>JARHVA010005012.1:825000-1356204 GCA_037957365.1 Torreya grandis
TCGTCTGAGGTACTAGTGCTATTAGCAGATTGGGTGAGGGGATTCTAGTGACCCTTTCTACCATGTTACCTTACATGGATGTTGAGGTGGGGTTCGTTGAGCCAAGATTGGAGCCATCCATTGAGTCCCAGTTTGGCAATAGTGAGCCAGTAGCAGAGTTTGGGGGTTCTTACCAGCATCTTACGGTGAGGTATGCTCCTTATTTTTCTTTGCATCTAGAGATTAGTTTTGGTGTCAGTGACTCAGGTACCAATGATTATCATATCCACAGTCTAGTTGGGTGTGGGTATCAGTTAGATAGGGACTTGAATTTTGACAGAGTGGATGTTTTAGTTGGCTTGAGTTCCACAGAGTGGTTTCTTCTACCAGCATCTACAGTTGGTCTTCTGATAGTTTTTTGGGTGTCAAGTGCAGTTTTTCAATTGCTGATTTTGATACTATTGATGCTGTCGATGTTGATGATTTCTTCACAGGGATTGATTGGTGACATGATAGATGTTACACAACTTTTTCCTTGGGATCCAGGTGGATCGAGTGGTTCATTGTTCTGAGATTGCTTGGGGACAAGCAATTTTTGGAGGGGCAGATTGTCATGTCCCCTTTTTCGTGGACATTGACAGTCTTGATGATTAGCCTATTATGCGACCTTCGTAGGCTAATAGGCTGGATAGAGGGTCATAATGGAGCTTGGCTTGACTTGGATTCACAAAATTTTGACATTTGATTTTCATTCAAGTTATTTTAGACACATTAGGTTTGAGCTCCTATTATTTAGGGATATTTGACATGCAGTGGAGCACCCTTATTTTGGTATGGTCATGTGTAGAATCACTCCTTGATTCACTAGCTTCGATCGGTTTGAGGATCTGACATGTATTGAGGGAGATATTAATATTTGATTGATTTAATTAAAAATTAATTATTTAGCCTATTTTTATTAGAAACCCTAATTCTAATTTAAGAAACCCTAATTAGGGCGAGCATATCTTTTTGAGGGTATAAGGGTTTCTCATGGAGGCCATTATTGATTACCCATTGATTATTTGATTTTTGATTTTGAAGAATTTCTTTTGTGAAGACTGAGCCTAGGGTTCCAGGATTCCATGTGCATTGGAGAACGTTCCCTCTTCAGTGTGTGCAATTAAGAGGCTATGGAATATCAGTTGATCTATTGCCAAATCAAGAGATAGATTCATCCAAAAGTTATCACAAAATTTACAGGGTTGAGAGATAACTTCACACAGAAGTTATTACAGATATTCCAGAGATTTATTTCTTTATGTTTTGATTTAATAAATTATACAGCTAGAGATCTTCTATGCTAGAAACATATATTTTCAGATCAGCGGTTGAAAATAGGCAAGTTGTGCCCAATTGGTGGCCGTACGAAGTCCGTACAGGTCCGTACAGATCCAGGCAGGTACCGACCTCGGCAGGCAGAGATCCCAGTGACCAACATCGACCGACTGTGAGACTGACGTCGGTAGAGAAGGACCTAAAGTGACTGACGTCAGTAGTATATAGACCGACGCCGGTGATTGTGTGTTCGACACAGCAGGCTGAGACAAAATTTTCTAGATTCAAACCCAATTTCTAGATTTGCAAAGCTAGGGTTTTGAAGACTGTATTTCATATTTTATATGCATAAGAGAGGATTGTAATTGTAATAATCTAGAAGGACAAGTGATAAAATCTGTGATTTGCTATTAAGAGACTATATTATTGTTATTCTTCTAAATTTATTCAACAGAAATTGTATCTTTGTTCAAAGTTTTGTGTTGCTATATTTCCTGTTTGGAGGGGATGTTACAATATATATATATACACACACACATATATACATATATATACACAAACATATATATATATATATACATACATATATATATATATACATATATACATACATACATATACATATACATATACATATACATACATACATACATACACACACACACACACACACACACACACACACACACACACACACACACACACACACACACACACACACACACACACACACACACACACACACACACACACTCACAACTTAAATACTCAGTAGTAGATTAAACAACTTAAATTTCACCAACCACTTCTAATTTATATGAACATGCTTCCATGAAATATAGTGTGTGATAAGATATGTTGATGGGTGTCATTTGTTGGAATGCAAGACATGTATAAAATGGACTATACCCCATAGAGTTGTGCAAAATTCTCTTATAGGTGTGATAAATGTGAATAAAATTATCATCCCAAGTGCATGGGTGCAAATTATTCTACATGGAAATAATATGAACAAGTGTGTGGTTAAAAATTCCATTTATCCATATATGTGATATGAAATTTTGTAAGCCAATCCATTTATGTATATATCATGTCCCAAAAATATTAATATAGGTAGCTAAAAAACTACAAGTCATGATAATAAAAAAATGTGGGAAATATAAAGTTAACCCAAACATGGTAAAAGAATGAGCATATGGTTTCCTACGTGTTGATGATCCTATTGCAAGAAACCATAATGGCCATCTTAGATAACCTATCCATTACAACAAACACATAGTCAATATAGTGTTTTTAAATTTGAAATACAACCACAAAATCCATGTTAATGGATTCCAATTACCCTTATGTAGCTAATAGAGGTGTGTAAAGTCTTATCTTCCTAATTATGGGTTTGGAAATGCAACAAGGAATGAAAAATATGATGTGGAAATCAACATATGTATACATGTGCAACTAGTGGAAGTGTCATTATTATGTTTAATGTTTCCTACTATCTTGACATAGTGTACCTCCTAGATGAGTGTTTGGTGAGGTATTCCATAAAAAATAAAAATATATCCAAGATTGTAAAGAATCTTATCATAAATGTATAACTCTAGAAAATATTATTTTTGGATAGGGGCAGTAGAAGCATTTAAAGAGTCCTTAACTATTGATTAGAGATTTACCCATTAAATGAAATTATGGTCATGCATTTACAACACTAAAATGAAGGAGTGTAATAATGGTCGGCTAAGGAAATATGTGGCCTTAATTTACTTTCCCTTGTTTTGATTTATCATCAGATGGAACTAATACAGGTAAGTTATGTAACTCATGTGGCGTGAATTATCTAGATTTTTCTACATATACAGTAACTAAAATGGATTATAATAAAAAAATTATTATTTCCTTACCCAGGATGTAGTGGTGTCATTTATTTACTACTTGTATAATAGTGTATAACTTGTTTTCATAGGAGAAGTATTGTTCAAACATGTCATTGAATGTCTCTAACTGAATATCAATTGGATGCCCATATGGGGTGAGTAATGTTCTAAGTGAAAATTCATATTCATTAGTGTGAATCTTAAAGGAGTGGAAAATGTTGAGAATTTACTAAATAGGTGTTACTTAGAGGAACTTATTAATATATTTAAAAAATGTTATTGCATAAGTGTCCATTGTAATTTCACTTTGGTACACATGATCTAACTGATATAAAATTCCATGTGTAATAAACCAAGAAATAACCTATGGTCAAAGTTCCGAAGTCCAAAAAAAAATCCTTAATTAAATGATATTGTGTGGATTTATCCAATATTTTATTACCTTAATATCATTTGAATCTACATGGATGCATTCACAATACATGATGCAACCCATGTATTGAATATATATGTTTCCAAATGGACACTTTAATAAGTTATATTCCAACTTGTGTTGGTGAAAAGTGTCTAATACATTCAATATGTGCTCCACACAATCTTACAAAGTCTTATTTAAGATGAATATTTTATCCAAGTAAACTATGATGAACAATTGAGGAAGTGATTTAGAAGGTTTTCTATGAAGTGCATGAATGTTGTTGGTGCATTGGTCAAATTAAAAGGCATAACTATCCATTTATACAATCCTTCCCTAGTTTTGAATGTTATCTTAAAAACATACTCAAGTTGAATTTATCATGATGATAAATTAGCTTAAGGAAAGTTTTGGTGAATTATTATGCAACTTATATTTATAAGAGTTTTCAATGTATGGTATTGGGGATTGATTATTTATAATTATCGTATTGAATGCACCGTGGTAAATGCAAAACCTCCAAGTGTCATATTTATTTAGAATGAGGAATATTAGGCTTTAATAAATAAAAGATATATTATTGATCTTGTGTTGATCAATAAAATCATGCATTTGTATCAGTATTCATCATTCTCCCAAATGTAGCTATGGGATAATGGAAATTTTAGAAGAGGAGATCTAAGTAAAAAATAAGTGCAATTTTTTACAACACAATGTGTTGGTAGAACTTTTCGCTATTAAAATACATATCCATATTTTTATAGTAGCTTACAAGTTCTTATTATTATGGTGGTGTTTTAAAAATTGACACATTTCCAATAATCATTTTCTCTCTTGCATAAGAGATTTTAGGTGCAACATAAGTAACACAAACTTATGTATGTGTGAAATAAGATCATGACATTGTTTTTTAAATAATAAAATGATTTTATTCGTTGGAGGTGATTCCATGAGATTGAATAAATTATCTTTGACATGCAAAAATCTACTGATGTGACTTATCTTGATATGTAACATAAAAATAATATAAATATGGAATTTCAATAAAAATGTCACAAACCTTAAGTGACATAATGAAAAAAATGAATTTTTCATCCAAGATCTTGAATTTTTACTATAAATTATAGTGTCACCAAAAAACTATATTTTTCCCATATTAAATCCAACAAAATATAATATTTTAGGATGTGGTTTAGTTATGAGGCCAAGATCTTGGTATGTTACTTGTGTGATGATGTTCTTCATGCTTCCACCATCAATTATATTGAAATAGAAAAGTTGATCCTTCACCTATAACTTTATGTGGAAGAGAGCCTCTCATTAATTAAAGGTTTCTATGGAAGTGGCTCTAGTTCCTAGAAAATGTACTTCTCAATTAGTGTCATCAATTTATGCAAGACCTATTGTAAACTATTAAATAAATGATTTTTTTGCATGGAATTTATTTTGGTTTTGCATAAAATTATTAGGATAGTACCCCTTATGATTTTTTTATTATAAGTGACATGGTTATATAGTCATTTATGTGTAAGGTAGTTATTGTGCATGGTAGTGGATGAAAAAAATAAATTATTTTTCATCTTTTCCATGGATTCAATATTGATGGTGTTGCAATATGCTTGACCCAATGTGTTGAAAATTAAGAAATACATCTTTGAGAAAATGTAAGTTGAAAATTCACTGATGAAATTTAGTACCTTATGTTACCTTGTCAAGTCTTCATGTAGATGTGTAGTGTAGTCATCGAGCTCATTTTTATAACCTTAAATTGATCTAAACAATAAAAAACCAAACACACATTTGAATGTAGAAGTATGGTATGCTGAATAATGAAACTTTTATTCAATATAAAAATAGGTAAACATACATTTGTAAAATATTTAGTAAGACTAAGAATGCTATTTTATGCAATCAAAAAGGGAAAGATTCCTTGTTGACTTGTCTGAACTAAATGAAATAATATAGAACCACATGTGTGTGAATATTAGATATACAAATCATGCTAGTAAACTAATATATTTTCTATGATTTATCTTGTCTCTAATCCCTTATGGGTATGATGGATACATTATATACATAATTATAAAAAGTGAATACAACTAATGATAGTTACATAAGGGTGTAAATTATCTTGTGGATTAGTGACAATTGGAATTGTTACTGGTATATGGTTAGACTATCAACTATGTGATGTTATTAACAAATCACATGACATGCCATGGATATGTTGAATTATAGTTAACATGCCACATAGTATAAGAGATATAACATGTGGATATCAAGTTTGTTATTCTTATGCAACACCATAAAGAAAAACAAAAAAATAAGTATGGTGTTTCGTAAACAAGGAGAGGTAATTTGATATGATCTAAGTGATGAACACATGTCTTAGGTGAATGTGTTTCATGAAAAATTAAAGAGTGCATGTGACACATACTACTTATTCAAAAATTATAAATTTCATGTGTAAAATTGAGAAGGTACCTTTAGATTATCCACATGACACTAAACACCATGTGTATGGGAGTCTCAAAGTCCATTTGAGGAGTTAAAAAACCCATGTAGAAGTTGCACACTGATCAAAATATTTAGCAAATTTTTTTTAATGTTAGACGAGTTTGAAGAAAAAGATTAAATTACATAATTTAAAATAATTATATTGGCATATAAAACCCTTGTCACACACCAAAATTAGTCTAAATTAATGATAACTTCATAAAATGATAAATTATCTAATGGTTGATTGATCTCTCTTTGATATCTATAAGTGTTCAATAATGCTCTAACACTATCTTATATAATATCTATATGATTTGTTGTGGTGTATTATCTAAATTAACTATAATGTTGTTGTATTTATATGTAATTTAATTGAAAATGGAACCCTCTTTTCACAAAAATGACATTGAAATGATAAATTTGAAAAATATGGAACAAATTGGACTAGAGTAACTTAACATGAAAATACACATAAGGTAGGATTCAAAACACAAAGGGTGTGCCAAAAAAACCTAGGGGTGTTGGGGTATTTTTGGATAATGTGTTAATAAAACTAAACCTAGATAGATGAGAGAAAAGGGAGATAAAATAATATAGGGGATAGGTAAAACATGAAATACATACCAATAATATCTAATTTATAATGTTTTTTGACAAATACATAAACACAATAAAATCATGCAATCTAATGACTAATAAATGCCATTACACCATTTTGGTTATCTAAAAGTAGTTGAACATTTTTTGGATCATGTATTGTATGGGGATCATGTACTGTATGATGGGTATTTGAATATCTTACCATTTATTTTTATAATTTTTTATAATAAATACCTTTATGTTTTGGCTTTGTGATCCATCTATTTTCAATGGTCATTAAATTATGAATCAAATAATTGGAAATATTTTAAACCTTCAATTTTATATATAATTATTTACCATTTTATTGATAAGTTGTATTGTAAAAACTCTATAACCATAATAAGGACTAATTTAAATTTAAGTAAGTGCACCACCAAACATAACTCTAATGGCTTCACAATACACTATTAGAAAACAAGACTCTAGTTTCACTCACAAGGCATGTGGTTAATGAGGTATTATAAAATAAAATTTACCACAAATTATAAATTAAATGTTTTCCTTGAATTTTGGTAAAATATGAATAATTATCAATAAAAATTTAACTATATACACCTGATTTAGGCACAAAGTACATATTAGTCATAAAATTTGATGCAAAGCATCATAAAGAAACAAGAAGGTAAATGTATTTGAGAGTTAATATTGAACATTTTTGGTCTTGTGTGGGTGTGATAGGTATTTTATGGGCCCTTAATTAGTTTTTAATTCATTAGGAGTCTTGAATTTGAGTGTTTGTGGTCCTTTTAAAATTTCCTACATAAAGGGAGAATTTAAATTTTTTAATTTAGAACTAGGCTTTGAGTGGTGTTTTGGGTTGTGTTTGAGATCTAATTGTTTTTGAATGTTTGAGAATGATAATAAAGGATCATATAAATGTTTGTATTTATTTTCCAATGTAAAATTCATGTCAAGCATAATTAAGCTAATAAAAGTAAAGTTGTAACTACCACCCACATTGAGTTGGTAAGGAAAAGGTGTTTTCTTTGAAAGTTTGGTGTCTTAAGAGATTATAAATTCATGTTAAGTGAGATTTGGATGATATTAATAAAGAGTATTAGTATTTTATAGATGTTTAGGAGACATAGGCGGAGTAAAATAAATACAAAGAATTGAATAACTTTACCTATTTTTGCACAATTATGCTTATGACTAGTTGTATGTAATGGAATCAATGAATAAAAGAAGGTTTTAAAAGTACTTTAATGATTTAATGAGAATAATGTATTGTGATAAATATTATAGTGTTATTTTATCTATACAAATTGGGTTTAAATAAGTTTTATCATGATAAAATTGTGGCATTTACAATTTAGTCCATTGAAGAGCAATTTTATGGTATTATAGTCAAGAAGATGAAGTAAGAGAGGTATGTTTATGATGGTTGTTAAATATTTATTATTTGGATTTAGTCTCAAAAATAGTATTAGAGTTTTTATATATGATAATAACTCATTTTAAGTCTTAAAAATCCTTTAGAAGTACAAGTTATAGAGGCAATCCTTCACACATAGTCCTTTAGTGTACTCAAAATTATACCAAAGTGATTTTTGGGAAATAACTAGGGTTTTCATTCATAAAAACTATTAAAAAGGTGAAAAGTGGTGGGAAAGATCATAAAATTACATTTTATGCATCTAAAAATAAATAAAACTCAATGTTTGTCCCTTTTTTTGCTCTCAGCCTTGTGTAGGCTTGTCAAGCCCAAGATAGGGTTTTGAATATTTTAACTCAATTAACTTAAGTTTCCATCCTCTAAAAAATATTAAACTTTTGAATATTATGTTTTTTTTAACTCTATATAATTAAATATATTATAATTTGGTACAATACCATACAATATGGTCACTAGGATTGTGGGAGTGAAATAGGCCTAAATAGACCTAATTAAGAAGAGGGGTGTGATAGAAAGCGTAATTATAGTGATATTTAAGTAATGAAAATTTTTATGAAGTTGAATGGGGATAATGGGCATATAAAAATTACATTATTTTATCTATAATATTTATTTATTATTCAAACCTACTAGAGTTTTCCTAAAATAGGGTTACAAGGAATTGGTCTTAAAGAGACCAAGAGTTAGTTGTGTGAAAGTTATAACTTTGATATTGTGTGATTTGATTAGATGTGTATGGAAGATGAAATTGATTTTAGGATGGACATATGATCCCATGAGAAGACAAGAATATTAGAATCATGTTTTAGGATTTTAGGCCTATGAACCTCTATCAAAGGATGAACAATCTTGAGAAAGAAATAAGAATTAAGTAGTGGAAATGTTTTAGGGGATGATGATGATGATGATGATAAGGAGAGATAATTTAGAGGTTGATCAGGGGTGATAGTTATTTAAGATATAAAATAATAATATATGTTTGAAAAGAGGCTTAGAAGCCTATACAAAACAAGAGTAAATAAGGTGTCAAAGGACAAATAATATACCTACATGAAAAAGAAAAGTTAGAGATGATTGAAGGAAAAAAAGGATAAATTAGAGATAGGGTAATTAATATGAAGGTTGTATGAATCAAGATCTAAATCAAAATTGTATTAGTCTAGGGTGCTTATGTGTTTGTCAATTACTAGTTCAGATTAAGATCTTATTAGAAAGTTTTTACCATGTTTTTTCCTCACATTTATCACTCATTTAAATTCTCTCTCATCCCCTCATAATTCCTTAGGTTTTTTATATTTTACCCAAAAATGTAGTGTATAGTTCTAGTTGGGCCCTTTTTACCCTTATATTTGGGTCTCATGTAGATTGTGGGTTCTCCTTTGCCAACTTTTCTATCCATTTTATATTTTTTCATGTACCAATAGGTTCCTAATTTAAATTCAATACATATATAAATATACATGTATAATAGTGCTTTTAGGACATTAATACACCAAAAAATCAAATCCATACATGAAAGGGATATATTTAAATATACCAAATAAATCAATTCAATTATTTATAGTATAAAATAATAAAATATGAAGCATTGATTATTCCATCATGAATTCATTCAATAATTAAATTCATATAGAGTAGATACTACATCACTATAATTATAGCTTGAACATGAATTATACTAGGTGTGTTATTTTCAGATTTGAACAAGTATTATAGCAGCCTAATATTAATCAAACTAAGGATAAAAAATTCCTAGAATACATACCCCAGTTTTTGAGGTTTTATAAATGTTACTTATTGAGTTTTCAAAGAAGATGATTATTTTACTAGAGATCGACCTATAATTTCATAAAAGTGAGCTAGTTTTTTGGATGCCTAGATTTTAAAAATAAGGTCTTCAAAGTTTTCTCTACATTTCTACCATTTACTAGGTCTACCCATACATTTCCATGAAAAACCATACTCTTCCATGAATACTTGAATGCACCTAGGCATATTCTATTTTCACCACAAAATCTATGGGTTTGCTTCACTTCAGTATATAGAATGCCTTGTAATGTCTAATTCTAATGATTATCTTTAGACTCATGAAAAATGATAAATTCTTCTTAAACCATATATTTTAATTTATTACATAAGGATATTATTTATGCATTTAAGATTTATTTTAATATTTTATGTCTTATTATATTTATTTTCAATTCCTAGGGATAGATGTGTTGCATTTTGATGTAAAACAACATTCCTATATTAAATTTTGGTAAAACTTTATTGTTTGAATTATTTTTAGCCTTATAGAGTTATATATTGATTTCTTTGGTGATATAATTGATTGTTCGATACATTTTGTGCATTCATGTTTAATTTTATCTATAATTAATTACATTATGATTAATTCGAAAATGTTTCATGATGTATCCCCTCCCATAAGATTAGATCTTGGCTTACATATTGGTACAATTTTATTTCATATCGTTGTTCTTGGGGTTACCCTATAATTTTCTTAATTCTTTGTAAGGTTTTTCTTAGAGTCATATATATTTATCCATAGTCATTAACTATACACATTATCATAAATTTTATGTTTCCATATGTAATTTATGTCTTATTATGGATATCAATATTTTTAAATGTGGTTCCATTATGACATGCTTCTCAATGTTTACATTTAAATGGAATATTCCTAGCATGTGTGTATTGTTATGTTTTATATCATTATTATTTTGTAACTTAATAGTATTAATGTTTACATTTATATTTCCAATGGCATATCATATAATTTTAATATACATTCCAATAGATTTTGGGTTTTCATGCAATTGTGATAATACTTCATTCTCATGTTTTGCTACCCTTTCCCAATAATATAGAAATTTCAGTGCCTTATAGGATTATGTTTTTTAGTTTGGGGGTTTAACAATGTATGATAAATTATTATGAGGTGGACCATACCATGAAAATTATGGATAGAGAAAACAATTCAAAAAGATGCTACAAATCTTACTCAATCTCAAGGTAGGAATAATAGAAAAATCACTCCAATATCCCTCTCACTCACAAGATCAAGTGGAATATGGAAAAAGAATACAATATCATGGATCAATTTATAAAAAATCATGATAAAATACCCATATTTAATTACTTAAAAAATATAATGTTTATAAGGATGTTATTTATAATGAATTAGAGGATACAAATTTACCAAGTGATACTCAACCTTATAAGTTTTATTCTATTGTTAGATCTTTGAGTTATTGTCTGAATATTATTAATTTTTAGAATGATGAGATGCCTTTAAAATATATTGTTGATCAACATTTACCATTGTACATTCAATTTATTATCAACATCATAGTGATCAAAATAGTACTTGTGGCCCATAGTTCAAGATTAGAAATGTATATTAATTCCTTTCTCTTTCAACTAAGAATAAAAATACAAGCCCTCACTAATTTTGATATGATCATTGAGGGTTTTGAAAATTAATCAAGAAATTCTCTTGAAGAAGCTTCATGAATATATCACCTAGACCCAAATTGGTAGCTATGAAATTTCAAGTTTTTTTTACTTTAGGTTAAAGGGGGGGATTTTTTTGAGCTAGGGTCCCCAAAACCTATAACGATATCAAGCACATAAGAAAAAATAGGCTAAAAAATCCATGAAAGGAAAACAAGGACTAACATAGTCAAGAAACATCTAAAAAATAGCCCTAATATAGCCATAGAAAAACCAAAACACTAATCTAAATCCAAGCTTCTAGACACATCTTCCCAACATGCCTTCATCTTCTAGAGATTCATATCAATCTGCATCAACAAGATTTCATGATCTAAAGTGTATTGAGAACCACTGCTCTATCCCTTCTTGCCCTTCCCTTTACCTATATAGCTAGGTTCAAATAGATCTCTAAGATGTACCCAAAGGTTTTCAACATTTTAGATACCTTCATACATTTCATCCTTAATAAAACTAACAAGGTAACTAATCTTATTCTATATGTCTTCATTATCATGTTCTAAGACCTCCACTCTAAAATTCAATCCTTGACTTTGGTTATCTTCCTCTATAGCTACAATATTTTGAATCATCTTTGCATTTTACTAGTAAAACACATTTACCTTGCCCTTCAGATCAATAATCTTGCATATAAACCACCTCATGATGGATTTTTATAGGTTGAATTATTCAACAATTCTATCTATGCTCTCCCTACCTTTTTATGAAGAAACCAAGTTACTAAAAACCACATTTTGGTCCTTTTGGTTCAGGGAAGTCTCCCCTTTTTCTGGATAGGTATTTGTTGTCTCCCTAATCCCCTTATGCTTCTTTGCTACAATATGTTCTTGTTCATACTTATTATCCTTCTCCTCATCCTTCCTAAGCTCTTCCATCTCTACACTATCCTTTTCCACATCTATGACATTCTCCTCACCCCTACTATTATGCAACTTCTATATTTTTTCCCCCTATTTCCCCTATTTTTATTTATTGAGTCCTAGAGTTTTTGATGCACTTTTGAGCTTTTTTTGATGTTTTCTTGATCTTTTTTATTCTTCTCAATCTTCTTGACATTATCATTCTCAATAGTGTTTCTCTTACTCCTAGAGACACTGCTTAAGCTCCTTGTATACTTGATCAAAAAAAAAATTAATCTTCATAATATCTATAGGCCCCTCCCTATGATTCTCTTTCTAGGTCTAAGATATATTAGACATAACTTGAATCATGCCTTTAAAATACTTAAAAATAAGGAAAATTACCCCCTCATGCCTAGGAGTGGAGTAATTTCCTTTATTGAATTTTAGAATAGACCCTTTCATAGATTTGAGGATAAAGAAAAGTAGGCTAAAAAACACTCCATGTCTAAAATAATTCAACATTCTAAATAGATACCATATCACCACATTATATCTACCTTCTAAATTTATTAATTGAATTAAATGAAAAGTTACCTCTGTAAAATACCTAGGTAGGGATTCCCCATTGAATCAGTTTTACAACTACTCCAATTTCTCACCTTCCTCTAGAAAATCCTCTTTGTTAGGTTTGAAATCTCTAGGAGTAAAATAAATCTTAGTCTCCTCAATAACCAAACCATTCACATGGGAGAAAAGTTCCTCTGTAATGTCTAAAGTGAATCCATTAATGTTCACTACTCTATCATCCCAAGCCTTTGAGAATAGGATAGAAACATGTCTATTAAAACCTTCAAATTTTTCCATAAATCTCAAAAAAGCACCAACCTACAAGTTAGCCCAAATTCTCTTATTTTTTCTCTCTTTCAGCTGAAGTTTTTGGTTATTTCTATTTGGCAAGCCCATTTTATTTCTCTCACCTTCACTCCAAATAATTTTTCTATGATTATTCTCCCAAATAAACCAAATTAAGCTATATATTCACATTGTTTTTTGCCCACTTATGAGAAGTGTTGGCCCTTCTAAAATTTTCTCCTTTGATCCCCTAATATTTACATCAAAATTCCTAAGTCCTCGACTTATATTAGGATTAAAAAATTCACCCCTAATCATTTGGGGGTACTCACACATGCATAGGATTATTATCATTATTATTGCCTTCATTATTTAATTTTATAAGAAACTCCCTAGGGAGGTCCTCATGGCCTATCCAAGTTTTAAAACACACATTAATGATTCCCTTATTACCAAACTAGTCAGAAATCACATTCCCTTCCATATAGGTATGTTGAATGTTCACCTACTATAATAAGTTAAAAATGATTCTAGCTTCATCAATGACATGATTGATAGACCAAATCATAATTTTTATAGGCTAAAAATTCATAATATTTAGACAATCTCCCTCCACTAAGAGATGTTTAAAATTTAATTTTTTTCCAACTTAATCCCCCATAATGAAGCCAGAGCTTCTACCCAATGGTTTGACCTCAACCCCATGTCTATTATAAGTAACAAATCAAATTTAAATCATGATCTATGATTATTCCACCTCCCCTCATTACTCCCATATTTCCTTTTGAAGAACCATCAAAATTGAGATTCATCCATCCCTCAAGAGGAGTGTTTCACTTAGTTCTTTTCTTAATTTTATCCTTAAGGTCTAGTTCACCTAAATTTGAGGAGTTTTTTTGCCAATTTAGAGCTGGTATTTATTTAAATGGGAGAATATTTTTACCTTTTTTAATTTTGAATAGACCTATAATTTTATTTGACATAATTAAAGATTCTTTCTGAGATTATCTTACTATTGCAACTATTATCCTTGAAGATTCTATTATTACTTACTCCCTAAATCCCCTATATAATGTGAGGTAGCATCAAGTTCCATATGTTATTGAGATGAGTATTATGGAAAGGACATCTCCAAGACTACCAAAATTGCATTAATGAACCTATTTATACCCAAAAAATATTAAAATTTTCAAATAAATAGCTCCAAATTCTCTAAGTGAAAGAGTAATTGACTAATAGATTGAAAACTGATTCATTCTCCTCTTCACATAGTACATATCTATTGATAATAATCTATCTTGTTTTCCTTAGGTTATCAACTGTTAGAATTTTATTTTAAATATAAACCCATAATGAAAAACTAATTTTAGGTGTAAGACATTTATCCAACACTCCTTCCTATCTTTCCACTACCTCTTATTCCTGAGAGATTAAATAATACCCTGATTTCATTTTATATTATCCATTAAATGAGTCAATCTAAACCAAAGGGTCTTCCATATCTACCCATAAGATGTAAATATTACATATCACATTATTCTATTTTGATACCTTTAAAATGTCTCATTGGTTTATGCCATCTAGCCTCAGAGTTTACCATTTTTATCTCCCTCTAATACCTACCATTAATCAACAACCTTATCCCCATATTTCTATCTCATATTCTCCTAAAGATGTAAAACTATGTCCCTTTGGAATGTCATCTATTCTAGGCTCCAATTATCTCTCAAAAAGTGATCCTCCCTCCATCCCCTATTTTTCATTTCAAGCCTTCATTGATTAACTCTGTGTTGTTAAAAAGTTCTAGCTATGTGAACCTCTCATGAATTGATCCCTGGCCAATATGGATATCAGGTCTCTCCCTTCAAGATATTTAAAGGAGAGGATCTTATTCCAAACTGATTTCTTCGATATGACTCTGCAAACAAATTTAAATATGAGTGCTTTATTTATCAGTTATAAATTTATAATACCTAGCCCACCATATATTTTTTTGGCATAGAATTTAGTCCATACCACCAAGTGGAATTTAATTTTTTCCTCCATCATATCTCATAGAATATTTCTTTGAATTTTAATAAGTTTATCATCCACTCCCTTGGGTAGGTTGAATAATGATAGAATGTATACCTGTAGACTTTGTAATACACTCTTAATCAACACTACCTTATCATCCTAAGAGAGGAGATTACCTTTCCATCATTCAAGATTATTTTGGAATCTCTATATCAAAGGATTCCAAGCTAAAACCTATAGTTGATTACTAAAAATAGAAATTCCCAGATATGAGGAAGTTATTTGATTTGACAACCCAAAAGGGTAGCTATCCTAGCTTGTCTAACCACTGGGGTATTGAAAAAGTAGACCAAACTCTTTTAAAAGTTTATTTTCTAATTTAAAGCCTTTTCAAACATGACTAAGATCTTTTTGATAGTTTTAGCTTCCAACATAGAGGCTTTAGCTAACAAAATAATGTCATCAATATATTGTTGATGTGTCACTGAATCCACAAACCTAGCCAGTTTGAAGCCTTTAAGTTAAGCGTTGGCTAAAGCCTTGGATATATATCTACTCAATGATTCTTCCATGATGATGAATAGAAATGGTGAGAGAGAATCTCCCTATCAAACTCATTTTGTGCTCTTGAATAATCCTTGTGATAATCCATTAAATAACATAAAAAACATGCAAGTGGTTATACACACTCTAATAATCTTTCTAAACTTATCACTAAAACCAAATTATGAAATCACTCTATCAAGGAAACTCTAATTTAATCTATTATATACCTTTTCCATATCTAATTAAAGGACCATAGCTACCATTTGGTTTTTTCCATAGAATGTATGGCTTCATGAACCACAATCACTCCATTTTGGTTTTTTCTTCTTGGTATGAAACCTCCCTACTGAGATTGAATATTTTTTCCATACTTAGATGCATCCTCAAGGCTATAATATTGATGATGATTTTGTAAAAATAATTACATAAAATAATAGGATGGTTTTTTCTTACGTATGAGAAATAAAAAAGTATGATTAAAATCATTAAGCAACTATCTAGATTTAATAAATTCCTTAACTATTATGACCATGTCCTCACTAATTATGTCTCATTTTTTTTGAAAAATGCTATTGGTATTCCATCTAGTCTGAGATCCTTATCTAGATTCATCCTAGAAATGATAAATTTTAGATCCTAATTTATGGTAATAGTTTTAAGCATATCATTATATTATTAGTTAATCAATTTGGGAATTACATGTAAAAATCTTGTTCAAAACTAATATTCTTCTTGAAATTATTTTTTTATAAGTTATTATAAAAGAGAACACTTGCTTGATTAATTTCATTAGCATATGAGGATTTTGACCCTCATTGTTAATTATCTCCCTAATGGAATTATGTTTACTATTATTTAAATTAGACAAATGGAAAAACTAAGTATTTATATCACCCTCTTTAAGAAATATGTTTCTATATTTCTACCTTCATAGAGTTTCTTCCCTAGCCTCAATAACATGGTATTCACATAAAAGTTGTTTTCCCCTAGTCCTAGAATCTAATTCATACCCTTTTCCCTTAATTTACTCTTCTATCTTCAATAAATCAGCTTTAATGATCTTTCTTTGAAAGTGTACATTTCCAAATACCTATTTGTTCCATTGCTTGAACTTAATTTTAACCTTATTGAAAATTTCAACAAGATTAAACACAACTGAACTAGTGTTGTTCTTTGTCCACCACTCTGACATTGTCTCCCAGATATCTAGATGCATGAACCTATTGATGCACCTAGATGTATCAATATGTTCATATAGTGTTTAATAATCACTTTTAATTCTAGATCTAAATAATCTATTGCATGAGTTTTAGTTGTGATCTTCCCAAGATCCATGGTGGAGTACTGACCAAACAAAAAGATTGTTTCAAAAAATTAAAATGTAAGTGGTTATTTGGAAAATCCATGGTCCTAAATATTTTTTAAGATGAAAGTGATCTAAATTGAGTCTAATAAACAATGTTCAAACACTAAACTCTAAACCCTAAGATATGATGGATATTTACAATGACAAGCTAAACTAAAGTGATTTGATCAAAAAGGAACAAAAGGGAGGGTAGGGTAGAAAGAAGTTGTTTCTAATATGTAATCCAAACATTATGATAGAGCTTAAATTTCATCAAGAAATGCACTAAACCAATATATAACATAAATTTGTATAGGCATAGATCTTAATGTATATCAAGAAAATGTCTAAAGAAAGGTAATGCAAATAATAAATCAAGTTCAATTTAAAGGTTTACTTCCATAGGAAAATAACTTCTACATATATTCAAAAAAGTAAAAGAGAATCAAATGAACCTAAGATCTTTCAATCAACCTAACATAAGCATAAATTGAGAACTCTACATTAACATGTGCACATCTAGGATCCATAAAAATAATTCAAATCTGAATATCAAACTAGATAACTAAGGAAGTAGCCATGATAGCAAATATACAATATTTGACAAACTTTGCAAAATTCCTTATTTGTACTACTTCTTCCAAGTTTATGAAGTAATTTTGTCTATAAGAATTCCCCCTTTTTATAAAGACAATACCTCCTTTTATAACTTATGAGAGAAAACTATGAGATAGTTTGAGTTAACCATTTTTAAATGGAATTCAGACACATGTTAAATATAATTATCTCTTTACAATGATAATACCTCCAATTACCCTATTTAATTATGATTAACTTCCCATAAATATGCATCTGATGACTAGTATAAATCAAGAACCAAAATATCAACATGTTTTGTTTATGTGGTAATGCCATGTCATTCTATTTATTAATTGAAAATGTGACCATTGACCTTAGGACATGTGTCAACACCTCATTGGGTCTGGATCTTTGAAAAGTCCACCTAACTGGCTCACATCATCAAATCATCCTTTCCTAGATGAATGTGCCCTATTAGATTTTAATCCATTAGATCATTCTCTTTGATTCACATTCCATTAGATCTTACTATGCATGATTAAACATAAGAGTGCCACTTAGCATCTCCATGAGCTCTCTGAGATATTTTCATTGCTTGAGCACCTTTGTGCCATATGGAAGACTCTTGTTAGATCTGGGTCCATTGAATCTTCAATCATTTTCTCACTATAGATTTTTTGCATGTATGATTTAACATAGATCATTGATTCCTATTCTTCTCATCATGGTTGTTATACTTTTCATAATCACATTTGTTCAAAATCTATTGAAATTTATAACTTCATGCCATGTTGTTATATCGTCCTCAACAAATCCAATGGGTTCCATCAAATCTTGTCTACCTAAGTGAATGTGCTTTTTTGGATCTTGTCTTTGAGCTCTATGATCCTGCCACTTGGTGAATCTATGCTTGTCTTAGGGATTTGTTGAAGTTTTGACCCTCGATCTCCATTTGATCTTTAGTACCTAAGTTAACTTGCACTGTAAATCCTTTCTTTGACTTATTAACTTTTAACTTTGATCACAACCATCACTGATCTCCTATTATCTTGACACCTATTGTCCTTAGGTTTAATTAGAGCTTGTTGACAATGAAAGTTAAGTTAGGACTATGGAAATGTAAATAACTTAAGATAACTTCTAAAACATAATAAATGGGACCCTATGAATGATAAAATAAATAGCATAAAGTTTTAGCCTAGGGTTTTTATTTTATAAATAAATACAATTAAAACTTTAGGATAAGGCTTTAGGCCAATTATAGGATATAACAAAAGGGAACCTATGATTAGTTAGGCCATATGGAGATAAAAGGAACTTAGGGGGCTTAGAAAATATAAAGGACCGAGTATGGAGTTTTTAGACTAAGTTTTGGAAAGACTAAATAAAGCTCATGAAATGATTAACTATTCCTATGTAAATGGTTCTTGCATTTATTTGAAATGATTCAAAAGAACCTGAGCTAGGGTAATCAAAATGAGGGTTTTGAGATGAATAAACATTGATTTAACTTGTTTTTTTAATAGACCAAAGGCTAGTAATAGATCAAATTAACATTAAATCATGAAATCTAAACAATGTCCATTTCAAATGGAATCCATTAATAATGTAACCTAAAAAATAGAGATCCAATGCTAATAAATTTAAATAAGATAAAAATAGAATCATCTATAAATATGTAAATCCAATCATGGTGTGGTTGATATTAAAATAAAGATAATGTGCAAAAACTCTAATGGTAATATTATTACATGAATTTTAAATTTAAAGCACAAATTTTCACAAATTGAGACAAGGGTCCTCATTTTTATGAATGGGAGTATGTTGACCTCAACAAATGGCAACTTTTAGGCAAAACATAGTAATTTATTAGAATTTAGATACTTTTGATTTAAACTAATAACTATACAAATCATCTCATATGATCAAGTACTATTATTAAGATAAACCCATAATTAAAATAAGTCTTACACATGCAAAATTAGGCCCAAACATAAAAAATTAGCCATGTTGTGTGTGTGCTTTAATTCCACTTATTGTTTACCATGGGATTTAGGGAAAAACTTATAGATTTCATGACTTCAACCATTAACACTAAATTATATCATATTTGGATATGCATTGAGGATAATACTTTATATTAGGGAAGGTTTGGGTATTGCTCTACTTCCAGCCAAGCATCTATTACCTTGATAGAGATGGATTTGGATGTACTCAAGTCCTTGTTCCACTGCCATCTAGGTGTCTATAGCCCCAGTGGATTTTACTAGAATCACCTTTACTTATAAAGATCTTGAATTTTTCAATAAGGTTCTTATTTTTTATATTTTTCAAGTTATTTTGAATTTATAGCAAAGGTTGGGAATTAGGTTAGCTAGGTTTTAGGATTTATTCAAGTGTTTGATCTTCAGATAATCATCCTCAATTGTAAACTTTATCCAAAGCAATAATTTTTATTAAGTGCAAACATGAATGTGTTTCAATAATTCAAAATTTCACCCAACATGTGCAATACTTATAAAAATAAAATTTAGATCAGAACAAGGTTTAATATTTTAAGGAACAATTCACCTAAATATTAACCTTTATCAATTTATCCAAATCATAACATCAAGTTGAAATTTCTAGAATCCATGATAAACCAATGTTTAAAATTCATACTTGAATTATTTATTTTAGAATATCATTGAGTATTTACATGAATTTGGAGCCTAAAAACTATCTTGGAAAAGACTTATTGAAAGTAGGGAACAAAACAAACCAACCAACCAAATAAACAACAAGCAAACAAATAATTATAAACTTATTTACAAACAAAGGATATGAAGGAAATAAACATGAAACAAACTAATCTAAATCGCTACACTAACTCCATAAATAACCTACCTCTAGGATCAAATGAAAAGTTATTTCGTGTACTACATAACCTTAAAACATGATTACTTCCATTTAATTTCCCCTTCTTGTGGATATGATCACTTGTATGCTTATGTTTTCTATATGATGCATATTGGCTTCCCACCTCCATTATCAGGTACATGGATTGAAGATATGGGTCTAATATCTAATCATCTTCTTCCCAAATTCTTCTTTCTTTCATTAGGAAAGCTAGCTTTACTTCATTCAAATACTAATCACGTCTTATCTCATTCTCCTTCCATGGTTGTATTATAAACTCAAATGGTATACTCATATTCATGTCTTCATTAGGATCCAAATCATATTGATTTGGGATCTCTATAATATCATTTCCTTATTGAAGAGCAATTGTAATAGTACTTCCTATAATACATTCCTTAATCTCCACATGAAGTGGGAAGGGACTATCAATCCTTACACAAAAACTCTCCATGTCATCTCAAAAGGCTTCTTCATCATGATCAATAGAAAGGACATAATATTCATTTATAATATTACCATTTAAAACATTTTTATCACATATTTTTGATCTTTTGATGAAATCATATGAAAGTTCTTGATCTGTTGCATTTACTTAATCTTCATCTTCTTTGCTTGCAAGTGTTTCAATGACATCTTTAGGAGCTCCATTCATCTCTAATGTAATTTCTTCTATTTCTTTAAAAAGGATAGGATATTCTTCCATGATTTTTATAGTAAATATATCCTCTAAAGTATCTTTAAATTCATCTTCATCTTTAAATTGCAAATCACAAGTCTCTACCATAAGAACTATTTTGGAAGATGTAGATGTCTCAGAAGAACTAGATGACTGTGCGACATTATTATGAACTTTATAATAAATATCCAAATGCACATCATAATTGTTTATGTCATGCACATTCATAATTTATATGCCTCATTTTTATAATTATGATTGTTATTTTGAAACCTAGATGTGGGTCTATTGAACCCTTAAATAGAATAATTTCTATTAGAACCTTCCCCTTAATTACAGATTTTGTGTCTCAAGAAAATAAATATTCAATTTTTGGACCATTTTTAATATGGATTCAATTTGACTTTCATCTACCTCTAAATTTGGAACTTGAGGAGTAATTTTAGCTATTGACACCATAGCTCTTTGATCTTATGGATGAGATCTACTAGCAATGTTATTCAAGAATAGGTTTTGACTAGGATGAGCATGACTCAAAGGTAATTGGTTTAAAAAAGGAGTTTGATTTAAATTAAGCTTGATCTAATTAACATTATGCATGACATTAAACATGGGAGAATTAGGATTGGTATTGGAATGGCATATGCCATTTGACCCTGGGGTTGCATTTGGTCATTAATTACCATAGCTTTAACTAGGCTAAATATAGTGTATTGATGACACTAATTAATATTTTCAAAAACATAGAAGTTAATAGATATAAGGAATATTTATATATATCTAAAGCTATAGAATCAATAATTATATAAGGATCTATAATTCTATTCAACATATTTTGAAATCTAGCATTAAAAGCTCTAATGGTTTCATTTGAATCCCTTTTCACAATAGTGAATTATTGATAAAGGACATATGGACTGATGGTATTTACAAATTTATCAACCAAATAATTATTGAAATCATTCCATCTAACAATTAAATTTTCAAGAAGGTTAAAAAACTAATCATATGCCTCTTCTCTAAGAGCAAAGTTGTTTCTATCTAATTTTTGCTATTTCTTAAGTGTGAAAAGAAGAAACTTATGATGAAGGGTGTGGAAGAGAACATGTTAAAGTGCATGTAATGAATCCAAGTGATTGTGGAGATATTGTATTCTATTTGGAAGGATGACCTTAAAATAATAAAACATTGAAATAAACTTCTTTGTTAGACAAATAGATGGGTGGATTGCCTAGCATGAGCTAGATCCTAGAAGCGAAAGCTTTCTAGTAGGCTGTTAATCCACCTGCTTTAAACATTTATTTGAGATGATAAATAAATTTATTATTGAATTAAATTATATAAAACCAAAATTAAAATCATCAAAAAATTGAATTTAATACAATAGAATTAAATTCTTTGTTAATTTAACCCAAAATAAAATAACTAGTTCGGTTATGCTAATGTTAAAAATTGGTTAAGGCAAAATAGTGGTTTTGGTTTGGTTTATGGAAAGAGTCAAAAGAAAATTATAAGGTTTTGATTGATTTTAAAATTTTTTAAATGGGTAAATAATATTCAAGAGAGGGAAGATAAATGGTAAAATGGATTATGAGGTCAAGAGGTCAAAATGGCAAAGAGGCAATAGGGGTAAATGGTCAAGTTGGTAAGGAGGTAAAGGGTGAATGGAAAAAGAAGTAAATGGATAAGATGTTAGGGAGTTAAAGGGGATTAAAATAGAAGAGGAAAATGTACTAAAGGTGTGAGTTCAAGTAAATAATAAGGCCAAGAGATGAAATAAATGGAATACAAGAAAGTAAATAAATGTTACCTTGATGCTTGATGAAGATGTTGTTGATGGAGCTTGAGGAATTTTTGGTAGAGCTTCATTAGTTTAATATTTTATCCTCAAAGATGATGATGACCTCTAAAATTATTACCTCCATTAAAAACCTATAACAAAATGTTAATAACCAAAGACTAACTTCCAACTTTTACCTTGGGTGAAGGAGAGGGGGGGTATTTATAGCATTTGATGTTGGGAAACAAGAAAAAAGAGTAGAATAGTCAATTATGGAATGATTTTTCATGTGGGGGGATAAAATTTAAAATATGAGGTTGTGGAAGGTTCCATTTTCCTCTTTACCCATAAGTCCAACTTTTAATGGGAAATTATGCACATGGGTTTGAATGAGGCTTAAAGACTTTTCCCCATCCTTTCTTGCTTTCACACAAGTACTTAAAGGGGTGGCACATAAAATGTGGCACCATTTTCCATATGGGGGATGAAAATTTCAAGGTGAGGCTAGTGGGGATTCCCATTTGGGTTAGAGAGTCTCTAATTTGGGCTAAGAAGTCAAAAATGGGTGCCCTTTGTCTTTCCCAAAGTCTTAAAGAGGTATGTATCTATTTTAATGTCTAATTTCATGTGTGAAGACAAAATATATGTTTAATGATGACTACTTAAGGTTAAATTCACCACATTTCAAGGGTAAAACTTTATTATGCTAAAATGAGGCCATTAGGCACTTTGAGAAAGGGTCCCATGTGGGGTATGGTGTCCCACATCAAACCACATCACTCATGAGCCATGTCACTTGCCATATCACCTTCCATGTAACTTTCCATGCCATTTTACATGTCACATGCCATGTCACTTTCCATGTCACATTCCATATCATGTGGCATTTCATATGCCATGTCATCATGAATAGTGATAGTGGGTCCCATAATGAATAGTGAATAGTGATAGTGAATAGTAATTTTCATAATACTTTCAAATAATGATTTCATGTGACTAGGAAAATAATTATTTGGTTGGGTTAAGGGGGTTTTGGGAAGGTTTAAGAAGTTTTAGGGAGTCTCGAGGCATTTAGTCATTAAAAACTTTAAATGTACAATTTTTTAGTGTCTACATTTTGCCCCTTTTTGTTATGCAACTTTGAATTAACAAGATTCAAAAAAAAAATGAACCACTTGGTTGAAGGTCAGGGTTCTTTGAGTATGGGAGGAATTTTTTCCCCTCAAACTGAAAGTCAATGAGGAAAGGCTGAATCAGGTGTAGGTTTGATAAGCAGTTGATGGGGAGGCACTAGGTGGTGCCATAAAGTAGTTAGGTATATGAGATGCTAATGGGTTCAAAAAATATAACGAAGAACAATATTCAATATTACATAGAGACTAAAGCTACCAATGTTGATAACAAAAAGGTTAGGTTCTAAGATAAATTAGAAAGTAACCAATCCCCAACATTGGTCATAATTGATTGACTTAGTATTATCAAGGCTCCTAAATAGGGTCAGTGTTGACTTAGGTATCAAGGGTAGGAAGTGATCATGAGAAAATACAAATAGTCTAGTTTTTCATGAGGTGGTACAAATGTTTAAAAGTTTAACATGGCAAGGTTGGTCATTGCAGTCAAAATTTATGACAAAACACACCAATATTCTAGTTTAAAATCAACTAACATCAAGGTGGATGTGGTGAAAGCATGGGTGGATTGGGTATGGGTTAGAAGGGGATAACTGAGATGACTCCAGATGCACTTAGAAAGTGGATGATGCCTACATATTTTTATGGAAATGAATCCAAAAACAACATCAAGCCAAATGCAGTTCTTTTGAGGTGAAGGGTGTTGGTTAACTTGGTTGTACTAGTTTGATATCATGTAGTGAGGTCTAGTTGAAGGATGTTAGACAAAGGGAAGTGCCAAAGGGTGGAAAAGATGAATATCAAATAGTTTCTAATGGGTGTGGTAGAAATGGTGGATGAGATTACCTAGGATGCAATTAGATGATTACATCAACTATGCAAAAGGAATTTGTAGCCATGTATAAGTAGGTTGAAACATGAAATTTTTACCACATTTTTAAAGAAAATAAAAAGGAGAAATATGCTTTACTAGGCTGTAGAAAATTTGGAACTAATCAAATTACTATGGTGATCTAATGGGTTCTTTCATCACCATCTAAATAAGCTAACATTATGCACATGCCACAACAATGTCATTAAGATGCTATGAAAGGATAGTATGCAATAATTTGGGGGAAAAAAAGTAAAAAAGTTGGTAAATGAGAAGTGGTGAAGATTTGAACCCTTGACCCTTGAGTCAGTGGGGCCTCAAAATAAGTAATCATTGATTTTTGAGAAAAAATACATTAATAGGCATTAGAATATGAAGTAAGGCAAATAAAAATAGTTTTAATTAAATGAGGGAGTAGGTTGTGGATTTCATGCATGAAAGAAAGGGTGTGGAGGACATAAGGAAGCAGATAAAGAGATGTATTTAGAAGTGACACAACTAGTGACTATGCTCTAAAGAGGTAGAGTTTAATGGGAGAAAAGAAGGGAGAACCAATAAGGGATGAGGTGAAGGTGGACCAGGAGATGGATGAATAAAAAATAATGAGGTCATAGATAAAGATGAAGGTGGAGAAGGATGGAAGAATCCAAGCATGGTCATATAGGTCAATAAGAGAAAGGAAGGGAATCAAGGGGGATGGAAAATATGAAATGAATTGGATAAAGAGAAGAAAAATAAAAGGTAAAAGATGGGGGGTGAGAGATGCACTGAAGAATTATAGATTGGAGAATTGAAAAAGATGAGGAGAGAAGTGTAACAATCATGAAGGGTAAGGGGAGGATGGTAAATATGGGAGGCCATGAAGGGTTTGAAAATAAGTTTAAAAATATACCAAGGAGAAAATATCTTGTTGATGAAAATGAAAAAAATAAGGTAATAAATAGAAGAAAGAAACTAGGAAAAGAAAAAGTGAAATGAGGACACAAAAAGGATGACAGGAGAGTGAAGAAGTAGGTGGTATCTTGACCAAGTAAACATGGATGATGATGGATAATTAAGCAAATTAGATGGTGGTTTTGGAGATAAGAATGGGATGGAAAATGGGAAAGGGGTTAATAAGAACAAGGGGAAGAAAAGGATTGGTGGGTAAGAAGGTGAAGAGAGAAGGTAGGCATCAATCAACTTATTAGAAGCGATTGACAAGTGGAAGGGGTGATTAGAAGATATTTTCAAGTGAAAAAGTGGTGAGGTTGTGAATAAATAGGGGGATGCAATGAAATAGAGTGAGATGAAACTAAGGGATGAAGATTAGGGATGATAAAAAAAAAGGAAGAATTGAAGTAAGGATACAAAGCACAGATACTCACACATATGCGAAAGATAAGTGAGTATTGAGATTGAAAGAGGAAAATGGGAATGTAAAGGGAAAAAGGAAATAAGAGATAAGAAGAAAAGGGCAATTATGGAAGGCTTCTCAAAGGATAAAGGCCCAATTAGAAGCTAGTTATGGAGCAAAAAAAGGAAGATAAAAAGGATGAAAGGATGGAAAAAAATAAAAAAGGAAGAATGGAAAAGGGGTATGGAGGAAAGAGTGGTGGAATGGTAGAAGGTTGTGGTACACATAAAGAAAAATCATAGAAAAAAAGAAACAAAAAGCTTTCAAGATGCATAGTATGATGTGGAATGGGTGAGGAAATGAGAGTGATAAAGAGGGTATGAAAAATACTCAAGGGTGAGGGGAGATGATGAGGACAAAGAATGAAGTTGAAGGGGATAAAGGGAAAGGTTGGTAATAAGGTGAAAGAGATTAAAAAAATGCAAAAGGTGGGTGGGTAAGTGATCTGCAAAGTATGCACAAGGAAAGATGATGAGGAGGCCAATGAAGTAGAGTAGGTGGTGGATTTATGGGAGATAAGAGGGGTCAATGAGGAAGGATATCAACCCTTGTGTTAAAAGATATTGAAAATTTATAAAAGTGGTTAAAAGAGATTGAAAATATGGAGGGAGGTAGGTGGTGATGAGTTGGTAGAGAAGTGGAATAAAAACAATTAGGTGAGAAGAGAAAATAAAGTAAAGGATGTGGCTGAGCTGACCTTAGTAACTGAGTGCTACCTACATAGTCCAAAAATACATCAAGCCAATGTCATCCTCCAAACAATGGGAGAAAACTTAAGAGGAAGTATTATATGGTGTTAAAACATAAGGATGCATAATAAATAATTCAAAGTGTCCTTGATGTAGGACACCCTAAGTAAGAGTGTGTTGTTAGCGATGGAAATGAGTGAGAAGAAAAAGAGGATGGGATTTAGTTGTTGGTGGTTGAGCTACCTATAGAAGTGAAGCAATGCCTAAATAATCCATGGACATCAGGCCAATGTAGTTCAACATGGTTTGGGTGAGTGGTGTTCAAATTGGCTACCCCAATTTGATGGACCACATGGGTTGGTTTAGGCTAAGGGAGAAGGTTTGGTAAAATAATAGTTTTGGGTTTTGGTAAAGGTGTCAGTGAAAGTGAATGGTTTAGAATGGTATATAGTTAGCATAATGATCCCACATTTATTACGATGAGAGATAAAGATGGTCAAGGTAGGATAAATTAGAAAGGAACATAATGTTAAGTACCACAAATGATCTTTAATGAAGATAATCCAAAGAAGAGGTACCTTTGTTAGGAGGTTACACCTTTTAAAATCATGAGGATAGGATTTTGGAGATAGTGTCCACCACTATGAGCCAAGTTTTAGAAGGTGGGGGTCTATTTGGATCTATACAGTCACTTTGGCCAAGGTTCATCACCACTATGAGTCAAGTTTTAAGGATAGTAGTGATGTGATGACCTACAAAGAATTTATTTGAAGGTTGACTAGATTCTACAAGTAAGGAAGTTAGAAGTGTGAGAGTGATAGAGGATGGACCTTGCCTAATCTAGGAGGTACATGGGTAGGCTAGACAAATGGTGGTCATTTCTACATTCTATATTCCAACTCTATAGAACCAATGACTTATTGGTTCTTTTAGGTTAGGCTTAACCAATAAGAAGTTGTGGGGCTAGGAGAAGGTGATCATTCCCCTATTATGGATTACCTTTCAGCTAGCATAAAATAAAATAATACCATGTTCAAACAAATGCTACCAATGGTTGGGGTTTGATGCTTAGATCATGTGGTAATGGGCTGGTATGAATAGGAGGGTAAAAGGGGCAAGGAGGTGAATGTATTAGTATGAATTCATGGTAGCCTACCTATGATGGAAGAGTGTTTATAGTAGCAAGGATATGGGAGTTATCACCACCAATAATAGTGGTGGTTTTGAAGGTGTGATCATTAAAGTAGCTTATGGTTAGAAACCAATTTAAGTCAATTGAGTTAATGGTGATAATTATGCTAATGACCACCAAGCCCATAAGGATCACAAGATGACAAAATAAGAAAATACATCAAATGTGGATCAGGTGATAAGGTCAACAAAATGATAACTTGATGGTGTATAATGGATTTACCAAGGTGAACAATTAGATTGAAGGTGACATATCCACATGAAAAAGTAAGTAGGCATGACCATTTCAAGTGGAAGGACTTCAAAAAAATCAATGACATTATATGACCTTCCCCATCAGTGGAATGATGAATCATGTTGGTGAAGAAGAATGGTCAAGTATTCTATTTAAACAATCATGATAAGGATGAATTTCTATCATTGATTTATTTATTTTCATATGTTATAGAGAGTGTAGATAACTACATAAGATTGAAGATGGTGAACAATGGGAACAATGGTGGAGATAATTAGCAACCTTCACAACCTAAAATAATAAATATGGTGAATGTGTAGATCTATTGGATATTTTAACATGTAATGTTGATAATGGAAGCACTGCTAGATCAATAAGAGGAAAGGCACCTATAATCCAAGATTAAGTCTAAAATTTTACCTATGTATTAATGAAGAAGGTGAGAATTTCACTGCACAAGATGTAAGGCTAGAAAACATGACCATTGGCCTATCTATGGAAGGAACCCTCACTGTCCAAGGGGATGTACATTCAAGCAACAATTGATAGTATTGATGAAATAAGAAAAACTAGAGCAGAGGGATAAAATGGTTGTGATAGGCAAGTAGCGTGAAAGACCCAAATAAAATTATGTTTCTTTCCCTATGGGGATGAATGTGAAAGAGGAGAATAGAGTATACCCTTTATCAACCACTAGGATAAATAATGTTATAGATGTGAGTTCAAGGAGAAATCAAGTAGAAGGATGGATAAACATAAGTCCAAAGTCACTAGACAATTAGCTTAGTACTTAGGTAGGAAATAATGTATGTAGGGGATTTAGGTGAAGCATGGATAGTTTAATAAATTTATGTATTGTGTGACTCCTCGTAACTAAAATAAAATATTGCATAGTTTAGTATAAACATGTACAAAATGTGTTGGATATCATTGGTCAAATGTTATTATGCTTAAGGTTATGTGGATACTTATGAATGTTATGGTTATGGTTATGATTCATATGGTTATGTTTTATATAATCTTGCTTAATATAAAAATAATGATTATTATTGGCATAATTCTAGATGGTAAAATTCATGATGAAAACATTAACTGAGCACAAAAAGAAAGGAATAGGGCACAATGTTTTTTTTTGATAAATATTAAAAATAGACCTGAAGTGGGATTAACTTAATGAATATAATCCCTTCAAATGTTGTGCATGAGTGACCATTAGTTGATAAAAAGAATTTCTTGATCATAGGGTGTCAAGTAAGCTCTAAATCCCTTGATTTATAGATATTCTAAATGGAATATGGGTGATAGGTGGTGTGAAGGGTAATGGGTGATATGTATGATAACCTCACTTGAATTAGTTTACCACATCTATAGGTGGCCTAAGAATGGTAATAGACAAGTCCATGTCATATGGTAGATGTAGACTGATCAGTGTAAGAAGTCTACATGGGAAATCTGATTGCGGCTTCCAACTTATTATGTTTCTTGAGAGATAATTGCAGATTTAGAATTTGTTGTGATAGTGGGTCTTTTGCTTTATTGCTATATATGGGAAGCTTCCATGAAATTTCTCTACTTTAGACAAAGTTAACTCAACCATCCTTCAAGGGATTGGTATAAGCTTATTGGCTTTATTTTAATGTTCTTGATAGCTATCCCTCAAGGGATCGGTCTACCTTACATGTGGAAATTTTTATTTTATTTTGTGGCAGCTATCCTTTGAGGGAGTAGTCTACAATTCTTAAGATATTTACTTGATTAATTGTTTCAAGATGAAATGTGTTTAGACATGGACCAATACAATTAGGTTCAAAGGTTTACCTTTATGAGGTAAAAAATTTACACAAGAAGGTTAATGATATGTGAAAGGGTATGGTTTTGAGAGATAGTGAACATGGGATTCAATCTTGTTAGAGATGAAAAGTATCCATGAGAACCATGCTATGGGTAGAGCCATGGTACCCATATTTAGGATTAGGCCATGAATGTGATGGTTAATCACATGGTTCAATGTTGTAATTAATTTTCTTCAAAAGAGGAAGAGGAAGGTGGGTGAAGGTTAAAATCCCATAATCAAGGGATGCGCTTAAGTTAGACAAACATGTGAGCTTGATCCTTCTTTAACATAAAAATGGATGCAGATGTAGAGTGTTGAGATTCTCAAGTTCTAGTTTTATTTTGAGAGAGGACAAATGATAAGCTCTAAATCCATACTTAGGGGTGATGATGTAGGCTCGAAGACAATTGAAAGAAAACTTGCCTCATTTATTCCTCTCCATATTGGTCACATGTTGATTTTCTTTAGGATGTATTTTTCAACATTAAAGTCATGAGGTTTGAGGTTAAATTGGTTAAGTTTGATGGAGATGGGTAATCTCCAATGGTTTGATGGGAGAATTTGTATCCCAAATAGGTTAGGTGGTGTCTAAATGGGTTTCCCCAATTTGATATACCACTTAGTTCAACTTGGATTTATGGATAGGTTTGGTTGATAGGTTGAGGCAAAAAGCCAAGGGTTAGTTCAATTAATGTTTAAGGTATGGTTGAAGTTAATAAATGGTTAAATATTTATGGAAGGAAACTTCCCCCAGTTTACTCTTTACATGGGTGGTAGAAATATCCTAAAGTGAAGGTGTTTGTGGTTGGGTTATATTATAATGTTGAGGGTTTGAAGGGTATGTCTATGGAATAGACAGCTTAGCCTTTCCCTTATCTTTTTGTTGGCCCTAAGGGTGGGTAACCCTATAGATGGTGTGGATAAAAGGAAGTGTTAGTTAAGCTTGCTGCTTCAGTTCCTCATTACTCTTAGGTGAGAATAGAGTGATAAAAAAGTGTTGGGTAGGTTTGGTAATAGGCTCAAATGAGGTTCATTTGATAACATATTATCCTTTTTGTAAATCTAGTGGATAATGGTTTTAAGAGACTTGCAGTGTTTTGTATCATGGCCAAGTATCCTATGGTAAGATCACAAATGGTCGTCATTATACCATGATGGTTTTGGTCATGAAGGGTCAAAATTTTTGATAGGGTCAAAAGGTTTGATAGGTGGTAAGGTTACGGAAGAGGTTTGCAATAACATTTGTAAAATGGTTGAATAGGATTAATGTAAAGGTGTTAGAGGTGATAGGTTTTTAGTTTTGGGAGACTTCTTAAAATTAGCTTTTTACTATAAAATTTATGGGTGGTGGGGTATTTTTGGTTTGTTGATTAGGTTAGGATAGCTTGGTTAAGGGAGGTTCATCTAATAACAAATTATCCTCATATAAGTTGTGGATGCATGCTTGGAGATATTTGAAATGCACTGTGTCATGTCCATGTGTCTTATAGTATGCATAGACTAAGCTAGCATTAGATAATTTTGGTTGAGGATGTGAGGGGTCAAAAGTTTTGGAAGGTTAGAAATGTTTGAGAGGTGGTAAGGTTAAGGGGGAAGTTTTTAATAACTTTTGTAAAATGGTTGAATAGGAATCAAGTAAAGGCATTGGGGGTGATATACTTTTGGGCTTTGGAGTGGGAGCCTTCTTAGGAGTAGGCTTTACCCTAGAAGTTGTTAGTTGTGTAATGGTTTTAGTGGATTGGTTAGGTTGGGGTTTCTTGGTTGGTTTAGAAGTAGAAGATTTAAGAGAAGGGAGTGCCATGGGTATATTTTGAGATGGTTTAGGAGATTCTACCCTTTCAATAGGTTTAGTGAAAGTTTTATTTGATGGACTTGATGGAGTTAGGTCCAATTTCAAATATTGGTGAGCTATGCTAGGAATAAGAATTATTCCTATATTATTGATGGGTTTGGTCAAAGAGGTGTAAGGGTATTTAACAATTTTAGATGGAAGTGGGTTGGATGGTTCCATTATGGTTTTGGAGGATGGAGTATCTAAAGATGGGGTTAAGGTAGTGATAGGTTTGAGGGTGGATTTGAGTGAAGCTAAGGGTTCTTGTCTATTTTGGTAAGGGAGGCCAAGATGATGATAGAAAGTGGATCTATAGAGATTGGGTTGAGAAGTGAACTCTAGGCTTTGTACTAGTCTAGAAAAGGACTTGTAAATAGGTCTGGTTCCTTGATCATTGATTTAAAAGCTTAAACCCTTAGGTGGAGAAGAGCGAATGGTTTCCCCATCTATGTTTTTGGTGGAAGGTTAAAAAATTAGGTAAGATGTTTCTTCCATAGATGGAGTGGATAAGGTGACCTCTTCTAAAGGAATGATTTCCAAAGGAAGAGTAGGTGAGTCTGCGGTGGGGGAGGAAGGTGTAAAGGTGTCAAGTGAAAGAAAAGAAGTGGTTGATTTATTTTTTTGGTCATCCCAAGGAATTGGAAGTGATTCCTCCAATTCAATTAGTGGGGTGGAAAAAGTAGTAGTAATAGGTTTATCAATAACAACATTGATCATGTGTACTTCATAAGTGTCAGATGATTTTGGTTGGCTTTGATTCACTAAAAGGTGAAGTGGAAAAGATTGTTTGGTTTCCTTAATTTTGGTTTGTAAGTAAATTTTTAAAGATTATACTTGGTCAACAAGTGGATTATTTAAGGTTGGTTTCATTATAGTTTCTTCAATTATAGGTTTACTAAGGGCCAAAAGAGGGTGTATCAATGTTTCAGTCATCACATTAAGGTGTGAAACTATTTATAAATTATTTGGTTGGATTGAAGAGGCTATTTGGTTTGACAGGTTAAAAATTTGGTTGGGTTGATAGGTTGGTTGATCAGTTAAGGGTGATGAAATTGATTGGGTTAACAAGGTGGGTTGAGGTTGATATAATGGTGGGGGGAAATGGCTTAAGCTTTGACAAGGTTGAGGTGATTGAGATGATATATATTGATAGGTTGTTGGTTGGGCATGATAATAATTAAATAGATGATGATAGGCCATTAGTTGGTTGTAAATTTTTTTTAATTGATCATGGATATTGTATATAGATGGCCTAAGTTTTGACTCTAATCTAGCTATCCAGTCTATTATCATTACAACAAACTTAGGTGGTGGTTTGGGTGAAGACTGATAGTTTTTAGGTTGGTTAAATTTAGAGTCTAATGAGTTATAGGTAAGGGTATGTTTATTTTAAATAGGTTTGGGTTGGTTATATATAGGATTAATCTGGTTGTAGACAAGGTTGGGCTTATTATTGGTAAGGAAGCGAGCATAAGTGGCTTGTGATGCAAGGTACTACTCTAAGGTGAAAGGATTGTTATCCAAGATCCTATAAAATTTAGGATATCTAGGAGAGAAATAGGTAATCTCTCCATTTAAAAAGATAGTGGAGATGAGGTATTATACAATAGATTCTTGGTTTGTTTGATTCTTTAATTTGTAGTCTGGTAAAGACTATGTGAAGAATGGAGAGAAATGAAGCTCACACCTTAAACAAGAAGTAAGAAAAAGAAAAGATTCAAGTAAATAAAATCATAGACTAAGATACATTAAATCCTAGATTTTTAATTATCTCTCTTTTAGCTTATGCCTTAGAAAGTGTGAAGGGGAAATTTGGTTTGTAGAATAGGTCCTAAACAAGGTAGTCTATGTTTGGTTTCAAGTTATGTTTAGGCACTCAAGAAGAAGTCTGTATTGGTTTAATTAGATGACTTAGTGCTTGGGGATTGTTCCCATAACTTCATGATCCCATAGTCAGTGTAGGTTTTTAGCCAATATATACTGATTACCAGAGTTCATACTCAACTAGAGAGTTGAGCTGGTTATCCCCTTGGTGATTAAATCCAAGTATGATAACTAGGAAAGGGTAAAGTGATCCGATAGGTGATGAAATCCTAGTAAGGCCTTGTCATAGTGAGTTTTATGTTATTTTGGTGAAATTGGTTTGGTTGTGTAACATTTTTGAACTATGGTTAATTCTCTTTGAATTTAATTAATCTAGGTGAACTAATAAAGCAAGCAAGCAAACAATATATGCAGTTAATTTTAACCCAAAGCAAAAAAAAATGATTTATTTTTATGAAAACAAGAAAAACTAAAATGCACCTAAATTTAGTTTGAAAATGCAATCTTAATCCTAGGATGAATGCTCTTTTTATTTTATTTTTATAAATGCAAGAAAAAAATGAAAATTTCTAATTTTTTATTTTTTATTTTATTTTTATAAATGCAAGAAAAAAATGAAAATTTCTACTTTTTTATTTTTTATTTTATTTTCTAAATAAAAAAAGCTAAAACTTACATTTTGAAAGAGATGAATGATTAATTTTAAGAAATGAAATTACATATAAATTCCATTTCACTAATGAAACTAAATATACTAAAACAATTAATGAACCCAATAAAACTCAAGGGTCCCACTGAGCATGCCAAAATGTTTCTATCTAATCTTCACTTTTTCTTAAGTGTGAAAAGAAGAAACTTGTGATGAAGGCTATGGAACAGAACCTATTAAAGTGCATGTGTTGAATCCAAGTTATTATAGATATCTCCTCTTTGGCTTGGGAGTATGATTTGAAAATAATAAAACACTAAAATAAAATCATTTGTTAGATAATTAGATGGGTGGATTGCCTAGCGTGAGCTAGATCTTAAAGGCGAAAGCTTTCTAATAGGCTGCCAATCCACCTACTTTAATAATTTATTTGAAATGATAAATAAATGTATTCTTACATTAAATTATATCAAACTGAAAATAAAACCAGTAAACAACTAAATTTAATACAAGAGAATTAAATGCTTTTCTAAGATAACCCAAAATAAAACAACTAGTTTGGTTATGTTAATGCTGAAAATTGGTTAAGGCAAAATGGTGGTTTTGGTTTGGTTTATGAAAAGAGTCAAAAATAAATTATAAGGTTTTTATTGAGTTTTAAATGTTTAAATGAGTAAGTTATATTCAGGAAATGGAATATAAATGGTAAAAGGGATTATGAGGTCAAGAGGTCAAGGTGGCAAAGAGGCAAAAGTCATAAATGGTCAAGGTGGTAAGAAGGAGGTAAAGTGTGGATGGAAAAAGAAGTAAATGGATAAGAGGGTTGGGAGTTAATGGGGATTAAAAGAGAAGAGGAAAATGGGATAAAAGTGTGAGGTCAAGGAAAGAAGAAGGCCAAGAGATGAAATAAATGGAATACAAGAAAGTAAATAAATGTTACCTTGATTTATGATGAAGATGTTGTTGATAGAGCTTGAGGCAATTTTTGTAGAGCTTCATTGATTTGATATTTTTTCCTCCAAGATGATGGTGACCTCCAAAATGATGACCTCCTTCAAAAACCTGAAACAAAATTTTAAGAACCAAAGACTAACTTCCAACTTTTTCTTTGTGTGAAGGAGAGGGGGGTATTTATAGCATTTGATGTTGGGAAACATGCCAAAAGAGTGAAATAGTGAAATATGGCACTATTTTTCTTGTGGGGGATGAAATGTCCAAGATGAGGTTGTGGAATATCCCATTTGGGTTGAGAATTCTTCCTCTTTGGCGATAATTCCAACTTTGAATGGGGAATTATGCACATGGGTTTGAATAAGGCTTAAAGACTTTTCCCCGTCCTTTCTTTCTTTCACACAAGCACTTAAAGGGGTGGCACACCAAATTTGGCACTATTTTCTATGTGGGGGATGAATATTCTAAGGTTAGGTTGGTGGGAATTCCCATTTGGGTTGAAGAGTCTCTAATTTTAGCTAAGAAGTCAAAAATGGGTGCCCTTTTTCTCTCCCAAAGTCTTAAAGAGGTGGGTGTCTCTTTTAAAGTCTAATTTCATGTTGTGAGACAAAATATATCTTTAATGATGACTCCTTAAGGGTAAAGTCAACACATTTCAAGGGGGTAACTTTGTAATGCTAAAATGAGGTCATTAGGCACTTTGGGAAAGGGTCCCAAGTGGGGTATGGTGTCCCACATCAAGCCACATCACTCCTGAGGCATGTCACTTGCCATATCACCTTCCATGTAACTTTCCATTTAACTTTCCAAGTCACATGCCATTTCACATACCATGTCTCTTTCCATGTCACATGTTATGTCATATGCCTTGTCATCATGAATAGTGATAATGGGTCCCATAATGAATAGTGATAGTGAATAGTACTTTTGAATAGTAATTTCAAATAGTGATTTTGAATGATATTATGAGACTAGGATAATAATTATTTGGTTGGGTTAATGGGCGGTTTGTAAAGGTTTAATAATTTTTAGGGGGTCCCAAGGCATTTAGTCATCAAAAACTGTAAATGTGCAGTTTTTTGGTGTCTACAAAAGGAAACAATCTACAAGCAACATATGCATGAACAAAATTTAACAATCCTAAGTCATATTTAAATCACTTGATGTTTTCTTTAGTATTAATAACACTAGTAAGGTTAAAAATAAGGCAAATGCCTTTTAGGATTTCAAAGAAAATCATGTACTTGACAAGGCACATTGATAGAAGATCCAATTAACCATGCCATACCTTGATAAATATATTACTTGTGAAATTTATATCTCCAAATCATGTTCACAATACAAAATCAAAACTAAATATTTGAAAAGAGAAATGGATATTCAAATCTTTGTAAAAAATTCACATAAAATTTCAAATAATAGAAATCTTTAGATAAATAAGCCTAAAGGCTAGTCTGAAAGCTTGAATATTAGTGAGCTTTACATAATTGACCTGATAATAACACAAATATGCAAAAAATCAACTGATCTTTGAAAAAAATTCACTAAATTTAGCATAGATACTACAAATCCACAAATATTTAGTTAAAGGCCCTCTTAGCACCAATATTCCCCTGTTGATGCACCTAGATGTATCAATAGGTTCATATGGTGTTTTAAAAAACACTTCTCATTTCTAGATCCAAAGAATATATTACATAAGTTGTTGTTTGTGATCTTCCTAAGATTTTTGGTGGAGTATCAGCCAATCTAAATGACTATTTAACACAATTAAAATGTAAGTGGTTATTGGGAGCAACCATGGTCCTAATCTTACTAAAGATTAAAGTGATTTGAATTGAGTCTAATGAACAATTTTCAAACCCTAAAGTCTAAACCCTAAGCTAACATGGATATTTATAATGACAAGCTAAACTAAAGTGATTTGATAAAAAAGGAGCAAAAGGGAGGTTAGGGAATAAAGAAGTGTTTTTTTTATCTTCAATTCAAACTTATGATAGAGCTTAAATTTCATCAAGACACACACTAAACCAATATATAACATGAAATTACATAGGTACAAATCCTACTATATATCAAGAAAATTTATAAGGAAAGGTAATGTAAATAGTAAATTAGGTTCACTTTAAAGGTTTACTTCCAAAGCAAAATAGCTTCTACACATCTTCAAGAAAAGCAAAAGAGAATAAAATGAACCTAAGATCTTTCAATCAACTTAGACTAACACAAATTGATAACTCTGCATTAACATGTGATCATATAAGATCCATAAAAATAATTCAAATTTGAATATCAAATTATATAACTGAGGAAGCAACGATTATAGCAAACACATAGACAAACATTGGACAAACTTTGTGTAATTATTTTCTTGTACTACTTTCTGCAAGTTTACAAAGTAATTTTGGATCTAATAACTCCCCCACTTTTACAATGACTATACCTCCTTTTATAAGTTATCAGAGAAACTTATGATATAGTTTAAGCTAGGCATTTTCAAATAAAACTTAGACATGTGTTAAAGACAAGTATCCCTTTACAATGACAATACCTCCAATGACCTTGTTTAATTATAACTAACTTCCCATAACTATGCATCTGATGACCAGTATAACTCAAGTTCTAAAATATCCACATGTTTTATCTATGTGTTAATGTCATGTCATAATACTATTTATTAATTTTAAATTTGACCATTTCCCCTAGGACATGTGTAACACCTCATTGGATATGGATCTTTGAAAAGTCCACCTAGGCTCACACCATTAGATCATCCTTGACCAAATGAACATACTCCATTAGATCCTAATCCATTAGATCATGATATTTGGTTTGCATGCCTTTGGATCTTAATTCTACATGATTAAACATGAGCATGCCACTTGGCAGGTCTATAGACTCTTTGAGCTCTTTTCATCACTTGAGCACCTCTATTTCACATGGAAAACTCCCATAGATCTGGGCCCATTAAATATTCAACCCTTTGATCACCATAGATTTGATACATGTATTATTTAATGTTGATCATTTATTACCATTCTAGTTATCATGGTTGTGACACTTATCATAACCATATTTATTCAAGTTCTATTGAAAATTCTACCTTCACTTTGCACCATTAGATCATCCTAGGATGATCTAATGGGTTCCATTGGATCTTGTCCACCTAAGTGAATGCACTCCATTGGATCTTATGTTTGAGCTCTGGGATCTTACCACTTAGATAATCAATGTTTGTCTCAGGCATTCATTGAATTTTTGACCCTCACTCTCCATTGGATCTTTGGTGTCTAAGTTAATACACATCTTATATTATTTATTTGACTTATTTACTTATAAATTTGATCATGCATGTCACTGATCTCCTTTTGAGCTGCCATGATCTTGACACCTGTCACCCTCAAGTTTAATTAGAGCTTGTGGATAGTGAAATTTAAGTTATGACTATGGAAATATAAAAAACTTAAGCTAAAGTTTTATATTATGGTTTTATTCATGTTGATAAACAAGATAAAACCTTAGGATAAAATTCAATCTTAGTTATAAAACATAATAAAGGGGACCAGGGGAATGATAAAAGACACGGTATAAAGGTTTAGATTATGGTTTTATTGTATTAATAAATACAATTAAAACTTTAGGATAAGGTTTTAGGCCAATTCCAGGATATAATAAAAGGGACCCTATGATTAGTTAGGCCATATGGAGATAAAAGGAATTAAGGGGGCTCAGGAAATATGATGGACCAAGTATTAATTTTTTAGACTAAGGTTTGGTCATGATGATAAAAATGAATAAGCCTTAGGATAAAAACTAAATTAAGCTCATGACATGATTGATTGTTCCAACATAAATGGTTCTCATGTTAATTTGAATTTGATTCAAAAGAACTTGAGATAGGGTAATCAAAATGAGGGCTTTATGATGACCAAACATTGATTCATCTTGTTTTTTTTAACATACCAAAGGCTAGTAATAAATAAAATTAGCATTAAATAGTGAAAACTAGACATTGTCCATTTTAGATGGACTCCATTAATCCTATAACCTCAAACATAGAGATCCAATGCTAGCAAATTTAGACAAGATCAAACTAGAATCATGTGTAAATATGCTAATCCAATCATGGTGTAAATGATCTTCGAATAAATATAATGTGTAAAACACTCTAATAGTACTTTGATCAGATGAATTTTCAATTTAAAGCATAAATTTATAGAATTTGAAATAAGGGTCCCCATTTTTAGGAATGATGGTATGTTGACCTCAACAGAACTAGGATATAATAAAAGGGACCCTATGATTAGTTAGGCCATATGGAGATAAAAGGAACTAAGGGGGTTCAAGAAATATAAAGGACCAAGTATGAATTTTTTAGACTAAGGTTTGGTCATGATGATAAAAATGACTAAGCCTTAGGATAAAAACTAAATTAAGCTCATGACATGATTGATAGTTCTTACATAAATGGTTCTCATGCTAATTTGAATTCGATTAAAAATAACTTGAGCTAGGGTAATCAAAATGAGGGTTTTATGATGAGCAAACATTGATTCAACTTGTTTGTTTTTTATCATACCAAAGGATAGTAATATATATAATTAACATTAAATCATGAAACCTAGACATTATCCATTTTAGATGGAATCCATTAATCTTGTAACCTAAAACATAGAGATCCAATGCTAGCAAATTTAGACAAGATCAGACCAGAATCATGTGTAAATATGCCAATCCAATCATGGTGTAAATGATCTTCAAATAAATATAATGTGTAAAACACTCTAATGGTACTTTGATTAGATGAATTTTTAATTTAAAGCATAAATTTACGTAATTTGAAATAAGGGTCCCCATTTTTAGGAATGAGGGTATGTTGACCTTAACAGAACCACATATGCTCCATGCAAAATGGGCTGGTATCTTTGACATGATGATAAAAAATAATTAATTCTAAAGGAGAATGGTTTGACCTAATCTTTGGCAATGTTCTTAGATCTATATCTTTGTGTTGAAGCCACTTTAAAGAGATAAAAAATATGTCAATTCTACATTATATAAGATTCTCATAGAGTCTCAAAATTGTCCAAGTATATTTGTGTCCCCTAAGCTCTAAATCCATTAAACCAATATCATCTATCAATGAGGAAAAATAATCCATACTATCCATATAATCCATATTACCTCCTTTTTGTTCTCTTGGATGGAGGGGTGAGTTAAAGTCTCCCACCAAAATCCAAGAGATATGAGTACAATTACTTTTGAAAGATATAATATCCTCCCATAAATTTCTATGTGAAAATGAATTTTCAAGTTATATTTAATTGTATGGGATATAATATTTTACTTGGGTGACCTAGTATCCATGATATAAGGGTTGTACCATCTACCTTACATAGACGCTTCAAATTTTACATGAGTGAGTTATTTATAAATGTCATGCATATGATGTGCTATTAATATTTTTAAAAAAAAATTGATTATAACTCAAGATAGTACTGTGAATCATTTGGATAAGAGTACACCAAATCTAATGGCATCTTGAAGATTTATTCCAATGGTAGAAATGAAAATGTTTGAATTTTTTGAATGTAGTAATGCTAAATAAGATGGTAAAAATAATTATTACCAAGTTGTTAACATAGGTGAAAATCTATCCAAACTAAATTTTACATCAATAACATATCAAGAATATAGATATGATATGAGTGTATTTGATATTGAAGTTGTATATATCACCCCTCAATATTATGAGATACTAACTAAAAAATAACAAATTATTGAAAGATAACTAAAGGATGTTAAGGTTAAATAGCCTATAATATATTCTTTTTGATATACAACTAAGCAAAGAAAACACTTTGTTATTTTTAAAACTACTTTATAAAAAAAATTATTTAGACATAAATGTGAAAAAAATATGGGATGTAATGGTTAAGGATGAATAAAAGGTTGGCACATTATAATAAAGAATATTATTCCAACCACTCAAATAGGTAAATAAAGAATTGGATGTAACAATGATAAATCAAGGATTAAATAAATTGATTAAGCTCAAAATATATATGTTGATATGGATAAGGGATATTTAGGAGTGATAATCAGGAAAATACCATCTTATAAAAATATTTTTGGGATAAATTCAATAAATACCCAAAGAATCATTCTTTATAGATGAAAAAATTATACATATATTAGATTAAGTTTTTGAGTTATCTCATGGAACTATTAAACGAGATGTATTAAAGGTCATATACACTAAATTTATTTATTTTATGGAATCATAAATGAAATATGACATATCAACACCTTTTCCAACTACTAAACTATATAATAATTTTTGGGATATAATTTGGATCATCATAAAAATAGATTCCCTTTTACATTGAGAAACCATGTTTATTTTTATGAATGTGAACCCTTACATAGTGATGGGGGGATTACATTAGATATTTTGGATAATTTACCTAATGTTCCATATGTGGGGGAAATATCATCCTAATTAAATGAATATATTATTAATATTAATATTGTCACTAGTGACACACACAATAGTTTGAAGTTAAGTGCATCATTGAATTCCAAAATAATAAAAGGTCTATTGAGCTAATAATAAAATATCAAGATATTTATTCATGATTATATGGTAATATTATTGGGGTGTCTACATATATAATGGTGTATAATAATGTTGTGAATATTTATGCCAAATTCACAAAGTAAAAATTAGAAATATGCATCATAAAGTAGCTTTATTAGTTAAGAATGAAATCAAAAAAATTGTTGACATTAGTTTTATTATTCTTGTTGATTATTTTGATTAGTTAGATTTCCAACATTTTTTGAGTTACTAAGCTAACTAAGGGAATTATATTTACACAAAAAATTGAGATATAAAAATGGTATGCCCGAAGGATGAATTACCATTTCCAAAATTTATATGATCATTTATTTTTACATTGGTAATTTTAAGGTGATGAAGTCTCAAAATTTGTAGGTGTAAAAATATAAATTCATGGAAATATGTATTTGGAAAATACAAAAATTAATCTTTGAAAATATATATGCAGAATTCATAAAATGATCATTTGTTGCATATTGGATGTCTATTAACTTCAATTAACGTGGGTGTGTCAACAAGGTGACTAGAAGAATATTAATTATTATTGAATATATATCCATTTATGTGAAGTTTATTATATTGTTACAAGATAACACCATTCAACCTCCTAAGGATATAAGTTTGTTTTTGGCTAATTGCATCTTTCAATATTGACTTAAATTTGACATTATAATGATAATTATATGTTAGACTAATTTGACTTTACCATAGCCATTTGGAAAATTGTATGTCCGTAATCAAACCTTTGCATTGACCTAGTGGTATTTACTATCCTTTATTAATGATAACATGTGATTTTAATTTTATTTTATCAGGTTAATAGTAAATAAGTGGACCTGATTAGACATTGTTATTATTTGGTCATTAAAGTGAGGGTTGAAGGCTCCCTCACCCTTACACTTATTTTGAAAAACATCTTAACAAAGTATTAGTTGTACATGAAATATTTCTCTAGAACCATATAATAAAACAAAGTGACTATAATTGACTTCTAATACTAGTAAACCATATTTTATGAAAATATAGTAGTACTAATATAGTCTATATTTTAAAATCATATTTAAAAATAATTTTTATATATGAAAAATTATTAAAAAAAGGGTCTAAAAAAAAATGTAATTTATTAAATATTTATTCTAATAATCCATCTTCTACAAAATTAAACCATATCCAAAAAATGCAAGTTAAATTCACCCCAAAAAATAAATAATAAATATTTAATCCAATAATAGAAACACTTCTCTAATTATTATTAGCAATTTTAACCCTCACCAACCTGATCATATTTATCTCAAATGCATATCTAAAGTACCTTGGCTCCACCTCTAGATCATTAGTTTAATTACATAATAACCCATAATATGATATAAGGATTTCCATATATTAACATCCTCATCACAATCAATATGTATTTTACCTCTCCAATATAGGATTGTATACAATAAAGGTTGAAATTGAAAATTTAAACAGTCCACTCAATCCCTACTTTCTTGAGTTCCTCTAAATATATTTCCATTATAAAAATATAAACCTTAAACATTTAAGTAGAGTAAGGATATTTATTACTTAATGGATCATATGTATCTAACCATATTTCATAATAACCTCTATACACTTCCCTCCCTAAGTCCTGTAAATATTCTTAAAATGAACCAATAACTCAAACTACATTTTATATGCTTTTATATCAATTTGTTTATTTGACATACATTTGATTTTATTCCACATATATATTAGTATAAGATGTTCAACCATCAAATAAATAATTGACTTAATTTATAAATCTTTCTAAGAAAGACATTGCCATGAGAAATTTCACTATTCATTGTTAATGCTTGTACTTAGTCACTATTAAAAAAATATTTTTTTCAACCCAATGATGATATCCTAGTGGTGAGTGAGACGAGTGTTAGAAGTGGAAGGTCTCTTGGTCCATTACATAGGATGACCACTCTCTAGCATCATTCCCACACTAAGCTATAATGGGTTATTCATAAAAGGTATCCACAATGTAATGGGCTATCAACTCCATGTTCAATGCAATGGGGGTCGACATGTGGCTTAAAACATGTGCTCAATACAATGAGGTAAGCACATAGTTCATGTATATGGATATTATTCACCACTGGTTTGGGCATTCTAGTTACAATTTTTTTTTTATGGTTTTGGGTCCATTTTGAAAATACTGATACCATAAAATTTAGTTGTCAAGAGTGAATTTTCCATAAATAAATAAATTTTCCTAGGCTTCTATGCATGATGTCAACTTCCTTTTCTACAAAAATAAAAAATGGTTTGTCACTCATCGATCCTAAGGCATATTTTTCCATGGAAAGGTAGGGGAAGAATCAAGCATAAGCATTGGAGGGTGAAATAAGGAAGGCATTATCTTAGGTTTTAGCAGGTAAGGTTTTGGCAGGCAAGGGGGAAGAAAGAGTGGGTGCTATATTAAGGCAACTATATACCCATGGCATTTTATAAAATAAAATAGATCAAGTTTCCTTGGGGTATATTATCTTGAAACATGATTAGGTTAGGGTTTTAAATGTGGAAGATAATCCTTTAGTGGTCAAGTTTGAAGATAAAGCCTTGAAGGAGGTTCTAGAAGGTGAAGATTGGTATGCAAAAAGAGGTTTGGTCTACCATCTTGATAGGTTATGGCCTACCCTCTCCTTTCTTCACTAGTGGATTTTGAAATCATGGCATCCCATGTTGGAAGGTAGTATGCAAATATATCCATGTGGCAAAGGTAATTTTTTGTAGTTTTTAATTATTTTTCTAATTGTAATAAGATTTTTCAAGCCATATCTTCGAGTTGTGAGAATCACCTTGTTTTTTAGAAACCCTAGTCTTCTAATTTTTAATCCACTCAAAAATATTTATCTTCACCCCTTGTGGGTGAGGTTACCATATTTACTGCTTTAGTTATGAAGTGAATCTAATCTAGTAGTTATTAAAGGAGGGTTGGAGATGTACTGGAAATTGATGCTTCTCCATTGAATTATTCCCATACTACTTTTACCAAAATTTTGTTTAGATATTACTTAGGATCTACCTGATAGGATTGAGTTAAAAGTGAATGATAGAATATGGTAAAAATCCATTGATTTTTAAGGGATACCCTTCAGAGGTCAGAATTATTTTTAGGTTGGTCATCTTTATGCTTCCTCTATAAAATCTAAAAGGAAAATTAAGTCTTCTTGGGGGAAGGAGGTAAATGAGGAGTTGCTTGCATTTTTTTTGAATAGATATTTGATTAAGAATTCAATAACTATTTTATATTTTATTTGCTTGCAGTCTTGAATAGATATTTGGGAAAGAATTAAAAAATTTGAGTACATTAAGTGCCCACACTTTATAATACTGAGTTAGCTAGGTCTATTGGAAAAAATGTAGTGAATCTAGTCAATAAGAAGAAAGTTTAAAAAGTTAAATATGTGGATGGGAGCTATTTATCAAGTTCATATTATGATAAATTAGAGAATCAAGAAAAATGATAGGTTATTAAAATTAGGAAAAAAGGTCATCTTATTCCCAACTCTCCTCCTAGGACTTTCAGTATTCAAAGTAGTTCAAAGGAGGAAATTTAGTAATTTTGGGATTTTATTTAGTTAAATTTTGTTTGTTTAAAGCTAAAGTATTTTTAAATATGTTCAGTATGTTAGAATATTTTGTACTTAGGTGGTTAGATGCCTTGATGGTTTTTATCATAAATCCAGGCTTTTTTTTATTTAAAATATTTTATGTTTTTCGGATAGGGACCCGTTTAACCCTAATATCAAGCTAAAAAAACATTATTTTTACTTAGCATTAATCCCTAATTAGTGAATAAAATAAATAGGGTTATTTTTATATTTTATTCCTGTATTTTATGTGAATTCAAACATATCTATATAAATAAAAAATGATGTAGCATTTCTCATCACTCAAAGCTATATATAAATTAACATTCACATTTTGAAGAAATAGTTGTTGGTAAGACACATAATAATATAACCAACTAATAAACATTATAACATAGTATAGGACATTAAAATGACATACACAATTATATCTATTTCACATGTTAAAATATATATTCATGGTGATATTTTATCCCAAACCTTCTCTTCTATAATGAGTCCAAATATAGGTTTCTTGTTAAAATAATGTCTCTCTATGGGGTTTTGATTGAATGGTGGCAATCTATTTGGTTGGTGCAAATGAATGCTCTCAATACGAGATAGAGAAATATCTACATCATCCTCTTTCATAATCCCTCATATTATATCTCAATGTTAATATTATTAACATTCACATTGTTGTTTCCTTATCAGTTTCAATCCATTGTGTACAACTGCTCATGAAATCCTTCTATATAATCACGTATGCTCAATGTGTTCTAACTTGTATAGGGCCTATCCATGGGGTTTAAATTTAATGGTTTTATTCTACTCAATTTGTGCATATGAATGTGCCCTATATTTATATATTTCACCAAATGATCAACTTAATTTACATTCTCCCAATCAAAACTATTGTGATTGTCTTCAACTAGTTCTATTATCACTATTCGAGTGATTTAAAGAATTTTATTAATATGGGAGATCCTACAGGATGAGACTCAGAGTTTACAAAACACACCTATCCAAAACCATTCATATATTATTTTAATTATAATGATTAATGAAAATTATGATCACATTTCATCACTATAAACCTTAAACCTTATACTATAATAAGCCTAGTAATTAATTTCCAACAGTATATTGGGTGTCTGAAAGACATTGATATTATGATTAAATATCTATTTATTATAAGTGTTGTAGTTAATTTTTAAGTGAAATGAAGGGGATTGAAATTGATATATATATTTTCCTAATTAATATTTATGTATTAGTTTTAGAATGATCAATTGATTAACACACACCAAATGCCTAAATAGACATTTCCATTAGTATGGGTGTGTCTATACAAATATGGTTTATAAAAGAATATAAAATATATTTTAAATATAGATAAATATGGGAAGTGTCATACTTAATTTTCATTTTCACTCAATTAGATGGATAATGATAGATATTATACATACCAATCAGTCTCTATGTAGGAGGAAGAGGGTGATCAATTATTTAATGCATATCATAATTATAGATAGGAATTTAAATCAATATGGGTATGCCTAAACCAAGTTATTATCTAAATTAATCTCCATTATAAATTTGTTACACCTAGATATGCCGAGTTTTGTAATTAATTTTTGGGTTAACTCAAGTGGATGAAGATGAATGTTTTTTTACATTGAGTGCACTTGGAAAGTAAAATACCTCCCTTATATAGTTGTGAAATTGTAATTGAGATTATTACAACCCAATCCACAAGTTGAGTGCACATATAAATTAAAATACACATGTTGGGAATTATTTTCATATGCACTTTTCAAATGTACTTTGATATAAAACATGTAATTTTTAATGGCTAGGAACTGAGTAAATCTTATCCTAAAGGTGATCTGATAATTTCCCATTTTATTTAGACACAAATGTCACAAATCCTTTCCAACAGAGGAATATAGTATAACATTTTAAAAATACCTCTATATATGAGTGATAATATGAACTTAAAATATTCACTAATTGAACATACCATAAAATGGAAATATAAATGTTAAATAAGAGAACACATGTAATCACCTTGTTCCTTGGCCTAGAGAAAGAACCTAAATTGTTTATGTATATCTCAACATCAGTAATATGGGAAAAATTAATCTACAAACTTTTCATCCTTAATTTATATAAAGGAATCTAAAGGTTGGTATGAAATTTAATATTCCATAGAGTTATGTCCCGTTGGATCTCCCATTTTTTCCAATAACCCATTCAATCTAGATGGACAAGGACTAGTCATGGGGTCACACACCCATTATTTATCTACCATAATTATTAAAATTATTTCTCATCAAACATGTAGGATCTTCTTGTAGTATCTTGAAATTCTAATATGGCTTCAATTAATTCAAATGGAGTTCTATGTCTTTTATGTACAAGTCATAGACACATAATTTTGGTGTAAGTAATGATTTTTCACTTATTTTCCACTCCTTATGATTCTTATATTATTGTGTACATTATCTCAATTAAGAAACTATCCATCCACATTATATCCTTGATATTATTGTGTCTTCTTCATTTCCTCATTAGCACATCTGATCTATTAGTTGGTTGCATAAGGATATATTAAGTCATCGTAAATCAAAGTTTATATTTATTTTATTGTCTTAACCAAAATTGGTGGTTGCCAACTTTTGTCTTGCCATAATTGGTGGTGGATTATTTTGGCCATCTACCTATTGTGGGTTATTTTTTACATGTGTTTATTTCATGAGCATTGATTATCAATTATATTTAATTTTCATGGTTGGTTTATGTGTAAATGTGTCCAAGTTTGAATTCAAATAATTACACACACACACACACACACACACACACACACACACACACACACACACACACACACACACACACACACACACACACACACACACACACACACACACACACACACACACACACACACACACACACACACACACACACACACACACACACACACGTACCCTAAGCCATTTAAGACATCAAAATATACTATCATGAATTACATTATCACATTTTTTTTACACTTTTTAAGGAGCCTAGAAATCTATATTATTTTTACCTCATAATTTACTATAGTCTTGTGCCTACATTATTTTACCAAAATGAGATTACATTACACATCATATAATTGCATTTTACTATATTTAGAGAGGAGGTGAATTATTTTATTCATTTTGTTTGGGAACACCCAAAAGCATAAAATATACATGATCCCTAATTATGAGCATGTGGGATATGTAAATATAAACCCTCATGGGGTCCCAGTCCACTCATGTTGCACCTTTTATATAGTTTTGGATCAACTATGTGAAATTAGTGTTTAATAAAATGAGAACATATTTCAACAACTCAAAGGGTCATTAGATCAATTCCAAGTAAGGTTTTTAGTTTTCACTTACTAATAAATAATTATATAAAGTTTTAAAAACCTAATATCAATAGGGTTAAAATAATATAAACTTTATAGAATCAACAAGAATTTTATATAATCGGACCATGATAATAGTCATACCATAATTAGTGGTGGTTGATTCTAGTCATTTCTAGTGAAAAATAAGGGAGACTAAGAGAGTCTATTCCTTGCACTTAGTTGTCCCTCCTTGCTCTACCTAGAATTAAAATTGAGTCACTAATTAGTTAAAAGGTTAGTTTTATTCTATATTTAATTTATTTGACTAACTAAATTAATTTTTTTGTCAAGTTTTTCACTTTACAAGTTAGGTTTAATTTACAAGTCAACCTCAAATTTATTGGTGTGGATTTTTCATGTAAATATCATAAATGACCAATGTTTATTTGAAATATTGAGTTTTGAATACTCCTAAATAATTGATCGCATAAGATTATGCCAAGATTCATCATATAGGATCATCGTAAGTATTTAGAAAAAAATTAAGTTATGATAATAGGGACTATCTAACTCAAAAATATTATCCCATGTGTCTTCATCTTTTTGTATCATAACATTTATCTTGGATTTATAATTTACAAAGGCATATGACCAGTTGACTGAGCGAGACTACTCCACATGTCATGTAACTTTATCATGAGCTTTAGGACAAAAAAATAATTTACAAAAGAATGTGACCATCCCATTGAGTGATATTGGTACACATGTCGTAATCTCATCACATCATAAGATTTGGGATGAATATCAAATTTATAAAGGTATGTGACTAGTCAATTGAGTGAGATGGATCTATGTGTCATCATCTTGATGCATAGAGGCTGATAAACAAAAGTGATAGAGTTAAAAGGTATAAATAAGTGAGGATATGACATTAATCCATGTTACCATATATTACACATTCATCCACCACATGTCAAGCCATGTGTCACCCTCTCCATTTTATACATTAACATGACTCTTAGGATGAATGATAGACATAAATCAAGAGACAAATTGAAAAGGAACTATTAGTGCTCATATCTACACCAGGGCCTTGATTCACTATTAGTAAATGTGCCAACCTTCTACACCTCCATTTATAGAGATTAAATCACCATAATCTCTATTTTAATAAGATATAAATGGTTAGAAATAAAGGATGCATTAAACATTATCATTTTGTTTTGGTGATTACGTACTCCTTAGTTGGTCTATACAACCACTGCCAAGAAAATAATACAACCAAAGATGTAAAGACTCTTCACTTGACCTCTTCTCCAAAAGGGATTCCAAAAATATAGTTCTAATTCTAGAATATTACATGTAAGGACTCACCAATTACAAACATAAGTCTATTTATCTCTAGATTCCAAAATGCCATAGGACCTTTTGCACCAATATTTAGGAGAGATCCATTAGCAAAAAAATTGGCATGTATCACAACCTAAACCCTAAAAATGGTATGTTAGAGATTTTAGGTGTGATTGATATGCTAACTAGGAGTAAGCCAAAATGTGGGGACTAGATTGAAATTTGCACCTAGTAATAATGTGAAAAATTCTTGGGAAGCTCTACATCCCATGAAGGAAATGGTGTAGAGGGGTGGCAGAGCTTAATAGATTGATTACATGATTTACGAGGTAAAAATTGGTGGGAAATTTTGATAGAAAAGAGACTTAATAGAAGGTGAAAGGTGCATTTCTCTTTCTAAATCCTACATAGATGCTAAGGGAGATGTGTGTAGTTGATAGAGTATCCACCACTGACTACATGTTTGACAAAGTAAAGTGCATGTGGGATACAATAGTTTTGTTAGAGTTTTAAAAAATTTAAAAGTGGTAAAGGTAATTTGCCCATTGATTATAAAAGGATCAATGGGATTTATTGGATCGAAAAGTACATGAAAATCATGCCCATGAAGTCCTCAGAAGAAGACAAAAGCAAAGTGGTAGGAGGTGGAAAGTGGGATGCACTTTGCACCAACATTTGGTGAAACATGCAACATGCTCTCATGCTCCCAAATTATATGAGACCAAGGTATGAGGAGATAAGAAATAAAGTTTAAAACTAAAATGATAGCATGTATGAATTCCTAATTAGAAACCATGGGGTACATGCTTGTAGCCATCACACAGAATGGGCCTGTCAAAGATGTTTCTATTTTCCCTCAAGGGGGCATGAGTATGTTAATCCAGTTGGAGGTAGATGAATAAAGGAGATGAGGTTGACACCCTATTTTATAGGTACATGTAGAAGATACCATACTCAATAAATTATTTTTAAATTCTTTTGGAGTCTCAGGGCATTAAAGAAGACTTTGACCAAGATGGTTAACAATGGGTTTTTTCCATTTACATGGTACATTTCCAAACTCAAATTGGTAGATGTAATTATTTGAGAATGCAAGGTCAACATGAGGAATTTGTATGTGTATCCTAAGACAAAGGTTATCGATTTGATTTATAAATCCCCAGTTCATTCGAGAGAAGGCTCCTCCTTTGAATATTAACATGGGAAGTTTTAAAGATGCCTATGTGGTAAGAAGTATTCATGACATTGGTATTTTAATGGGGATTATTTCCAAAATATAATGAATTAAAGAATTTTTTCCCTATTAATCACATGCTAAATTTTTAATTTACAAAATACAATAAAGGCTTAAGGTAATATTCTCTACAGGGTGTTTTGTTGGAACAAAAATGGAGAATATTGAAAGAATCAAGAAAATTGCAAATTTCAACAAATTGCATGTGAGGCCCTAGTTTTAAAGGGAGATGTGAGTGGGAAAATCACAATGAAAATTGCACTTGGTACAAATTTTCACTTGGTGAAAATTACACTTGGTACAAATTTGTATAAAAGGATCGGGATTCCCCCAAAAGGTAAAAATTGAAAATAATGCATTTATGCATTAAAAAAGGAAATATGGAGGAAACTATAAAAAAATAGATTTGTCAAGAATAACATGTAAAGATTAATGAGTACAAAAGGGAAAAAAAAAAAAAGTGTAAATTGTAAAATGTGAAAATGCAACTTAGAGCCAAAAATTAAAAAGGTGAAATAAACCTAAGTTGTATTTTCATTTACTTTTTTTATCCAAACGCTTCCATGAAAGGATACTATAGGTTTGCAAGATCTAGGTGGGCCACTCTAAGGAAAATTACTCAAATAACCATGGATTTAGAATATTTCCATGCCATCATTGCAAGAACAAGTTGTTCCATAGTGTGCATAAGAGGAAGGGTAGCTATGCAGGGAGTTCTAGCTATGCTAATGAGTGGTCAAAGGGCATCTCTAGGTAGTTACACAAAATACAAATGGTTTATTTATCTTTCCACATCGAATATTCTTCCTCTAGGTTGTGTAGAAAATATCTCTAGCCAAGAAATTGAAGGGTTTGTTACAAATCTCCATCATTTCTTATATAGGTAGTTAGAGGGATCTTTTTTATTTGCAAATACATGAATATTATAAGTGTGGTAAGGGGCCTATTTCAGCTGAGAGCATCTTGGCAAAACTTGGAGGGTTGTTTTGAACTTTTGCAAGTTATAACCCTTATTCCTAAATTTGAAAAGAATGGTAAAAAATGTATAAATAGAAGGATTTTCTTCTATTCAAGAGGTTGGTTGGCCATTATGTTGGTCATAGTGTTGTTCTATGTTTTACTTAGTATAGGCTCTTCATATTTTAAGATCACTATTATGTGTGTTTTTATCTCTCTTACTAAGGTGGTTATAGCTATAAAACCATTAGAAAGATCTAAGAGCATATTTATATGACTCCCTTTCCCTATATATATAAAATCTACTATGCTTGTCCCAATGGAAGCATTTTGAAACATTCTTGTATGTAAGATTTTTATTTCAAGTTAATGAAATACATGTGATTCTCTACCATTTTATATTGATGAAGTGCAGTGATGTATTACAAATGTTGTTGATAGGATATCATATTCTATGCTCATTACTGGTTGTCATCATGGGTTTAGTTTTGAATTATAAATCCAATTTAGTAATGTATTTTGGGTATGTTGTTGAATAACTTGTTAAGTAATCCTAGGTTTATGGATTCAATAAGAAAAGGCAAATTGCTCCTTGTATTTCTATTGGCTTGCATTTGAGTTTTTATACATCTTTGAAATAAATGATGTCATGAATGATTGAAATAATATTTGATGATTGAATACCTTGGTCACACCACCCTCCCTTTTTTATAACTATAAACTTGTCGTACCCTATCATACCTTACATATAGCATTCCCTTTACATATTTGAAGTGTTATCTACCTACAGATGCATAAACATTGTATATTTAGCATGTATCTACATTTTGTGCTTTAAATCCTAGTATTTTAATCTCTTATTCATCTCTTGTGTTGTTGAATATTATTTATAATGAAGGTTTTAATCATATTCATATCTGTATTGAGTAGCTTGTGTCTAACCTAGAATATTTGCTCATTTTGTGTGACAACCCTTCTTAGGTGGAGTGAGCAAGCTTGGTTGTGTTTTAGTTAGATTTATGTTCCCTTTTACTATTAATCCATATGGATATTTAATTTTATAATCTCTCCATGTAAGTGAGATACTACCTAGATCCTCTCACCTTAGTTCAAGAAGAGCCAGAAGTAGCAGGGAGTTGACCATACCTTTTGTAGGTTCCTCTCTATCATTTTATCCATTCAGTCCATTATTGATGCCAAATATTCCCCTAGATATAATGACATATTAGTAGGTTTTTCATTTTTATTTTCCATTTTTTTCAAGTGTGCAAGGCCAAACAAAAAATGTGTGTAACTAAGAACCAACACTTTACTAGCACTATTGTTTGGGATTAAATTAAAGATAATCATAGCACTTATGTTGCTATGGACTCTTGTAGAGAGCTTGAGATAAGGTTGTCAATTTCTCTTATATTATTTTTATTATAGTGGGAGTATCTTGGTCATCAACACCATATCACTCCACTGGAGAGGTGCAATGATCTGAGATTTGATAATTTGGTATTTACTATTTGTATAAAGAGTAATGGATTCTTCATGTTTTGAGGAGGTTTCCTCTTGATAAACATGAATATTAAAATTTCATTTTATTCAATTTCATAAATCATCACTAAATTTATCAATATATGGTTTTAGTATGTATCACTACAAGTTTGTAAATGGTTATATTCTATAACTTTGCTTCTAGTGGTGACTCTAAAACATCATCTAGTTTCAAATAAAGATCAGTGCCCATCTTCAATATCTTTAGCTTTGAGAGTTTTCCAAATTATGAAGCTAAAATGACAAAGGTCATCCTAATAAGATGACTCATTTAAGAAACTCATCTTGCCCCTAAGTGTTCATCAAAGAAGGAGACAAGTTTGGATGTCTGTTTAAGAACTAAGTGTGCTACTAGAGATTGCTTGGGTTGTCAAGATTTTGATAATATTAAATTTCTATTTGATGAAATATATATTTCTAAATATTATCATAATTATTTTGATCATGGATTTTCTATAGATTCAGAACCTTACATCCCCATTTATTGTCTATCTCCTTTTTAAGTAGTTGAATCCCCTCCTAAGTTTGATCTTACAAATCCACCTCATTCACCCCTACACATCCCTTTGTCACTTGTTCTTAATCCTAACATTTAAATAATCACGAGACATAAGAATCAAGGTGAAAATGAGCATCCTACATTTATAATCCCCAGATATAGACCAATTAATTTTAATGACATGGAAGGTACCCTAATGAAGTCCCAAATAAAGTCAGGAAATGCCTTCCAAGATTCCAAGGGAATAATGAAGTTAGTGTTGATTAGAACTTGAGGTATTTTCAAAATATTATTGAAGATTATAAGTTTTATCAATGAGGATTTGTGCATTAAATTTTTTGTGTAGACATTGGATGAGGATGATCGTGAATGGTTCAATTCACTTCCCCATGGATGCATTGATTCATGGGAAGAGATGTTGAACGTTTTTAAAATTTAGTATGGTGATAGAATGGATCCCAAGTTTATTTTAGATGAGTTTGAAAAGATAAAAAATAACCCTAATGAGTGTGTGTATGACTTCAATACAAGGTGCAACAAGACTATGATATGGTTGCTTGAAACTATTTAACTGAGTGAGACAGTGTGCTTGATCAAATACGATGATGTATTTGACAAGAGGGCTGAATATTAATTGAGAGACAAGGCTCCCATGAACCTATGGTTTGAATTAAATATTTCCATATAAATTGAGAGTAATATAAAGGTTGTGGGTATACCCTTGAATAAGCATGCTAATGAAAAGTTGGATAATCTAGAAAAGATGTAGTCCAAGATAGCCAATCATGAGGAGACTATTAAGGATTTGGCTTATGCTATCAAAGAGATGTCCTAAAATATAGATAGATATAAAAAGAGTCTACCTCATAATCTTGTATTTGATGTTAGAATTCAAAATGAAAGGGTTTTGAAAGAAGTTCTTGATCTATTACATAACAAGGTGAATGTTGTAAATTTTGATGTTAACATTGATTGGTGTCACAAGTCCTTCCTTCCACATCCCTTATGTTATACTTCTAAAGAAAGTGATGAATATTTTGATGATCCTAAGTTTTTATCTAATAGTGATGATGGAATTATGATTTTTGATTATCAATAATCTTAATCTAGTATTTTTGCCTCCTTAGAAATGATGAATGTCACTACTACAAATCAATTTTGGAGTGAAGTCAATAGGGCATGTGTTCCAACATATGAGTTTGATTGTGATGATATTATATCATGGGAATGTGATTTACCCAATAATGATGTAATTAAAGATTCAAAATTTGCTTTGATATAAGTGTTGGATATGGATGTGTAATTTGGTGACTCTATTCAGAATATGGACATTGTTGAGTAACCAGGTGTTCTTGATGATATGTTTGACAATGAAGGTGTTGTTTTGAAAATGTCATTTGGTAAATATGGGATTTTTTACAATGCCCCTAATAATTAATTCTTTAATTTTTCTTCCATTTATTATTTTGAATGCATATTTGACATTACTAACCCTGATGCACTCTTACTTGGTACTCATATGATTGTAGTTCAGAAGCATGTTTATTTACAAATGCTAAAGGAGTACTAGAATTTATTAGCTTGGTCTTATCCTCAATTTAGACCATGAAGAGATTATTTGATTCAATGTGTAATCCTATTATGTTCTATCAGTAGTACCTTTAGGCAAGTTTAGAGATTTATTTACTGTACCTTGGATACCAATCTGCTATAAAATCTCAAGAAATTAAGGGATGACAACATTTTGGAGCAACCAACTAATGGCACACATCCAAAACATTTCTTTTACTAAGCCCATGATTTTGTATATATTTTATAGTATTTTGTTCATTTATCCTTCTATTTCTTTGTTTTCCATTTACTTCAGGCCTTATTTGTATAGTTTCCTTTGGTGTTTTATGTTGTGCGTTTATTTTCAGATCCTCTTAATCTATTTTTGTTAGTCTGCCTTGATTTGATGAACATGTATGGGTGATTCATAATTGATAAATATTGACTCCTAGGCTCAATGGATTGGCACCTAGTCTTATGTTTTTGGATTCTTTGCACACTCGTAGGGGGTGTACATTCTCAGGTGAGAGCCAATATTGGTTCTTGTATCTACACCAGAGCCTTGTTTCACTACTAGTGAATGTGACAACCTTATTTAACTCCATTTAAAAATATTAAATCACCATAATCTCTATTATAATAATATATAATTGGCTAGAAATATAATATGCATTAAGTATTTTGATTACTTTTTGGTGATTACTTACTCCTTAGCTAGTCTATACAACCATTACCAAGAATTACATGTGTTTTTTAATACATATCAACAAAATGTTTAAAACAATATAACCAAATATGTCAAGAATTTTCACTCAACCTTTTCTCTAAAAGGGATTCCAAAAATGTAGCTCCAATTCTAGAAGATTACATGTAGGGACTCACCAATTACAAACACAAGGTTATTTATCTTTAGATTCTAAAATATCATTAGACCTTCCATGCCAATATCCAAGATAGATTAATCAACATACATTGTATCATGTAACATAGAATAAACCTTGATAATGGCATGGAAAATATTTTAGGTGTGATTGGTACATTGACTAGGAGTATGGAGGAATGTGGGGACTAGATTGCAAATTGTACCTAGCAATAACATGCAAAATTAGTGAAAACCTATGCATATAATAAATAAAATAGTGTAGAGGGGTGGTCGAGGTTAAAATATTGATTACATGATTTGAGAGGTATATAATAGTTGAAAAATTCCATAGAAAAGAGACTGAGAAGAAGGTGTAAGGTGCATTTATCTTTCTAGATCCTACATAGATGCCAAGGGAGATGTGTGTAGTTGGTAGAGCATCCATCACTAACTACATGTTTGACTAAGAAAATTGCATGTCAGATACATTAGTTATACTAAGGTTTTAAAACATTAAAAATTGGTAAAGGTAATTTTTACATTGAGTCAAAAATGCATGGTGGGGTTTATTGGATGGAGAAACATGTGTAAATCATACCTACAAATTCCTCAGAAGAAGACAAAAGTAAAGTGATAGGAGGTGGAAAGTGGGATTCAATTTGTACCAACATTTGGTGCAATATGCAAAATTCTCCCATGCTCTTGTATTTCATGAGACTGAGGTATAAGGAGATAAGTGGGAAAGTTCAAAAGTGAAGTCATAGCATGTATGAATCCCTAGTTGGATACCATGGGGTACACTCTTGCATCCAATACACAAAATGGTCATGTCAAGGAGGTTTATATTTTCCCTCAAGGGGGTATGAGATTGATAATTTGGTTGGAGGTAGATGAAGTAATGAGATCAGGTTGATACCCTATTTGATAGGGACATGTAGAAGATACCATCCTCAATAAAGTATTTCTAAATGCTTTTGATTCTTAATACATTAAAGAAGACTTCAACCAAGATGGTTAACAATGGGTATTTTCAATCTACACAATACATTTCTTATCTCAAAGTGGTAGATGTAATTATTTGAGAATGCAAGGTTGAAGTGAGGACTTTGTATGTGGATCCTAAGATAAATGCTATCAATTTGATTTTTGAATCCCCACCTCATTCAAGACAAGGCTCCCCCCTTGGATATTATCATGGGAAGTTTTGAGGATGCCCATGTGGTAAGAAGTAATCATGGAATTGGTCTTTTAATGGGGTTTATTTCTAAACTAGAATGGCTTAAAGGCTTTGTGCCCTATTCATCACATTCTAGAGTTTGAAGTTACAAAGCACAGTAAAGGTGTAAGGTAAAATTCTCTATAGGTTTTTTGTTGGAGCAAGAATGGAGAATATTGAAAGAATCAAGAAAATTTCAAATTTCAACAAATTTCATGTGAGGCCCCAATTGCAAAGGGAGATGTGAGTAGGAAAAACATCATGAAAATTGCACTTGTTACAAATTACACGTGGTGAAAATTTGCATAAAAGGACCAAGATTCCCCCAAAAGGTGAAAAGTGATAATAATGCATTTATGCATTAAAAAAGGAAATATGGAGGAAACTAAAAAAAATAGATTTGTTAAAAATAAAATGTAAATATTGAAGAGTGCAAAAGGTCAAATTTTCAAAAATTAAAAGTACAAATTGCAAAATGTGTAAATACAACTTTGGAGCCAAAAAGTAAAAAGGTGAAATAAACCTAAGTTGTCATATTTTCATTTGCTTTATTTGTCCAAGCTCCTCCATGGAAGGATATTGTAGGTTTTAAATATCTAGGTGCGACAATCAAAAGAAGATTAATCAAATATCCATGGATCTAGAATACTCCCATGCCATCATTTCAAGAGTAGGTTGTTCCATAGCATGCATAAAAGGAAGGTAAAATATGTAGGGAGTTCTAATTATGATAATGAGTGGTCAAAGGTCATCTCCAAGTCGTTACATAAAAGACAAATGGTTTTTTTGGCTTTCCATAATGAATACTCTTCTTCCAACTCATGTAGAAAGCATCTCCAACCAAGAAATCAAAGGGTTTGTTAAAAATATCCATCATTTCTTATTGAGGTAGTTAGAGGGATCTTTTCATTTTCAAATACATGAATATTTTAGGTGTGGTAAGGGGCATATTCGAGCTAGGAGCATCTTGGAAAAACTTGGAAGGGTTTTTTTCAATTTTGAAAGTTGCAACGCTCATTCCCAAATTTGTAAATAATGGTAAACATATATATAAACAAAAGGCTTGTCTTCTTTTGAAGAGGTTGGTTGGTCATTATGTTGGTCATAGTGTTGGTCTATGCTTTCCTTAGTATAGGCTCTTCATATTTTGGGATCACTTTTATGCATTTTTTGTCTCTCTTTCTAAAGTGGTTATAGTTGTACATCCATTAACAAGCTCAGACAACATCTCTATATGACTCCCCTACCCAATATGGATCATATCCACCATGTTTATCCATATGGAAGAATTTTTAAACATTAATGTATGTAATATTTTTCTTTCAAGTTAATGAAATGCATGTGGTTATCTACTATTTTCCATTTACGAAGTGTAGTGATATGTCTTAAAAAATATATTGATAGGATATCTTATTCTATGATCATTACTGGTTGTCATCTTGGATTTAGTTTTGGATTACAAATCCATTTTAGCATTATATTTTGAGTATGTTACTTAATCACTCATTAGGGAACCCTAGGTTCATGGATTCAATAGGAAAAGGCAAATCCCTCCTTGTAGTTCCATTGGCTTGCATCTGAGTTTTTCTACATCTTTGAAATAAATGATTCTATGAATGATTGAAATAATCCTTGATCATTGAAGACCTCCATCACACCACCCTCCCATTTTTTATAACTATCAACTTGTCTTACCCTATCCTACCTTGCATATAACATGCCCTTTGCATTTCTATAGTGTTATCTTCCTACAAATGTTTAAAATTTTTATATTTAGCATGTGTATAGATTTTGTGATTTAAAGCCTAACATTGTAATCTCTTATTTAGAATTTGTGCTATTGAAGATTCTTTCTGATGAAGGTTATAATCATATGCATATCTATCTTGAGTAGATTGTGCCTAATGTATAACATTTTATCATTCTCTATGACAACCCTTCATAGGTGGAGTGAGAAAGCTTGGTTATGTTTTGGTCATATTTGTGTTCCTTTATGCTAGTAATCCCCATCGAGGTTGAATTGTAGAATTTATCCATGTAAGTGAGCTACCCCATAGGTCCTCTCACCTTGGTTCATGTATAGATATAATTAATAGGGAGCTGACCATACCCTTTATAGGTGCCTCTCAGTCATTTTATTCATTTGGTCCATTCTTGATGCCAAACCCTCCTATGGCTGCAATGACATACTAGTGGGTTTTTCATCTTTATTTGTCATTTTCTCCAGGTGTACAAGGCTAAGTGAAAGAGGTTTGTAATTGGGAACCAACAAGAACCACATATCCTTTAATGACATATTCATATATATATATATATATATATATATATATATATGAAATAAAAAAGGCTATGAATAGTAAATATCATGACATCTGTAGATTAAGAATTTGACTCAAGATAGGTTGTTAGTATCGTGTTAGTTCCAAAATGAAATCAAATTGAGAAATAACACACTAACTAGCCTACATATATAGGCTTAGACACTAAGGAGAGATTAGTGAGGAAAAACCATTTGAAAACAAAACTAAAATTGGAAATAAATGAGAGATATGAACACAAAACACAAACTTCTTACCAAATCTTTGATTTCTCCAAAAGGTTCCTTCTTTGGCTTTCTTGGCTTATGCTTTAAGAGATCTTCATTAATGGAGTGTGGATACCTTCATCTCCTCTTGGCATCTTTAGCTTGTGGTTTTGGCTTGTGTGAAGATTCTCAATAATTGGGCATTAAAACACTATATGCATAAGGTTTTGGAATTATTTGTGAATTATATGTTTACACCAAGAAAGATCAAAAATATATAAGCAAGGCCTCCTATTTATAGATTTTACAAAATGATCAGAATGAATTGAGCTATCCATCTCAAGATGGATATGTGTGGCTAAGAATCCATTAAATTTTTGAGGTCAAATTCAATAAATGTCCTCATAAATATTTGGGATAGATAGGCATTAAAGAGGCATGGAAGGTCTTAATGAGGCATGTGAGGGCTTAATGAGATATTTTATGCATTTATGGCCTAGTAATGCCTTCCTAAGAAATGATGTCACTTGATGATGTAGTTATTCAATATCAATTTCCAAAAAGATATATTCAACAAATTCCTTGGAAAATTAACTTAAGCTCTTGATCCATATTAATTAAACATAAACATGAGCTATAAATTTTGGTGTAAATCTTGCTCATTGGTGCACAAATTAATCAAATTGGTTAGAATGTTGTATTATTGGCTCAAAATTTGAGTAGATTGGAATTAGGATAAAATGTTAGATATGTTAGAACCATTATCCCATTTAGGATGTTGTTAACACAATAAAAAGGTCACATGTCTCATGAAATAAATTTGGTAGAAAAGAGTAATCCAGAACACCCATGTGCAAAAATGTCATTTTGACTCAAAATAATCTGATCAAAGTTAGCTGTCTCATAAATTGCATTGCCCCATTTAGGGATACATTGGATAAAATTAGTACTCAAATATATCAAGTTTAAATATTTTAATTTTTTTAATCTAAATTGTGTATTTTGATAGAAATTGGTCAAAACACTAGTTGAAGATCATTGGTGGCTAGTTTTAGGTGTCTACTATTTGTCACTATTTGGGAAGGCATTGTAAGTTATAGTTATAGTAGCATATTCTAAAATAATGAAAATGTCTTGTATGCCTACAAATTCAATGGTAATAGATGAACTACATGATTCCCCCTCAAGGGAATGGTTGGCACACATAGATCAACAAATAGTCCCTCAAAAAGAAAGAAGAAAAATAAGGGTACCAAAGAAAGGAAGATGATGGGGGTGAGAACATATTGATTTTGAAAAAATAGTCCAAATAATTGAGAATACAAGTGGGATGATGTATAATGGTTTTTCCAAAGGTAGTTATAATCATTGTACCTCAATATTGGTAATGTGGTATGATAACATAATGATTTTCCCAAAGATGATTATAATCATTAAGAAGATGTAACTTACCCAGTTAGGACAAACAAACAAGATAACAACATGAGCCTATTTGGAAAAAAAAGCAAATTTGGTGAGAACATAATGATTTGCCCAAAGGTGGTTTAAATCATTAAGAATAGGTGGGATATTGGTGTATAATGATTTTCCCATATGCAGTTATAATCATTAGACCTTGGTTATAGAAAACATGATTGATTGGTTGATGATGGAAAATATGATGATAATTTGATACAGAGGGTGATGATGAATTTGAACAACCTTCTAGTAGGGAGATACTCATTCAAACTAACAAAGGTTGAAATTCTTTCATTTTTTAATTATTATGTTTGGGATATGATTGGGATGCCACTAATGTTGATGCCAAGGAGATGTTGATGCCACCATTGCTGAGTAGACTTCTTAAATATAATTTTTATTATAACACTTTCTATTAAGCACCATGTTATAACATCATGAGGACTAGGTTGAAAGATGCATAAGGACTGACTCCCAAAATCCAACATTTAAGGGAAAATAATGTACCAATGATAAAAACCATGATGAAAATGTAGATAGATAAATGTGGATGGATTAAAGTATAAATTTATAAGGAATCACCCAATAAATACACATAGACTAAATCAAGGCAACATTACTAAAAGCAAACAAACATGCATACAAATAATAAACAAACAATCAAAGAAACAAAAAAAGAAATAAATAATAGTTAGTCCTAATATTAGCACAAACAACATGACTTAAACCCTACATGATGAATATTACCCCTTGAAAATAGGTGACAACTTAACAAACAAACATAACTATGGGAATAGAGGAAAAGGAAGAGGGTATCTGAGTTGTCTCCATATTCACTAGGCAAGTGGATGTTGCCTACATAGTTCCATGGATGTAATATCCAACAAAACATTTACGCTGAATGTAGTTCTCTCAATAAATGGGAAGAAAATGATAAATGATGAAAAAAAACATAATGGATGTGATATAATAATAATAATAATAATAATAATAATAATAATAATGGACTTTCAAAATGGAAAGAGCATGGGAGAAAAATCCAAAAATGATGAGGAAATTAAGTGATAAGTGATTTGCTTGTAACTTAGTAAGGGTTCTCAAAATCCTTAAGGAAAAAAAGTGGTTAATAAGTTTGGTTTTTCTAATGATTTTATTAATGTTTTTAGAATTTTCTAGGTATCTCAACTTGATCAATAATGATAAGATAGTGAATGGTTCAATCTCACAAAATGTTGAGATCATTACTTAGGTTACTCTTAAAATATTTAGATCATGGATTAGGTTTCTCACAAAATGGTGAGAGCATGGCTTAGGTTTTTTTTAAAATGGTGAGATCATGTCTTAGGTTGTTCAAAAAATGGTGAGAGTGTGCTTTACGGTGACTAATTTGACCTCAACAAGTATCTATCACTACCCACATGGTCCCAAAGTAGGACTTCAAGTCATTATAGTTTTGCCTTATAGTAGAGGAATCTGACTAGTGTAGCAGTTAATTCAAAAAAATAGGTATAGTTGGTATAAAGGCACTATACAACATAGGAAATGATTAGTTGGTATGTCAAGGCATCATAAAAAAGTGTTTCCCCTAGTTTTCCCATAGGTGGTTCTAACTAGGATATAATGGCATAGGTCAATGATACTAATTTACCCATAGGTGGTTAAAATTAGTAACAAGACCAGTGAGGCATTGATTTGCCCATAGGTAGTTATAATCAAGAACACTTGGTAGAGAGAACAAAATAAGAAATGAAAGATGAAACTACCAAACTACTATCTTATAGCTCCAAAATATTGCCTCTATCTAGAATGTGTGAAACAACTACTGAAACTAAATCTAAATCTTTTTACTGACTATGAATGGAACCAAATGGCATGAAACCAAGGTCATAGGGTTGAGTAGGGTGGGATAAAATAACCTGGTTGATTATAAGATATGGTAAAATAGATATGTGATAGGAAAAAGTGATAGGATTGTATGATGATAGGACAATAAAATGGTATAGTATAAATAAGAGTGATAAAATGATATAAATTGAAATGGTCCTTATAGACAATACACCGAATCACTCAAGAGTAGTACCACTTGAGGTGAATAATGTTCATTGGCTCATCAAGTTCATGTTCATCTGGTGTGGCAAGTGTATATGCTTATGTTCCATAGTTTTCCATAATTTCGAAAGAACCAACCCAATTGGGTTTAAACTTGAATTTATGTTTCTTTTTGGTTGTGGTATTCTTTTCATTTTCTTTAAGGACAAGATCACCAATTTTACATTCTCTATGTTTTACACATAGATTATAGTGGCCTCAAATTATATTTTGATAGGATTAGAGATTATTCACTGTATCCATGTGATTTTCTTTAACTCTAGTTCTTACAAGTAAGCTACTTGATAGTCATTGTCATCCAAGACATGCTTGAAAGAGATGCATAGAGAAGGCAACTCAAGCTCAATGGAAAGAATGGTCTTGGTACCATAAAAAATTAAATACGGAGTGGTTCCTATAAGTGTACGGTGATTAGTATGATATTCCAAAAGGGCATAGAATATCTGAAGGTGATAATCATGATCAGTATCATTGATAATATTTTTTAGAATGTTGACAATAGTTTTGTTTGATACTTTAGCTTTTCCATTAAATTGAGGGTAATATGTCATGAAAAAGTGTTGTTTGATGTTATATTTAGTACATATATTTTTTAAATCCCTATTCTTTAATTATCTTTCATTATCAGATGTAATGTCAAAAGGGATACCATAGTGGCAAATGAGATGGTTGAAGATGAACTTGGAAATTTGCTTTCTAGTCATGTAAGTGAGGGGTATTTATTCAACCCACTTAGTGAAATATTCATTGGTGGTAAGGATATGTTTATGGCCATCAGATGAGGTGGGATTGATATTCCCAATGAGGTTGAGGCCCCATTTAGAAAATGGCCATGGTGTCAACATTACTTTTAGAGTCTTGGCCAGGACATAAATTAGATTGGCATGCCATTGACACTTGTCACACTTATTTACATATGCATCCATTGTAGGCCAATAATAACCAACATGCAAGATTTTTTTGTATAGGGATACCACATTAGTGTGGGAACCACATACTCCATGAACTTCTTGTAACACTAGTGTAGATTCTATCATAGTTAAACAATGAAGTAGAGTTTCATCAAAATTATGATGGTAAAGGTTTGATCCAAGTAAGGTATTAAAATTGGTCTAGTAGATGAAGGTTTTGGGTTGTTTTGGGATAGGTCAGGTGGCATAATTTTGTTGTGGAGGTAGTTATAAAGTTATGAATACCAAACAGAGCTAGGACCAATAATATCACAAATCATCATGATGGTTAAATGTTCATGAGCTAGTGCTAACAAATTCTTGACAAGGAACTGAAACTCTTTAGTTGTGTCTATTTTTAAAATTAGAGATCCAATAGTGGCCATAGTATTTACTATTATGTTACTTGCCCTTAGTATATTCTCAAACTAAATGTTGGCAATCTACTGCTTGAGAGTGTTGACCATGGCCTTATATGGAACTAGATTATCATCTTTAGTCTAAAAATGGTCTGTAACTTGATTGATTATTAATTGAGAATCACTATAAACCTTGAGATGAGATATGTTACATTATACCACTTTTTGAATCCTAACAAAAAGTACTTTATATTCATCCATGCTTTTGGTACACGGAAAGTATATCTTGAATGATTTAGGGATTAGATCCCCCTATGGTGTAATAAATAAAAGGCATAACCTTAATGTATGTGAAATGAATGTTCCATCAAAATATAGCTTCTAGTGTTGCCCACCAAGAGGTGTGTCAATTATGGTCATTATGGATTCATCAAGAAATTGAAATCTCAATGGATCTGTATCAACAAGGGGTGCTTTAACAAGTTGATCTGCAAGAAATTTCCCTTTAATGGCTTTTTGGTTGATGTACTCAATATCAAAATCATTTATAAGAATGATCCATTTTTCCACATAGCCTTGTAAATTTATTTTAGATAGTATATACCTGTGTGGATCTACTTTTAAAATAACCATGGTCTTATTATTTAACATGTAACGACATAGTTTCTGAGCTACAAAGACCATGGTTAAATAGGCTTTTTCTATGGGCATATAATTATGTTCATATGTGACTAATGTATGGATTAAATATTACATGACATAATATTTTCCATTATCATCATTCTGAGTCAAAAGTGCCCCTAGGGCATTTTTAGTAGCAGATAGGTACAAAAAGAATGACTTTCCCATCATAAGAGGCAACACAATAGGTAGATTCACTAGATAGTCCTTTATTTTCTTAAAATTTATTTAGTAGTGATCATCCTAGTGCAAAGTGACTCCCTTATTCAAAAGATGCATAAAATGATGGCATTTATTAGATAATTATGATATGAATCATTAGATATACTAGATATTGCCCTAAAAACTATGAAACTACTTCAAATTAGTTGGCACATTCTTCTCTATTATGGCTTGGACTTTGGTTGGATTAACTTCAATGCCTTGATGAGACACAATGAAGCTAAAAAAATTTGCTTGAAGTGACTCCAGAGACACACTTATTAGGATGTCTAAATTTTTACTCATGCAATCTTTCAAATATTTTTCATAGCACTATTGGATGATTGGCCCTAGTCTTTTATTTGCCAAGAATGTCATCAACATAATATTCGACAATGTCATTCATCATATCATGAAATATGACAATTATGGATCTTTGATAGGTGGCCCCTACTTTCTTAAGACCAAATGGCATAACCTGATAATAGAATGTTCCCCATGGAGTGGTGAATGTTATCTTATATTGGTCTTTTAGTGCTATCCTGATCTAGTTGTATCCTAAAATGCCATCCATTAATGAAAGCATTTAATAACCCATTGTGGAATAGATACTCATGTCATTGTTTGGTAATGGAAAATCATCCTTAGGGAAAGCTTTGTTTATATCATAGAAATTAGTACATATTTTGATTCTTTCTAACTTTTTTATAACTAGCACAACATTAGATATCCACTTTGAATAGTCAATCGACTAAATACATCTTGATTATAAGATTTTTTACAACTCTTTCTTCACTAATACAATAATGCAAGGATGCATCTGATGTAACTTTTGTATTACTAGTTTGGCATCATGATTGGCCAAAAGGTGGTGCAAAACCAAGGTAGGGTCCAAACCTAGCATGTAAAAATATGTCCTTGAAAATATGTCAACAAATTCCCTCAAAAGGGTTATAAGGACTTCACATTCCTCAATAAGGGATGTGCCCAGCTTGATCCATTTTGGGTTATCTAGGGACCCAATGTTAACCTCTATTGTATCTTTGACTAGAAGGGTTAAAACATCTTCAAGAACAGTGGGTAATGATCTAAATTGGTTGACAACATTAGAGTCCTTTATTAGGACCAACTTTTTGAATTCCCTTAGGCATGATGGATTAGAGTCCCCTAATGGGAGATGTGGTCATGTAACAAAAACTATTGGAAACTCTTGAATGATTTGATCAAAGGCTTGTTGGTATTCAAAAATAAACTTAGAATCATAGACAATTTCATCATTGGTGGTATCCTAAGCTATGTTTGAAGAAGGTTGAACACCCCCATCTAATGGTGCTTAAAATAAGTTTTCACCACTAGACTAGCCTTTTTTTTACTTTTAACCTAGTCAAAAAGTGCCTCAAAGACGTTTTCAATTTGGGACCTCACTATTTTAATTATTTACTTTTAGCTAAGGGTATTCACTTAATCTCCAAAATAAGATTCAAGATATAACTTGATTAAGAACCCTAATTTATGGTCCCCCAATGGAACATTATCTCTAAGGTCGAGAAAATCATAGAAAGCCTCATCATTTTAGAACTCATCAATTAGCACATTGGAATCTTGTTGGCCCTAGTAGATGAGTTGGGGATAATATAATGGTAGTGGGTTGTGATGAGTGATTGGTTTAAGGGTACAAATGGAATGAGTATCAAAAATATTGGTGTCGATTAGGTCATCAAAAGGGCTATGATTGGACTCTACTTCACTATCAATATCATCATCACTAGTCAATGGTGATAGAACATGATTAAGGTATATGGGGTCACCCTTAGGTGGTTTAAATCCAAGTCCATAGGGCTATTTATATTTGGTCATGGAAATTGGCTCAAGTCTTCCTTATTGATTTTATTTGAGGCCTCTTCCTTTATAGTTTTGATTCTTCATGATCCTATTAGGAATAGGATACTTTGCATTCTCATAATAATCAGCCTATTTATCATTATATAACCATGATTCATCCCCTTCAAGAGGGTCATGTTCTAGGCTAGATTCTGGTATAAATGTGATAGGTCATTTACCTTTGCCATTTCATTTCCATTCAAGATGAAATGGCTTTGATTTAGGTCTTCCAAAATATTTTGGGTTCTATGGGAGGTTGATGATGTGAGAGGTATCATGAGTTAAATAATCTCTTGGGCCATTAGGTGAGATGGTATAATGATTAGATATCTCAGGGGGTAGCATGTGGAAAAGGGAATTAAGGGTATTAAGATCAATACAATTCTATTTTAGTGAATCAAGGAGTATGGCCTTTCCCTTATCTTGCTTGACCACTAGATTCATGTCAAAATGATAGTTGTCACTCTTAAACTCGGTATTTAGGTATTTATAGTGATTGTATGAATGTAAATATTTTGGTATATAAACTTCCATTTCTGAATGAGAGAACTTGATACATTGGTACAAAATCAATGGGACAACATGAATTTCATGTAACTAAAGTCTACCTAAAAGTATATTGTTGACAAATCAAGATCTAACACATGGAAAAGTGTATCATGGGTCAAGGGCCCAAGAATAACTAGTAAATAGATGGTTCCTTATGATTCTCATTCTTCATTGTCATAAGCTTTGATGGTTATGGTCTCTGCTTGAAGATCTATAATTGTGTACCCAAAACTCTTGATGATCTTTAGAGACACTCTATTTAGACTAGATCCATTGTCTATAAGGACACATTTCACTTTGTGCCACTTTATATAAACTATAATGTATAAGGGGTTATTATATAGTGGACGAAGGGATGACATATCACTTTGGTTAAAAGTGACTTATTAGGATGGAGTTAGGTGTCCAAACAAAGTTTGGAATTTGTTAGGGGATATGTCACTTGAAACCATGGACTAGATAAGGAACCCATTCCAAATATCCTTGTGGATTCTTAACATATGAAAAAAAATCTAAAATGGAGATTCATATGAGAATCTTTTTCAATCATTACAAAATTTAAAACTTCTTCTCTTGGTTAGTGTAAAATGACTTATTCTAAAGTAAAATGACTGGTTGAATGATGGGCAAAGGGGTAGATGGATATGGGCCTAGGATGGTAATATTTTACCTTTAAGTTGCGATTGCACAATAAATATTAAACACAGGACCATGATTGATAACAAATGTTGATGATGGTGGGGGACTAGATAGGATAAGTCTTAGTTACTAGTGCACTTGTATGTGGTCATGAGGTAATGATGAGTTATCGGTATAGGGTCCAAAATTAGTAATCTTTTCTTGTTGGTATCCCTGTATGAAATCCCTAGTCAAGGAAGGATTATCAATGTGAGTTGGTGAATTGGCATTGTTTAGAAAAGGTCTTGATTAATTGGTATATGGTCTCAGATTAATGGAGATGGTGTTAATGTGACCTCTTGAAATATGACCTACAACCATGTTGTAGTCATGTGAAACTACATGTTAGGTCTATTGGTTATTACCGTTCTAACCTTGGTTTCATCCATTATTTGTATATTATTGGTTTTGATGTTTATGATTCTATTGATTCTATAAGTTCAACCTTAGTTTTTGAAATGGTTGTTATTGGTGTTGCACTAGTCATTATTGTTGTTGTTGTTATTATTGTGGTTGTTAGTTGTTATGTTGGGAAAGGGGTTTTAATAGATTCTAAGGTATTATTGGAAGTGAAAGAACCACCATATAATGTTACCTTCCCATTTATAACATATTTTGAATCAAATTTTTAATTTGTACACAATGATGCAAATTATGTTTGTTAACCTGATGATATTCATAGAATTCATTTTGGTGGTACCAATAAGGATAAAGAATGCCTCGAGGATAATGTTTTGGTATAGGCCATATAATTAGATTAGTGGTGGAATGATTGAGAAAAATAAACTCAATAGGCTCTACAAGGTCACTAAAAATGTGATGATTAGGCATTGTTTGCCTTGGAAGAGGAGCTTACAATGACAAAGGTTATTGCATTCGTTGCATGGGCCTAGGTTATTGTGCTTTTTGTAATGACTAAAAAGGTTTTGCATTAGGAGTAATTTGAATATGTTTCATGGGTTGAATATATGGTATTCTCACCATTTGGACATGTTGTAACTCTATTAATCCATTTTCAACAACATTTTTATTTTAGTTTAATTCCCTTGGTTTATCATTGTTATTAGCCTGTGCTGATTGTGATGCTTGCGCTTAGACTTGATGCTAGTTTTGGACATTTCATGAATTGATAAATTTATTTGGAGTTGATGAGGTAATGTTTATGATACCTTTATTAATAATGGATCACTTGATTAACAAACCTTTATCAATGATCTCCTTAAAAGTATGTGCACATTGCAATTCTAGATGATAATATATCTCACTATGTAATTTTTTGGTAAGAATAATGGTTGATTGTTTATCTAGTAAATTGTGGGTGAATCAAGTTGTAAGGGCTCTCCATCACTGTAGACAAATTACAAAACTCTCACCATATTTTTTCTTGTCTTGTGTCAATTTGACCAAAGAAATCTCATTTTTGAGATTGTATGAAAAGTGTTACATACACTTGTCTGAAAGATCATCAAAATTGGATATTGAATTCTTGGAAAACATAAAAAAATACTCTAAGGATTATCCTTCCAAACTCCTTGGGAACAACAACAATAATTATATGTCACTATATGCCACTAGTTGGCATGTAATAAAGAATTTGGTCAAATGAGCCTTGGTGTCACCTTTCCTCTTATATTTATCAAATTTTGGTGGTTCATATCCTAGAGGAAATAGTATCTACAATTACTCCATGTTAAATGGATAAGAACACATGTCATCTAAATTAAATTTTTTGATTTATTTCCTAATTTGTATGATAGTAATCACATCCTTCACCTATTATAATTTTTGGGATAGGAAACTAGAGGGAATATTGGCTTGAGGTAGAATATTGACCTAAGTATATGGTCGAGTGGTCACAAGTGGAGTAATTTAACAATGGTATGGTGAAGATATTTTCTTGGGTATATTGGTTTTGTTGGGGAATGGACTAGGAATATGAATACATGTATTAGAGTTTGCCTATTGGAATTGCACATACTAAGGTGTGATATTCTAGTTTGGGTTAGGTAAGTAGGTCTAAGTTTTGTAATTTTGAGGTTGGGATGGAAGGATATGGATATAATATGCTTATTGGGGTTGAATATGTACCTACTACCAAATAATTAAACTTTGTTTTTTATGGGGTACTCGTGAACCAATACCCTATTATTGAACTAGTGGCACATTTTGTTCAAAAGGCAAAGGTTACCTAATTGGTACTTGAGGAACATGAGAATCTCTAGGTTACAGGAATCCTTCTTGGGAATTTAATTCTTGTGGAAGATTAATCATTTGTCATTGACCAATATTTTTATGTTGATTAGAAATTGTTTTGCTTTGAATTGGTATATTGGTCTAAGAGGAAAGAGGTATATTATCTTCTACTTGGTGAGGTGGAACATTAGCTACCCCTATTAAGGTGGCAATATATTATACATTTATTTCATTGGTATTTTATATTGTGATTGCTATTGTAGAATATTACTCATCTTATTGAGTAAGATTCATCACATTTTTTGGTTGAGGCATGGCATTGGTCTTTGGGTGACTACCTGATCACATTAGTTGAGCACTTGATGAAGCAGCTCTTAAAGGATTGGTGCTAGTAGTTGGTTGAGGTTAGGATGTAGAAACTCCTACTCCCTAATTTGGATAACCACTCATGGATTTAACTAAAGGTACACTTTCTTATGTACCAGTTTTTTGTGTACTTACACCACTTTGGTTTAGATTGGGCGTTCCTTGCAAATTATCCAGTACATTTTTATTGATATTATACATAGAATAAGAAGACACTTCTTCAATGGTTGGCATACAAACCAAGTTATCAAACAAAGTGTTTTACATGAAGGGGTCTACACATTGATTATCCTGACCAATCAATTTGATTAATCTATTGAAGGAACTAAATTTATGATAGGCCTATTTGATATGGTCATTTGGTTAAAATTATACACTAGGGTCAATTACATTTGGTATAATATTTTAATTTATACAAAGTGATCCTCCATGAGGTCCTTTCCTTTGATAATCATATTAGGTTCTTGATGTGTCATTTGGACTAGAGCTAAAGGATTGATAGAATAAGCATGTTGAATATAAATTATGTTGTGAGGTATTCTTACTAGACTTCACAAATTCTCATGTGGGATGTCTATTAGAAACTTATCCCCTAAATCTATAAATCTAACCAAAAAATCATCCTTATTTTCCAACAAGTGATGCTCAAATAGGTAAGGATCATACATGGATGGTATAGTAACATAGTATGGTTATTGAGGAACTATTTATTTAATTGTAGGCACCAAAGCTAGATACTACTTTGTTCTTGATCTTGTTTTGAGTATGGAGGCATGTATACCAAATAATGAGCCATTGGGTCTTGGTTATGTGCTCTGATTTGAGTGTTATAGTATGGATAATGATCCATCTCATAAGCAACATTATCTACATAGGGGTCTTGAATTATCTCTTCTTGTGTGACCACATTACTAAATCTGAGATTGTACATGAGGACATTAAAATTGTACATTAAAAGTGGGGTTAACTAACTAATTTTTTTTAATGTCTCTAGATGGATCAAATCCATAAGACTTTCACATCAACATGCAAGATAAACAACACATCAATTGGGTCTATGACACTTGGCTTATTGGAAAACACTCTTACCTTTTTGACAACCACTACATCTATCACTCAATCAATATAATACGATGTATAATGTACTCAAATGATCCAATATTATTCTAAGTTATAGGAGATGGATTAAATGCTCAAATAATCAGTCCCAATGGGGTGATCCAAATTTATATACCTCCTCATGGAGAGGGGTTAAAGATGATATTGGGAGATGAAACCTTGGTTCAAAACTTCCCTAAATAGCTTTTGGGAGGTAATGAAATCCCCCTAACAAGCCAAAATGTAATGAAATTAAAAAATAAGTAAAATATCTTTACAGGTTGTTTCTAGATCACCCAAGCCATACGGGTCTTGGGGAGAGCCTTCACAATTTTCTTTATGCCTTTGGACTAAGGCACTTTGAAATTAAGTTGGTGCTTTTGATCCCACAAGTTTCCTATGGGGATGAGGAGAGAACATACACACATAACTCCCTATTTTCTCAAATAAATCAAATTTAGGCAAACAATGATAACAACTTTGTAAAAACATAAAGTGTGTTTAATTTTAAAGAACTAAATGAAATGTGTGGTGATGTTATTTATCCCCTTGGCTTTAATATGTAAAAAATTGTAAATAAAAACTACAAAATATTCAATAAAACATCTATGTGTTTCTTCAAGAACCCAAAATAAATGTTCCTAATCCTTTTTAAGCACTTAAAAATAATTTAAAATGATTAGATTAAGCTTGTTTAGATCCTTTTTCAAGCTATCCTTGTAAGGAAAAAGTTATATTTTTGTTTAGCCTTGAATCACATTTCCAAATGAAATAAATAACTTTGCAAATTTAGATCTTGTATTTCGATGACCTATCAACCCAAAGGAAAAACCTCAAGAAAGCAAATGATTTAGATTAAACTTGGTTATTAAAAATCTCAATAAAACCTACAAGGAAAGAATTAGACAAATAAAAAATAATTTAATGAATCCAAGCAATGATGATTAGAAACATTAAAAGGTTTAAAATCCTATTTAAAGATTTTGTGAATAATATATGCAACTTGAACCTAAATTGATAGCATATTCTAAAAATTTAGGAGAAAACACGTGGTTTTAAAAAAACAAACATAAAAAATGGAGTCTATCTGAATCCAAATGAAGCTCCACAAAATGGTCAATTTAAAATGTCTATAACATCTATATAAGTAGACAAGCACATTGAAGCTTAAAAGGATGGCTAAATAGTCAAAAGTAATGACAAAGAACCACATGTGAAACAAGTCCATTAAATATTATGTCATAAAATCAAATTCAAATTTGAATGGAGGGGTGATGGAAATCATTAATATATAATTAATTATCATGCGTGGAGGGTTTAGGTAATGAATTTTAAATCTAAGAAAATAGACTATATGATATTATCCTAATTCAAATTGAATCATATATGCCAATTGTTAACCTATGAATTTCTATCTAGAACTCTATATTGACCAAAAGCCTTAATTTTTGAATTAAAAGCAAAGCATAATTAACATGACAATGAAGGTTAAAAATAAGGAACCAACTCCATCAATGTTCTACTTTTGGACCAAACAAGAATTCAAGTATACAAAATTTGATTAGGATACTCTAAACTATGCATTATAACATTATTCCATAATTTATATAGAGGTTAAGACCATTCAACCATACAATGAATAAGATAATTTAAATATCAACTAGATGGAATACAAAGATGACTAGATTTTAATTAAATTTATTAATATCCACAAATTATTGGTCAACCCTAAGGTATTCCCCTATGTTGAATTATTTTTTAATTTATTCACTATAAACATGTACAAAAAATATTTTCAACAAAATCAATAGAACACATCTAGTGGCATATGTGGCTAGTCTAGCCTTTGATAAGTATTATAGGATGACAAAACCAAACATCCCCTATCACCAAAAATAGTCAATAAATGGTTTAAGGATAATAATATTAGGGGTACCCTATTGGGTTGTGCTCAAAATCCTAATAAGTTTTCCATGATAAAAATGATCCCAATTACATAGTTCATACCTAGTTTTAAGATCTGTTGATACCTCTAAGTGTACCATAAGGTACTCTTAGTGTTTAAATAAAACTTCTCATTTTAGAATTCAAGGAATTTAGAACATGAGTAGCAGGTAGTGGTAATTTGGTCACCTGTGATGAAATAGAGGTAGAGCAAGAAAACTTTTCCATGATATTTATAAAACTGGGTGGTTGGGAGCCACCTTGGTCCTCTCAACAAAATTTTAAAAATATGGAGTAATCTATACTAATATTATTGAATTATGATCAAATTCTAATCTAAGACTATTCTAAAATGAGTATTTCCAATGATATTAAGCTATAGTGATTTTTTTAAAAAAGGAGAAAAAAGGAAGGGTAGGGAAAAAATATGATGCTAATATCTACCTCAAACATCATTACAAGGTTTGAATTCTAACTGAATATGCATTTAATGAATGTATATCATGAAATAACATATTCCCAAATTTTACCACACATCAGGTAAGTATCTAAGGATAGTATGAATAAATATAAGAACTATCTTTACTTTAAATATTTACTACTACAGTCAAATAGCATATGCACATCCTTATGCAAAGAAAATAAAATGAAGTAAACCCAAGAACATTCAACTAATCCAGTATTTTCAAAAATCATAAACCCTGTATTAAAGATGCACACATAGAATTCTTATAAATCATTCAAATTTGAGATCCAGAATAGATAATTGAGAGAGAAGGTAAAAAAAAATTCACACAAACAAGATGAGACAATCTTCTCAAAATTATTTTCTTGTAATAATTGCTTCAAAGTTTACACTAGTTTTTGTATCTCAAAAACTCCCTCATCCTTTAAAAATGACAATGTTCCTTTTATAGACTTCAAGCAAGTATGTATGTTAGTTATATCAACTTACATATGTATAAAATGTAAAGGACAACTATCCTTTATATAAAGTTTCTAAAATAGATTGACCTTTAGGCAATGTATATAAAAATAGAACATGACTTTATAAAATAATATTCTATTTTCAAAATTTATAATGTTCCCAAAAAATAAAATATTCTTAACTACTTGGTGGACCTTGTGTTGATGAAGACCCTTGGTTATATTGAATTAGAATTTCCATTGCCTTTTGATATTGTTAAACAACTAACTTCAAATTGATAGCTAGCTCAAGGAAGAGCTCATCTTCTTTCTCAGCTAGGTCATCAATATCTCTATCATTTCTCTTTAAAGCTTCCTTTATAATCCTTACCTCAACTATCTTTTCTTCTGCAATTAGGATCATATCCATGATCTTGTTATTTTCACCTCTAGACTTACCTTATCTCTTGTTCCTCACCTCCTACATGACCAAGGTGGTCATGTGTTTAAACACATCATCCTTAATGATTCCTATGGAGATGATATTTGTAGGCTTACAAATCATGGTCCCCAAGAGTCATTTAATTCTGTCTAGTAACTCTTTATCATCCTTGACGATTCTCCCTAAGAACTTGGACCATGCACTCAAACTTTTGATTTTATCCACAATCAACCCTATGATGGTGTTGAGATGAGCAATGTTTATGGTCTTGAAACCAATTATTTTATCCTCTATTAAGATGCTAATCAAATAATTCATCTTATCCTTGGAACTTGACTATCGGGCGATTAAGCCCCTAGCTAATTCATCATGTTAGTTTAGTGTACTATGTCTTGCCCTTATTTAATTTAGAGACTCAAACATGTCATGAATGATCCCTCAAACATTTCAATCATTTCATTATGAACATATAAAACAACTTATTTTTCTAGATTCTCTTTTTGTTTGTGTAGGTTATTTATCTATTTTTACATGCCCTTGATGCCAGTTTGTAGCTGGATACTTTGAGCTTGGGCAACCTCAAGTATATGCTATTTAAAAATAGGGTGCTCACCTAGTTTTTGGCCTCTAACTGGAGTCGAGACAAAAAATGGCTCCACCTTTTGAAAAGTGAATTCCTCTTCACCCACCATAACTTTATTTATTATTACTCTTTCCAATCTAGTAGTGTTTGAGTAAAATTAGACACCTACTAAAGAGTGTGTTATTGTTAGAGGATCTTGGAATTCCATTTGGGTGATTCCTAAAGATCCAAGAGCAACAAAATATCTTTCCTTATCTTTATTTTGTAGAGACACTATCTAGGGCTTAAGCTCATCATGAATTGTGATGTTAATATACTTTATAATTGCCTATTCATGGTGGAGATTTGGGATGTTTTTCATCTTTTCATATATGAACCACTCAAAAATGGATAGTCCATAAATAGGGTTCTCATCGCTAAATAAATTAACCTCACTCAAAGGGTGAGTGAGGGTTACCTTTGGCCTCTTGATTCCTATAGGAACCAAGGCTAGATCAGCCTTTCTCTTTTATGGGCAGCCACTGGGACTAAGTCTAAATCTAAATCTTTCCCCTTTTCCTTTCCTACTTCTTTCCCCTTTACATATTTTGGCTATATTTGGTATATATATGGATCAATGTAGATAATTGATCTCAATCCTAATACTTGCATTCCATTGGTTATCCTTTATACCAAGATTCATAGTTGTGCCATGTAGTGGTTCTATGCTTACTCAGAGGTTCCATGGAAAATTCCATAGTGATCTCTCTCTATTTTATCATGTTTATTTGATTAAACGTGAGCTATCAATCCTAAAAAGATGCATGAACTTTAATTTAGCATAGGATCATATAAATAACTTAGGTTAGATACTAAATTCTAAGGTTTTTCATGTTAATAAACATAAAATAATCCTGAGCCTAAAGTATTGAAGCTAAGTTTAGATCAAAGCAAAAGGAACCCCATCAAATGATAAGATATATAACCATAAGTCTTTAGCCTAAGGTTATATTTTATTAATGAATACAATAAAAACCTTAGGATAAAGACTTATGTTAAGTCCAAATCTACAAACATTTAGACCATGATAAATGAAATGAATCCAAAATGGGGGTCTTAAGACATAAAGGGACCAAGCCTAGGGTTGTTATGCTAAAGTTTGGTCATGTAAAAAAACATGACTAAAACTTATGATAATAATTTAGGATAATCCCATGGTGTTCATAATTGATTTTATGCAAATCTAAACTTGGTTAGAAAGGTCCTTCAGTCAAATCATAGCCTTTAATCAATCTAAGGTGAAAGATTGGTTTTAATTTTGAATTGTATTATTATTTTCCAAAAAAGACCCTATTGATATTATAAAGGCAAACAACATGTTCATTTATCTAAGTGGGATTGGTTCATGAGCCTAAATTTTGATAATCTCATGGATGTCAATGATGGCCTCACAAACATTAATGAAGTTTAGGTAAATGTTAAAATTAATCTTTAGCAATGTATCATCAAGGCTTAAATTTGATGTTCTCATGGATTTCAATGATGGCCTCATGGATGTCAAATGATGGGTATAAGAATGTTAAAATTAATTCCCACAGAACATAGTAGGCCATATGGAAATTTTAACCCATTACACATCATTCAATTAACCCATCTGATGGAACACAAATCATTGATCATGATCTAAGTAATTGGTTGTGAGAAGTTCTTATAGTCATAAATAGATTAAGTAAGCTCAAGACATTATAAAATTTAGACCAATATTATAGACCAATGTTTTGTTCATATTGATAAATATGAATATGACTTAGGATTAAAGTTTATAAACTAAGTTATAACATAATAAATCATGGATCCTTCTAATAATAAAAAGTAATTAACATGAAACTTTAGCCTAAGGTTTCACTATATTAATTAATACAATAAAACTTTAGGGTAAGACTTAGGTTAAGTCTATGTCATAAAAAAGGGGGAACCCTATTGATTTCATGTCATCCAATCTTTGGAATCTACTTAACCATGGGTCATTGATCATGATCTAAGTGTTCAAGCATGATTTATCCTATGGGTTAAATATTTGGAATCATTGGGTACATCATGCGCCATCTGATCATTTCTACCCAAATTCACATGGGTCATAGATCCTATAGAGAAGCATGTGGTTTAAGTTAGGGCTCAAGGAAAATAAGACTTAGGATAAAGTCTTAATACTAAGGTCTCACTCATGTTAATAAATGTTAATGGGGCCTTAAGACCAAGCTATGAACTTAATGAAAAGGACCTTTCAGTTTTAAAGTTAGACCACACAATAATAAAAGGGGATAAATAGGAACTATATAAAGGGGACCAAGATTATAATTATTTTTGGCTAATGTTTTATGGTGTTAATAAACAAAATGAAGCCTTAGTATAACAAATTAGCCTAGAATCCTTAGTTTTTTAAAAAGCATTCCTATTAATTTTGCTCTCATCAATTTTAAATTCAAACTAAAAGGTCTAAGCTAGGGTTTTTGAATGAGGGTTTTAGGAATATTGAACATAGATTTAATTTGGATTTACATATACCAAAGGCTATTAAAATCCTTAATATGGATTTAAACTTTAAAATCCAAGCATAATCCATACCAAGTGAGTTCCATTAAACCTATGATCTAAAACATAGAGATCCACTATTGGCAACATTAGGCAAAGCTATAGTTGAATCATGAACAAGAAGATCCACTAGAGCATGGTATGGATGATTTTTAAATATGAATAATGTGCAAACATATTAGTAACACTCGAATCAAGTGAATTTCTAGTTATAAGGTAAAAATTACATAATTTAACATATGGGTCCCCAATTTTTAGAAATAGGGGGTATGTTGACCTCAACAAGATCACTGTGGATATATTGAATAGATTTCATGAAACAACATCCATAACCTATGTGGATGAACTCTGGATACCATTTATATATATTATTATATAAGGTGAGAGCATTCCTCCATTGTGGGAAATCATACATTTTAATTTAAAATACCAATGGGACAATATGATTAGCCAATACATGGTAACTTATACATGCTCTCAAATTTGGTAAAAATTATTTGTGGGACTATCAGCCTCCCAAAATACCTCTTTATGAGCAAGAGAACCAAAATCAAATTTCAATTACTTTGATCATATTCACATACACAATTATAGGGACCATATGTAAAGTATAGAAAATACTTTCGATCCCATGGTTTAGAAGGAAATAAATGGAAAATCAATGCCAATATTTTTTATAGAGATCAAGAGATCACTCAAGTCATTAAGTTACTATTGGTTCTATCTAAACCATATAATTGTTAGATTTGAAGTTATATTTGTCTCCCATTTCTACCTATCTAGGCATGTATCTGAAAAATTAGCTGACCATAAAATTTCCTATTAGCTATCCAATAGTATTGATGAGAATATAAATAAGTCTAGATTAGCCAAATATCATAATACACCCCTCAACATTGGGAGGCAACACTTCCAAAATTTAAAAAAATTGGTAAAGACCTCAAAAAATAGAGGTTCATTAAGGTTTAGGCTACCTAATTTTATATTTTGGAAATCCAAGGGGTAATAAGGTAGTGAATGAATAAGTTATAAATATAATTTAAGTAAGACTATGGACATTTTGAATATGAACATGATTTAATCTTTATGAATTATTAGGATGATTGTGAAGTCTATGTAATAATGAATATGGTTGACATGTTTAAGAGTATGGATCAAAATATCCAATGTGATCTAACCATTACAAGGGATGATGTAATTAGGATATAGAAAGAGTTTAAGAATAAGGAATATATACAAATTAAAAAGCCTCAAGAAGAAGAGGAAACAAATATAGAGATTAATGATAAATTTAATGATAAGATCCTTAGAGAACTCCCAATACCAAATATATGGATAAACAAGATCCTATTACTGATATAAGAGGAGCCTTGATTCAAAAATTCACATCTGCATTCAATCAAAAATACCCACAATTACACCACCTTAGTATCTAGTAGTTGGTCATTCACATCCATTTCCTATAGTATACATTGAAACTAATCCTTCTATAATAATTTATTAGAATATAACTCTTATAAAAAATTTATAGGCTCTTAAGGTCACTGAAGAATAATAATTACCACCTCATTATGTAGGAGCATAATTAGATATCACTTATTTAGACACAAATGAAGAGTCTGTAAGTGAGGACTCAACATAGGAAAACTTATATATATTTGTGGGGGAGGAATACTATGAATAGAAAAAATATATAATAAATATTGTAAAGGACTATGAGGAATAATGATATTTCCCAAAAGGTACCTCCATAGGGAACATTTGAAACTCCAAGCCCTAATCCTCCTCATGCTTAGAATATAAAGAAAGTACAAATTGAAAATGAAGACCAAGATAATATTGTAGACACAACTATAGATCAAAAAGGCATAAAAAATATCATTCATAGTATTAAATCAACTAATTTAGTCATTCCATGTGTGTTTACTTCACTATCTATTGCATAAGACTCATTACAGGTCACTACTTCTCTTACCTCTCATGTTGTCCCAATTACTTTAGTTGTCTTTCCCTTTTCTGAAAATCCTTTTGTTTTAGCTATTATTATTATTATCACTAATGTTTCTACTGATGATTTTTTCAATTATATTACTACTAGGATTATGACCATCACTTCCACACCAATTATACCCTTTTTATAAATTCTAACATAGGCTACTCTTACACAACATATTATTTTTGTAACTAACTTTGATACCATGGTGACTAGTGCACATTTTGAGGATTTAGTGTCCCACTAAATTATTTCCACACATCTATTAGAGGCATACCTTTCTACCCAATTGAGGCTATCAATAACATAAAGTGATCAAATAGTGTCACTAGTGGTCTGATTCTATGAATCTCTCAATCTCATAGAATATGTCATCAAGACACTTCCATAGACTAAGATAATCTAAATAAAATATGGTCATTCCCAATTTCCATTAATTATCCACATATAATAGTTCATATCCCTCAATAATGATACCCCCATAAATACCTTTGTCTTTTATGACCTTATCCCCTACTCATACCTCTTCTCAAGATCTGATAGTGATTTCCACATGGATATAATAAATGTAAGTATAACAGTCAACTAGGCAAGACTTGGCTATCATTGAGAAGCCAAAGTTGGCTATATAATTTGATGAGGCCTCCAATAATATTAAAATAGTTATAATAATAAAAATCACAATAATAACGAAGGCAATTGAGTTTATAAGAGAAGGATCACTCTTTTCACCAATAAAGAAGAGGAAGACTAGGCCATGAGAAGAAGATGAGATCCAAGGAGATATTATTATATGGCTGATGCTACTAAAGGAGTCCTAAATAATATGTTTCATTTCCTTAAAAAAACTAACAAAATACTAGAGGCACAAGGTAGAATAGAGGTCCAAAGGACATATTGGGTAATGTTTAAAGTTTAGCTAATATTATTTACAATATTGTATGTTATATATGGAAATTTAGGGTAGAGTCCTAGCCACAATGGTAAATGTGATGATTTGTCATTAATATTTAAAAAAATTATATTACAAGATGAAATTTATTTATAAATTATTAAGACAAAAATCATATCAACATCTAAATTTACTACAACTTTGAGATATCACTTTGGAACAAAATTACGTGACTACTAAGAGGGATGATCTAATGTATTGGCTTAATCATATGAAAGAGTTGGTTGGAAAGATGATAATTTAGGATTAAAATTACACAAAAATAATTATTTATATTAATGTAAATATAACATATACACCTCTAAGGAAAGTGATAACTAGGGCAATTTTTGAAAATTGGCTTCAAATTTCTACCAATAATTTCAAGGTAGATGTTGATAGCATTGTCTTTGGAAGTAGTGATCAATTGACTCAAATGATTAATTTAACTAAGGAAAAATTATCATAAATAGAAGCATTGAATTCTTAATTTAATAATTTTATGGTGTTACACAAGAAGTTGATGAATAAGATCCTAATTTTGTATAAGTTTATAATCATTAATTTTGAGACCATAGAGCTAGATTTTATAACCTGTATGACTACATACTAGAAGAGTAAGGAGTAAGAGAATCTAGTCACCAAGGCAAGAGATTCACATTCATGAGCTCAAAATTCAAAAATTACATCTTATTCTCTTGTATATACTATAGTCTATAATCTAAAAATGCCCATGCTTGTTATATTTCATTTCATTATAGCTCCTTAATAAGCCTATTCAAGACCAATTTTGATGAAAACTGTAGTCACACGTTCAATAATTGTAGTAATTATTTGTCCATACATGGCAATTTCCATGTCATCATCCCATAATTATATCATTTATAAGTATTTAGTTTAATTTGGATCCCTATCTAGTTCAATCCTAGTCATCACTGGCACCTCCACTCGAACTTTGTAGAGTCACTCTATGGATATAATTTTGGCATAGTATTTATACACTTTTTGTTTATTTATACATTCAAACTATAACTTCAAATTAATTATTATTTATAATCATTTTAACCATGCATAATATACATTCTAATTTAAGTGGTATTCTTATTTTAGACTTTGTAATTTTGAAATGAGATTTGAAGATGAGACAATTCCCATTCAAATCTATATATGTTTATATTCCATTCATTGTAAAGGAAGGATATTTTAGAAATTAATGTGAGTAAATAAATTTTTATATAATTTTTTATGATTTTAAGTGAATGTGTTGTCTCTTCAATTTTTTTATATTTCATTGAAAAGCTTCCATTAAGCTGATAAATATATAGTAGGTCATACATGTGTTTTATTTGTAGTGATTGGATTGAACAATATGTTATTATGAATTTGATCTTTGGTTATAGATAATGATTTTAATTTTTAATTTCTTTTAATTGGGTATTAATACTCTATTACATATTGTTGTTATATAATTTGGGTACTAACAACATCTTCTATTTTAGTCAATGGGTCACGTTGTCAATCAGGAATGTGCCCTTATGAGAAAGTGTGATATTACTCACTCATATTAGAATATGTAATATCTAAAAAGTGTGGGTGAATTTATAAGGTATGGAATCTCCAAAGAGGGATGGTTTCCTTGGTGCTCTCACTAAAACCTACTATTAAACTACTATCTACTAATTCTACTAATGAAAAAGGTGTAAAAATTACTATTTGCAATGGAATTGAAAGATAACTAAAATGAAAGGTTACAAAAAAATTATTTTTTGACCACTTATGCTTCAAATTACACTATGTTTAGAGGTAAAATATTTCACACATTCACTACACTCAAGTAAAATTTCTACAAAAGTATTTTATAATAAGGACTTGACAAACCTAGTTTTTACAAGGAAGGACTAAATTCGCATCTAATGCTTGAACCTAATCTAGTTTAGTCACTTAAAATGACATAAATAACATTAAAAATTTCTCATTAAGGTAAAATAACCAAAAAATAGCAAAAGAAAACAAGTATTTAAATAAGCTATATCAATGGCAAACACATACACTTCACTTAAAAAGCCTAATAATGGAGTAATTTAGCTTCTTATTGCTCTTAAAATTTGAATGAAATTTTTTGGAATCATTTATGCACAATAAAAAATATAAATAGTCATATTAAATTATTAAAAAAATGAATACATATAGAAAAATAAATTATTGGAGACAAAGCAACCCCAAAATAGAGGACTTCAAACTTGGTCCAAGCTTCTCCTTAAGTGCTACGTAGCATTTTTAAATTTTTAAAATATTAATCCTCCATAGGGTGGGTTTGAATAGATATTTTAAATTTTTTTTTGGGTGTAAAAATCTTTTCATAATTATTTGTCAAGCCTAGACCACTTGGAGAGTGCCTGGATTCTTATTCTAACCCCTAGATTTTAGCCTTCATGTCTTCTTTGATGAATGAGTATTCATCCATGGATTTAGGATTTAAATTACATTAAAATATTATATTTAAACCTTATTTATTCTCACTAATTAATCTTTAACACTTTTCATAAGTTTTTGAGTAACTTCTTCAACCTTCTCTATGACTTTGTCTCCAAATGGGACACAAGAAGGAAAGAGAGTGTTATTTGAGCTTGAAGACCTATTAAAACTTGATCTCCTTCATTAAAAAAAAATTAATGACTTGTTAAAATATTTAATTTGTAATATATTATCATTAATTAACTTGTTAAAGCCTTATGAGGGGATATGTGAATTGATTTAGTGTCTCAACTCCTTAATTCCTCACTTTTCACTAAGGTGTAGAAGGAAAAAGTGAATATTTATTTAAGATTACTTCAATATTGAATATATACAAAATTTAAGGATTAATAAGATAAAATAAGACCTATTACAATGTGATTTATTCCATCAAACACTCAAATAATCTTGATTTGACACCAAAACTATGCATTTCCCAGTAATTTCTTGTAGCCTTTTTTGGAAAAATCTCCTTATTTGGGAGAAATTGGAGGTGATATTAGAAACCTAATCACTTTTTAGGAACTATATATCCAATTACATCTCGCAAAAAAAATTGTGTTTAATTTAAAAGTGTAGACATGTTTTTTAGCACCTTCCCTCAGCCAAATTAGGCCTAATTAGCCCTCCTAGGCATTTTGTTCACAATATTGAGTTCCTAAGCCAAGAAATGGATTATTCATGAATTTATCTACAAATAAATAGTTTTATCACACCTAATATGTTCTAATTTTTTTTTACCATTATTTTTTATGCTTATCAGTCCTTGGAAGTGGAAATGACCCCCTTTTGGGCATTAGGCCTATACTAGACCCAGTGGACTTTGATTGTAAATGGCCACTCACCACTACATATGAGTGGTTTCTCATGATTAATAATATTTATTAATGATATATAAAAATAATATCACCTTAATACATCATACCCAAGTGCCAAAAAGTCTTTCCAAAATCACCAACACTTCTTTTGATCATTCTCTCACCATTGTCTGCATTCTTGTTTCCATGAAAGTGACCTAACTCTAATATAAAAAAATGATATTTTCCATATTTAATCATGAAAAAAAATATATGAGGGTTTTCACCATTGTCTAGATAATCTTTCTAGAACCTTCAAACATTAAAAATCCCCAGATAAAATTTTAGAATGTTGATTGTGTTCAAGGTCTTGTAAATTAGTTGAAGGTTATCCTTTGAAAACCCTTATTTTCATTGTTTCATTATTATGTGAGTATATTTATATTGATATCATAATTTTTTAATACACTCAAGGTATTTTAATGATCTCAAACTTAACCAAAACCCATTCAACACTCACCTTTGTCTTGGTAGGCTTAGAATATAATCAATTTATGACTATACTGTTTGCTCTAATACACCCTACCTATATTTAGACACTTTACTGAGACTTGCGAATTGTTTATAAATAATATTAAATTATCTATTCCATATTTGATACCCCAAACTATCATGAAACCTCCCAATATGACCATTGTCTCTTCTTCATTCTTCATCCATCACACATGAATTCCTTCTCACTTAACACTACCCTATTTGGTTTTCTTGACCATATTAAACATTCATGAAAAATTAAAAAAATCACTTATATTAACTATAAATTCTCACATATTCTCTTCAATCCTCACGATCCATCATGACTCTAACTCCTACAAAGCTCCTTCTCAGCAACACATAGTCATATAGGACTGTGAGATAACAACTTTTGTGAAGAATCTCTATCAAAATTTTATCATCTTCATGATATAAAAATAGAGAAAAAAATATTAAATGAACAACCTGAAATAAATTTCATCTCCATTCACATATGACACTATATCATCTCGTGGAACTCTTTAAAAAATAATTCTTCAAGCACTGTCCACACATAGTTAATACCCTGATAAAGAAACTCAATTTTTTTTGTCAATATCAGACCACAAAACATATTTATGGATTTAAACATGTCAAAATATCCTCTCATGACATCAAAATAACACTCAACACAATGAAACAACTCCAATGAATTATTATAGCAACTTCATGTAAGTTCACTTAAAAACATGATGATACATGAAACACTCACCTTCAAAACATTTTGAACTCATTAAAAGATTTTAAAACATAGAAAAATACATATTATGACCATATTAGGTCATCAAGATATCACTTAAACCATTAGACATCATTGACATACACTCTACATCACTCTACATCAACTTCAAGACCAACTAGAAACATGCCATGCTACAGGAAAATGATGATCTTTAGGACATATTGATCACTCTCAAAGAAAAAATATAATTTAAAATCACTCTTGAATCAAAATTTATCCTTAGAAATTATGAACAACATATGTTACCTTTGAATGCATTTTTTTTGAAGACTAATAAAAAACTCTTAACACCTCTATTTAGAATTGTATTCTTAGACACCACTCAAGAATTCAAACATATAATAAGAACGTGATAAAAAATATATTAAATTATCACTCAACCCATTTTATTGATATATAATATATATTTTCCATAGAAGAGTCATATACCTTATGAAACATCTACCTTAGGGTTTATAAACACTAAACCCTCATATCATTGTCTTGTTTGTCTTGAGTTTGTTCATCAACTCTAAACACAAATTGATCAGTAATAGATCACATACAAGAAAATTATGACATTGATGTCATCTCCAAACACTTTTAGAAAACAACATGAGTGTCTAAAAACACCACTCAACACACGAAAATACCCTCATCTATAATTATCAAGACTTTCAAACTCAGTCAACTTACATGATGATTTATTGCATAAAAAAATACTTAAATATCACATTTAATGAATGTAATAATGGATATAATATCATTTTACATAATTATATAATACTTAACTCATCATTCTAAGCACTTTAGAGATGTTATTATTTACTTTTAGTCTACCTAGGTTTACTATCAAGAACACAAAATACACAAGTTGACTTTGGACTAAATTAACTACACTTGTAAGATTTTTATAAACACTAAAACACTTTGGGGATGATATTCATTAAATTTAATCCAAATTATCTTCTTTCACCAACCTGATCTGATTACTAGAATGACTTCTACAAGCCAAACTATCATCCTGGGTCTTTATCCTGCATACATAGTCATTTGAAATTGCCATCCAATGACTATATTTTTTGAATCCAAATGGATATTTCCTATAAATTTAATTTAATGGAATTTGGAACATCCCACAATACTATATCATCTTTCAAGGCTTATAACTTGATATAGAAAAAACACTGAGACACCAAACTTATAGGGGACCTACATGATGTGCTATGATGATTTGGCTTCTTTAGTCTTGTGATAGTCATAAATATCTCTCAAAAATCACACTAAGAGGAATTGGAACATCACCGACACATCTATTAATGCCTCAAAATAACCTTTATCACCTCAATGACCTATAAACCTACCTTGGGAAGTCTAAACCATCGATCTGATCACTTTATCATTAATGCACTATGAATCATGACCAAGCTTGACATCAATGACAACAGTGACATTCTATGAAATTTATCAAAAATAAATACTACCAAGACATTTTTCACACTTATAATCCAAAATAAATCCCTCTACTTTGATTCAAACCTCTCTAAAGTGCCTCCATCTTTGTCTCAAAGCTCTACCTATGAATAAACAACAATCAACGCTTTGCATCTTTGAGAAAACCTATGAACATGATTATAAAACCATATAGGTTCAACCACTATCACTCATGGATGAATTATACCATCATGTTTATTTCCCACTATCAATGACATATTTTCATCACCTTAAATTTATGAACGTTAAAATCAAGCTCAATAAATGCATTTGTACCTTGTTGAAGAGATACACTTAAAATGGAAACTTATGAATGATTAATTGGATGAACTAGGTGTGTCATTAATTAAATATTTAATTTATAACCTTTAAATATTATAAAATCTTCTAAAAAACTCATATTTTGATTCAAAATTGACCCAAGAGACCACTCAAAAAGATAGAGAAAGAAACATGGTTTTATGTTATAAATACACTCCAAGAAAGATGTATCGAATGAGATTAAGATGAAAAGGATAATAATAACCACTAAAATCATCCCTTAGAACTATTTCTCTCTATAATTTTTGATCTTGATAAACAAACCTAAGAACATACCCCTCTCCAAGTCCATAGGCTATAGTGACCTGCTATCACTCTTAGAAATTATTCATAAATATGATGGAACAAATCCATCCTAACTCTCTCTCCTCTTTCTGTATCGAGCATTTAAAAATTTCCCTTATAGGGTTACCAAGAAGGTAAATATAAGAGCAAAGTTGGATTTTTCCATTGTTTCACCTAAAAATTCATCCAAACAAATTATATGACCCTATGAGGATCCAATGAAGCCTATAAGATGATTTTATCACAAAAATCCTCTAAAAACCAATATGAATGCCTCAAAAAGTCCTATTTTTGTAATGAAAAGGAAAAATCCACTAAGGATATTTGACTGAAATGTTTTGAAATGTATTTTAGATTATTTTAAATGTATTATTAGGCAAAAAATATTTAATTAAGCTTCTTAATGATCATGTAACATCAAAACCTTATAAAACCTTCTCTGGAGGGCACAAAATGGTCATAATTACATAGAAACGAGTCATGAAGTTAGTCTAAAATGTGAACAACCCAATAATACATATTTTAGGTATTAAATAACCTTGATACATTATATAACACTCATCATGACACTTAATATTCTTATTACCACTGAAAATGGCTTAAAAAGGCCAATAAATGACTAGACAAGCATAAGACAAATGATGGACAAGACCTTAACTCACCTAATAAACCTTTAGATATGATAATAATGGTTTATAATGACCAAATTAAGTACTTTTTAAATACTAAACTACCTATCCAAAATATAAATTGGCATGGTGTGTAATGTTTTGAATGGTAGGGGTGATAATTTAACCTGTGAGGTCAAAATTGTCAATATTTTGGTGACTCAAATGGGAAGCATGCTTGTTATACTTGAGAACCATAGAATTTACATGAATTTTGGACTCATAAAATAGTGACAAATATTATCCATTAATATAATTACATTTTAATTGAAATAAGAACACTTCCTCCTCCAAAACAAGGAAAGAAATAGATAAAATAAGGGAAACTAACGAACAAAGAAAATGTGTAAGTAAAACACTTATTTGAGACAAAAAATTAAAAAAATAATATAACTAACCATGATAAATAATTATCCACATAGATTAAAAGTGAAATTCATGAACTCACTACTTCCAAGAGATGGTACAAGTTATAAAGAAAGGTGTTTGTTGAATATGACCTCTGATGAGCCACTCTTTTTGCCTACCAACTCTCTTAACATCTCCTCAAGTGAGTTATAAAAAAAAAAGTCACCAACAAAGATAAACTCATGTTATCTCATTGGATATTTATCATACTACTTATCAGGTACAATCTCATCAATTGATACCTTATTTTAAGCATTGTCCTTGAGTGAACTCATCTTTCTTTCCATCTATTTCAAGTTCATCCATCTCTTTAAGGAGCTTTGAATACTCAAACAAATCTATATCATGGTCTTAAATTAGTGACTCTTGATCAAACTTACAGTAAACATGATCTCGAATGGACAACATATCCCTATAAAGTTATATAATTTCTTATAGATATTTAAGGTACAATTGTCAATCATCTTTTTGTTACTCATTTTGATCAACCTGTATAAGATCAATTTGAAAGGTATCTTGATCCATATAAATATGAGATATCTCAAACTCATTTATGACTTCAATTTATACCAATTCCTCATGGAGTTCTTCCACATAAAGACCAACCTTCTCATACATACTTGATATATCTTCTTCAAGATCATCTACAACCTCATTTTCAACTTATACCTCAAGTGAAGTATCAATGAGAAACTCTTCCTCATACACAATTGAAGCATCCTCTTCACACTCTCCAAGAACTTGACTTGAATATGTAACCTCTTTCTCTATCTCCCATAAATTTGGCTCCTTCTAAAGAAGGGAGATGGTGGGAAGGTGATGGAATTAATTCATTTGTGATGGAATATGAAGTAGGGAAGGGTGATCATGATCATATTATAGAATCTTGAGGTCAGTGGAGTCATTTATGGAGTCTTGGAGAGGATGGAAAGATAAATTTTAACAGATGCATATATTTTTCTCCTTTCACTTTACCATCACCTCATCAAGTTTTGAAATCTCCTTGTCCCTCATGGATAACTTGAAATTTAGGTGAAAGTAAATAAGGGGAATTATAATAAGGTTTAGTCTCTTGAATATGCATATTAATTTTGTCTTGACTCTAACTAGGAAGATCTATTGGCACACACTGAGCATGGTTAAGAACTTCATGAGAATAAGGAACATAATAACCCTCTTAAGACAACTAGTTCAACTCAATTTTCTACCTATTTAAATCCTACATATTCTCCAATACAAGATTTCATAACTCATTACTCTCCTCTAGATCATTGGATACATTTTGAAATAGCCCATTCTCTTCCTTATGCTGAGAGTTTGAAACAAAATTCTTAAATATGCTAGTATTTTTAGCTCTATCTCATCCATTCTTTCTTGGAATTAAGGATTCTCATATGCAACATCATAACCATGTAGGAAAGGTGAAATATGGTCATAATACTGATATGGTTCATAAAGAAGGTAAGAGTCATGATATTGATAATAAATATCATGAGAAACTTGATAAGTCTCATTATAGTTGTGATAAAACTCTTGATAAGGTTGATTAGGCTCATAACAAGGATCATATGGATCATGACCAGGCTAATATGAATCATCATAGGGTTGATAAGGAAGTATAACATAGGTATTTTCCTCATACACAACCATGAAAATAACATTAAGATAATGAAATGAAAATAGACTTACTTGAAAACTGTGCCAAAATTGTTAGAATCAATTGATTGAGCTTAGAGTTACAAAATAATTCAAGAACAACACTAATATAACTATAATTTCACCAAGACCAGTTCTAATGTGTCCCATTGGGCTTACCAAAAATTATTTTCAATCAGTAGTGTGCCCTTGTGATAAAGTATACTATTCCTCACTCTTGTTGAAACATGGAATCTCTCCAAAGTGTGGGTGAATTTATAAGGGAGATAATCTCTAGAAAGGGTTGTTTCCCTTAGTGCTCTCCCTCAAACTTACTCTTAAACTACTATCTACTAATTCTGGAAATAAAAAGGGTACATAAATTATTGTTTACAATAGAATTGAAAGATAACTAAAATGAAATGTGATGCACCTAATTTTTTGTGACCACTTATGCTTTCAATGACACTATTTTGACAGTGAAAAGCTTTCAGACATTCACTACATGTAGGTCTTATTTATACAAAAATGTTTCATAATAAGGACTTGATGGCCCTAGTTTATGCAAAGAAAGATTGAAATCACATCTAATGCTTGAACCTAAGATATTTTACACACTTAAAATAACCTATAAAACATCAAAAATATGTCATTAAGGTAAAATAACTAGTTAATAGAAAAGGAAAATAAGTATTTCACTAAGCTATAACAATGATAAGCACATACACTTCACTCAAAAAGCCTAAAAATTAAAGAATTTAACTTCTTATTACTCTCAAAATGTGAATAAATTTTTTTGCTAGCCTTTAGGAATAATACAAAAGTGAAGATTCATATTAAATTCAAGAAAAATTAATATATATATCAAAAGAAATGATTGGAGACAAAGCAACCCCAAAATAAGGGACTTCAAACTTGGTCTAAGCTCATCCTTAAGTGATATGTAGCATTATTCAAAATTTTAAATATCAATCATCCATAGGGTGGCATGGAATAGATATTTTCAAATGTTTTTTGGTATTATAAAGTTTTTCATAATTCTTGGTCAAGCCTAGACAACTTGGAGAGTGCCTTGATTCTTGTTTTAACCCCTAGACTTTAGCCTTCATGTCTTCTTTGATGAATGACTCTTCCTCCATGGATGTAGGATTTAATATACATTAAATTATTGTATTAAACCATTCTTGAGGCTCATGAATTAATCTTGAACACTGTTCATAAGTTTTTGAGTGACTTCTTGAACCTTCTCTTTGATTTTGTCTCCAAATGGGACATAGGAAGGAAAGAGAGTGCTATTTAATCTTGAAGACCGATTAAAACTTGATCTCCTTCATTAAAATATAATAATGAATTTATAAAATATTTAATTTGGAATGTATTATCATTAAATAACTTGTTAAGGCCTTATGATGGGATATATGCATTGATTTAGTCTCTCAACTCCTTAATTCCTCACTTTTCACTAAGGTGTAGAAGGAGAAAGTGAATATTTCTTTAAGATTGCATATATCCACCATGGAAGGATTATTAAGAGAAAAAAAACATAGGACAAGATTATTTATTCCATAAAACATTCAAACAAACTTGATTTTACACCAAAATTATCCATTTCCCATGAATTCCTTATAGCATTTTTTCTAACAATCTCCTTATTTGGGAGAAATTGAAGGTGATATTGGAAAAATAAGCACATTTTTAGTCACAATCTATCACCTTGCATCTCCTTAAAATTTTTTGTGGAAAAATTATAATTTTATATATGTTTTATATCACATTCCCTCAAATAAATTAGGCCTAATTAACCCTTATAGGCATTATGTGCACCCTGTTGAGTTCCTTAGCCAAGAAATGGCTTCTTCATGAATTTATCTAAAAACCAATAGTTTTAACACACTTAATATCTTCCAATTTTCATTTTCCCATTATTTTGAATGCTTATTAGATGTTGGAATTGGAAATGACCCCCTTTTAGGCATTAGGCCTATACTAGATGTAATGGACTTTGAATGCAAATGGCCACTCACCACCACTTATGAGTGATTTCTCATGATTCCTTGGATTTATTCATACTATTTAAAATTCATATCACCTTAATAATCCATACAAAATTGTCACAATGTTTTATCAAGATCAACAACACTCCTTTTGATCATTCTCTCACCATTAGTTACATTCTTATTTCCCCAAAAGTGACCTACCACTAAGATAAAACAAAAGATATTTTCCCTTTTTCCTCATGCAAATAAAATATATGAGGGTGTTCATTGGGTCATGACGATCTTATATACAAAATTTAAGGTCTAGATAATATTTCTATCACCTTAATTATCATATAATATCATTAATTAGCTTTTTAATGCCTTATAAGGGGATATATGCATTGATTTAGTCTCTCCACTCCTTACTTCCTCACTTTTCACTAAGGCATAAAAGGAGAAAAAGAATATTTCTTTAAGATTGCTATAGTATATCATATCTCCAACATGGAAGGCTTATTAAGAGCATACCAAGCTTGGGATACGTTTATTTAGTCCATCAACCACTCAAACAAACTTGATTTGACACCAAAACTATGCATTTCCCATGAATTCCTTATAGCCTTTATTTATGTAAATCTACTTGTCTAGGAGAAACTAGAGGTGATATTGAAAAAATAAGAACTTTTTTAGGCACCCTATATCACCTTACATCTCCTGAAAACATTTGGTGGTGAAATTCTCAGTGTAGATATGTTTTTTAGCATATCCCCTCAAACAAATTAGGTCTAATTATCCCTCAAAGGCATTCTGTGCACCCTATTGAGTTCCTCAGCCAAGAAATGGATTCTTCATGATGTTATCTACAAACCAATATTTTTAAGACACCTAATATATTTACATTTTCATAGTCCCATTATTTGGAATTCTTAGTAGATGTTGGAATTAGAAATGACCCCCTTTTGGGCATTAGACCTATACTAGACAAAGTGGAATTTGAATGCAAATGGCCACTCACCACCACTTCTAAGTGGCTTAGAATGCAGTCAATTTATTACTATACTACTTTGTCTAAAACACTCTACCTTTAAGTAGATAATTTATTGAGCCTTATGCAGTATTTTGAAATAATCTTGGTGTACCTCTCTCATCTTAGATACCCCAAACTATCATGAAACCTCCCAAGATGACTATATTCTCTTCTTCATTCTTCATCCATCAAACATGAACTCCTTCTCACTAAAAACTAACATGTTTTGTCTTTTTGACCATAATAAACATGCATGAACAATGAAAAACAAATCACCTATACCTTCTCATAGCTTTTCTTTAATACTCACTATCCATCATGACTCTAACTCTTACAAAGCTCATTCTTGGTATAACACATAGTCATATAGGATTGTGAGATAACAATGTTTGTGAAGAACCTATGTCACACTTTTTTCATCTTCCTGATATCAAAATAGAGACCAAATAACATATGAAATGACCAAACATGACCTAAAGGTCATCTCCATGCATAAAAGACACTAGATAATTTCATGGAACTCTTCAAAAAATAATTCTTCAAACACTATCCATACAAAATCAATACCCTAATAAAGAAACTCAAAAATTCTTGTCAATATCAGACCATAGAACATCTTGATGAATTTTAAAATTTCAATATACCCTCTCATGCATTACATCAAAGGAAAACTCAACACAATGAAACAAATTGAATAGATTACCATAGAAACCTCCTTCATACAAGTTCACTTAAAAACTTGATGCTCAAGAAACACTCATCTTTAGAACACTATGAACTCCTTTATGGCATATAAAACATTTAAAAAAGACCTATTATGACCATATTATGTCATTAATACATCACTTAAACCATTAGACATCATTGACATACCCTCAATACCACTCTACAACAACTTATTTAAGTCAAACTAAAAATAGGTCATTCTACAAGAATATGAAGATATTTAGGGCACATTAAACACTATCAAAGCACAAATATCAGGTCAACTCACTCTTGAATAAAAAATTAGACTTGGAACTTATGAAAAACATCTCTTACCTCTAAAGGCATTGGTCTTAAAGACCAATCTAAAAATATTCACACCTCTATTTAGACTTGGATTCTTAGACGCCACTGAAGAAATCAATCATGCATTAAGAACATGAAAAAACTGAAAGAACTTGTAACTCTATCCATATTAGCACTCACTAAGCTATATTGGCTATGGAAGATTTATTTACCTTATGAGACATCCACTTTAGGGTTTACAAACACTAAAACCTCATATCATTGTATTTCTTGTCATGATTTTTTTCATCAAATCTAACCTCAAACTAATCACTAAAAAATCACCTAAAGGAACCTTATGACCTTGAGGTCATCTCCAAACACTTTTAGAAAACAACATGAGTGTCCAAGAACACCATTCAACACACTAAGATACCCTCATCTACCATTATCATGACTTTCAAACTTAGTCAAATTACATGATGATTTCTTTCATAAACACATACTTATAAATCACCTTCAATGCATGAAATTAGTGATATAATGAGTTTCCATAATCACCCAATACTTAACTCACCATTCCAATCACTTTAGACATATTCTTATTCATTTTTAGTCTGCCCATGTTTAGTAACAAGAACACAAACTACACAAGTCAAGTTTGGATTGCAAAAACTACAATTGTATGACCTTAAAAAACACTGAACTAGTTTAGGGATGATTTTTATGAAATTTACTCCAACTTTTCTTCTTTTACCAACCTAATCTAACCATTAAAATGACTTATACAAGCCAAAAATCCTCTTGATTCCTTATCATACATACATAGTCATTTGAAATTGCCATCCAATGGCTATATTATTTGAATCCAAATGGATATTTCTTGAATCTTTAATTTTATGGGCTATGGCATGTCCCACACTGTTAGATCATCTTTGAAGGCTTATAATTTGAGATAGGAAACACATCAAGACACCAAACTTGTAGGAGACTTGCATGACATGTTATGATGATCTAGATTCATTAGGCTTGTACTAATAATCTTTATCTCTCCAAAAGGACATTAGGATTCATTATAATTTCACCAAGACATATATGAATGCCTTGAAACAACCTTTATCACCTCAATATCCTATAAACTTATATTGGACACTCCAAACCATTAATCTGATCACTTTGTCATTAATACACTATGAATTATAACCAAGCTTGACAATAATGACAATCTATTACATTAATCAACAATCAATACTACCACTACCTTGTTCACACTTATAAACCATAAGAAATCCCTCTACCTTGATTTAAACCTCTCTAAAGTACTTCTAGCTCTGTCTCAAAGCTCTATTTATGAACACATAATAATCAATGCTGCACATCTTTGAGACAAGATAATAACATGATTATCAAACCATAGAGGGTTAAAACCTCTCTCTCATGGAGGAATCATACCATGATGTTGAGGTCCTTCTATCAATGACATCTTTTCATCACCTTGAATTCATGAACATTGAAATCAAACTCAATAAATGTGTTTTACCTTGTTGATGAGATACAAAATGGAAACTTATAAACCATTAATTGAATGAAAAAGGTGGGTCATGAATTAAATAATCCATTTATAACCTAGGAATATGGAAACATGTGTTAAACAACTCATATTTTGCTTCAAAACTGACCCAAGAGACCACTTGAAAAGATAGAGAAAGAAACACAGTTTTACTCTATAAATACCTTCTTAGAATGAGTTATCAGATGAAACTAAGATTAAAATGAGCCTAATCATCCCTAAAATCATCCATCACAACTATTTCTCTCCATTTTTTTTGATCTTGAGAAGTAGGCTCAAGAATAGACCCCTCTCAAATGCATATGCTATAGTGACCTACAGTCACTCTTAGCAATTATTCATAAAGATGAGGGAAAAAATACATGAAAAAATGCCACCAATTAAAATCTTATGCATACCCCTAAAAATTTCCAAATTTTTAGATCTAAATCTCTCTCCTCATTTTGTACTAAGCATTTAAAAACTACTCGTTTGGGGCTGCAAAGAAGGTCAATATAGGAGCAAAGTTTTTTTTTTCCACTTTTTCACCCAAAACTTCCTATAAACCACTAATATGACCCTATTAGGATAAAATTAATCCAATAATATACTTTTCTCACAAAAATCCTTTGGAAACTAGTATGAATGCCTCAATAAGGCCTATTTTTGCACTAAAAAGGCTAAATTCACTAAGGATATTTGATTGAAATGTTGTAAAATTTATTATAGAGTCTTTAAAATTTATTATAAGATTAGAAAAGATGTAATTATTCTTATTATTTATTATATACAATTAAAACCTTACAAAACCTTATCTAGAGGGCATAAAATGGTTAGAATTACATAGAAACGAGTCATGAAATTAGTCCAGAATGTGATCAACATAATAATCCATATGTTAAGAATTAAATGAATTTGATACATTATATAACACTAATCATGACACTTAGGACTCTTCTTACCACTAAAAATGGCTCAAAAAGGGCAAAACATAAGACAAATGAAGGACAAGACCTTAACTCACCTAATCAAAATTAAGAATTGCTAATGGTGGTTTATAATGATCATTTTAAGTATTTTTAAATAATAAACTATAGATCCAAAATAAAAATTACCATGATATGATTTTTTTTGAATGGCATGGATGACAATTTGACTTGTGATGTCAAAATTATCAATAGGTCATATTACAACTATATCCTTACACTCTTCATTGTGTTTAATTTTATTTTTTTCTTGAAGCTAACCCAAAATAAAAATTATTTCATGACATATGCCCAACTTAGTATAGTGGGTTAGTTTAGAATGGTTTAATATTAAAGTAGATCATAGAGCCCCTTTATTTTCTACCTGATAGTTCTTTCCTTTTGTCTTTTCTTGATCAGATACACCTTAGTTTAGACCCATCCATTCATCTTAAGTAGATTTTGGATTTAGTGTTAGGCACAAATTATATTCAAACCATCTAGGTTAAATAACCATTACACTCACCATTATTCCCCCATGTGGTTATTTATAAAACTGATCCCATAACTTGTGGTTTGGAGTGAATTTTTCATTGATCCTAAAACATTAGGGACTTTCCCATAAGAATATTTAGTGTGTATAAAACCCACATCAAAAAGGTTTTATCTGGCACTAGAATGAGGCCCCATAACATCTGACCTTTAGAATTCACTCAAGTTGCATAAGATCTACTAGTAAGATTAATAAGGTCTAATTATGATTTTGGTCTATTATTATCACCTTTAAAGGTTCATCAAAGACTTAGATCAGATAATGGTATCCCTAAGAGAGTTAAAACTCAACCAAATTCACTAATGTAAGGAAATCAACCTCAAAATTTTACTATGGCCTGGCTAGATGGTTATGTTATTGTTATAGTTGGTACCACTCATGATTTACCCATGAACCCTATTAATTATCTTCCTTCATTCTCTCCTTCTGGGGGAAAAACTATAGAGGAAAATATTAAATATTTTAAAACTTCTTTGGGATTACTGAATGTGATTCATGAGGATGTTGGATGTATACTTTTACCTTTTTCCTTATAGGATGTGGTTTATGATTCATTCATCAACCTTTTAGAGAACTCAATTACTTTATGGAATCAATGTCAAAAAAATTTATTGCACAGTTTGGGTTGGTTACCAACCCTAGTGTAGTATATCACAATTTTTATAGTATGAAATGGAACCCAATTAAATTATTGGAGCTTTCAATGCAAGATTCCAAAAGATGTATAGCTATGTGGCTAAAACATATAGGCCCACTTATGAGTTATCCCTTGAGATGTATACAAATTCCTTACATTCTATGACTTCAATATTCTTATGTAGAACTCATAACATCATTATACTATGGGTCAAAGTATAATATTGTGTCCCACTATCTGGCCAAAAAAGATTAGAAAAAAAATAAAAAATTAAATCCTAAAAAATACTTAATGATTTTTATAAAAAATGGAAAAATGTATATGAACTACATATTTGTATATATTGTGTAAACCATTTTTTTTTGATAAATTTCAATGCCAAAAATTGGGATGAACTATTATGCTTTGACCCCTATCAAAGGCCTATGTGAAATCCATCAATATTGATTAACAATTGAATCCTTAATTACAAGATTTGGTTGAATCCTCAGTTATAAGATTTTGACATACTTAACACCAATCTAAATTTCCTATCATTGAACCCCATTACAAACATCAATTAGATAGCATAGGCAACAATCAAAAATACATCTTTACTCAGTTACCTTTAGCTCATGCCATGACAAAATAGAATCCAAATCTTATGAGTAATCCTATATTTTTACCCAATCAATAGAATCATAACCAATCCCCGGTTCCATTTAACTATTTACCACACATGGTATATATTTTGTTTCCATCAAAATAGAAATGGATTCCATCTAATGTATGGTGCATAAAATTAGAAATGAGTTTATAGGAATGCAAAATGCTTATACATAATAGTAGGGTAAATAACCAATAGGAATTTCCAATTTCAAATGTATAATAAATCATCTAATAGGCCAAAGAATAATCCATAGCCATCACCCAATAAGCTTCTTGAGATAAACATTTGTGATGTAGATTTTCCTAATTGGTGTAGAATTTTGAACACTAAAAAATATGGAAAATTAGATTGTATATAATTTTTTACTTCCTAAAAAAGCTTCCTAAAGGAGATGGAGAAGTATGAGATTGTTATTAATCATTATAATCCATCCATGTTTATTGCACCTAGTCCTTCCAATATAAAAATGGTTTTTGAGACATATGACTTCCCATTCCTAGTTGAGGATGAGAATGAAATTAAAGGCAACATAAATGAGATTCATTATTTTCAATATTTTCAAAATAATATTACAGTCTAAGAAACAAGAATCAACATCTAATCATGACTTTCACACCTTAAAATAATAACACTTTCATTCCTCCTAATCCAAAGGTTAATAATAATCCACATCTTCTAAAATGAAATGATTAATAGTAAAAATTTGATCCACATAATAAGAGTGGATATAATATACTTGAGGACATGAATAAAATCAAGGAAAACATTACCCTTCATTAGTTGGCTTAGACTAAAAAAAATAGAATTTTTGCTCAAGGCTATGACTATAAAACCATATTATAATAAGTCAAATGCTAAACATGCCAATATAGCCATCTATAAATTTAACCCTGAGGTCCTACCTTTCCTATTGACTATCATAATATTTTTAAAAAACTTACATAATTAATTCGTTAACTCAGGTGATTTAGCCAATGTGATGCCCACAAGTATTTGTAATAAACTAAGTTTGACCTTAGACAATTCCAAAAAATTGGTCCTATAATTAGACAAGTCTTCAATCCTTGTTATTAGAGAGTTCTTAAATTTCCACATGTAACTCACTTCTGAACCACATGTTCAATATTACATTTTCATCATTTATTTGACATTATTGAGGCCTATGGTTTACTCTTGAGCCTTGATTGATCAAAATAATTGAATAGATATATGGAAAATTAATTTTTCAAATGTGTGACCCTACCTTAGAAAAGAGTAATGAATTAGATCATAGTTGATAGGGAACCTAATATGAAGTATGTAATCATATAATGAAATACTAAAAAAGAATCAATAAACTTTGATTTGTCACATGTAGAATTTACACTTTCATCATGAAGCCTAATTATAATGAAAAATAATTTGAAGGTCCTCCATAGTTTTGGACCTTATATTTTGAAGATGCTTGATCCAAACAAGGCTCATGTGTAGACATAACTTTCATTGGCCTGGATGGGAAGAAATACCTTTTTACTTTTAGATTACAATTACCATTCACCAATAACCATGTTAAGTATAAAGATTTTATCTTAGGACTAAAATTCACATTAACGCATAATCTCAAATAATTTTTAATGTTTAGAGACTTATATCTTATTTTAAACCAAGTTAAGAGTTGATATAAATGAACACTGACATATTTGAAGAAACATAAATATAGATCTTGGGATATAATGAAATAATTTTAATATTTCAATATAAAATCAATCCCAAGAGAATAAAACTAGATGGCATATTTATTGGCTACCTCTGCATCAAATTTAGCCCCACTCTAAGAGTCTAAAATATAGAAATATTATATGGGTTTAGTAACATGTTTTTCAGTCCTTGATAAGGTTGAATTTTTTTTAGATGTTTGATGATGACCAATAGATCATATAGTTCATGGGTAATTCTGGTGATTTTGAGTCCCAAATTATTGATGATAATTTTTTTGATCCAATGAAAAAAAAAGAAATTGAAGGCAATGGTATCATTGAATTGAAATAAAACATAATACCCAAAAGAATGGTGTTATTCAAATGAGTCTTTGACATGGATTGCCAAGATAAAAAAGAAAAATGATCTAAGATAAGAGGATATGATTTTTACAAGGTAAATTTAGGAATATATGAGCATTCATATCATGACACTATTGGATTGAGTTGTGTTGAGCACAATAAATGAAATTGAGATAATTGTTGAAATAATACAAGGATGTGATTACCTAGATTTATGAAGACCTAAATATTTTTTATCCCAAAGGTATAATGCATACCATATCACTAAAATTATGACATAAACCTTTTAGGCAAAGGTATAGACTGATTAATCACATTTTAAAGCCTCTTATTTAGGAAAAATTTCAAAAATGATTGGACACCAAAATTATATTTCCTATCTAATATTCTACCTTGGTTTTTAACCTAGTTCTTATGTGAAATAAGAATGGGGATATCGTATTGTGTGTATATTTAAAAAATATTAATCAAGCTTCATAAAATAATAACTATCCCTTGGCTTCCCTAGATGAAGTGATTCAGATAGTTAGTGTGTTAGAAACAATGTTCTTTTTATATGTATTTTTACGCTACAATCAAGTGTTGGTATAAAATGATGATAGAATGAAAAATTATTTCACTATTAAATGGGGAATTGTTTCATACAAAATAATTAGTTTTAGACTAAACAATTCAGGTGATACTTTCTAATGTGACATGAATTTTGATGTTCAAAGAATCATTGGTAAGTGCATCATTATTTACATAGATTATATATCTATATTTTCCAAGATATGATAGATCATGTGGCCCACTTGTAGAGAGTATTTTATAAATGCATAAGGTTTATAATCTCATTGAACCAAAAAATATTATTTTTGTATTTACATAAGGTAGGTTACTAGGCTATGTTATCACCAAGGAAGGTATTTCTATTGAGTCTAAAATATTTCAAGCTATTTCAAAAATTCCATATCTTAATAGTAAAAAAGAACTCAAATCATTATTTGGTAAGATAATTTTTGTGATAAAAAATCATTTTAAGATTTGAAAAAATTGTAAAACCATTGAATAAAAATTTGAAATATGATGCAAAATTAGAATGGACAAATGAATTCAAGAAAACATTTTAATATATCAATATTTCCATTGCCCAAGCTTTAGTCTTGATTAGTCTAGATTTCACCAAGGATATCTTTTTTTTATTCATTTACATCACAACACATTGTATTAGTTGTGCTCACTCAAAATGTCGAAGGTAAAAAACATCATAAAAACTTCATAAGTATTAATCTTAAGGACACAAAACTAAAATATTCTATGACTGAAAAGCAAATATATTTTTTGATCAAAGTGATAAAGAAATTCAAGAACTATATTTTGTGCAATAAGACATATGACAAATGATCTAGGTCAAATAAGAGGCAAGTGGATGGACAAATTTAAATAACTTAACCTATACATTAGACCTACCAAATGGTGCAAGGATAATGATTTATTCATATAATGGTAAATACTAATCCACCCAACTCTATTGATCAGTTTAACTAGTCTCAAATAGTTGGTGATGTCTAGTATACCTAGATTATTCACTACATACTCATAGGCACACGCCCCTTTGCATTAAACAAGGATAAAATAATAACACATAGGGTCAATTCAACACATTAAATGATAAAAAAGGAGTGTTCTATCAAAATAATTATGAAGGCATTTATTTGAGATGTGTTTCCAAAGAAAAAGCTATAGATATCCTTCAAAATTTCCATGAAAATATAGGTAGTGGACATATTTTAGGCAATTCTATAGCCCAAAAAATTATAAATATGGGATACTACTAGCTTATTATTTTTAAGGACTCACATAATCATGTCGGGACTTGTCACCAATGTCAATTATTTGGGAAAAGGGAAATACATGCGACCATGCTTTTATAGAATATGATTGAAGGACATCATTTGGAAAAATATGGTATGGCTTTTGTAGGGGTCATTAATTACAACTCATCAGTTGTAAACAAATTTTTATTAACATCTATAGATTGTTGTATTAGGTGGAGTGAATATATGGCTAAAAATAAGTCATAGCAAAAGATGTGATCAAATTCCTTGAATAAAATATTTTGACCAAGTTTGGAACACTGGTTTCTTTAGTGTGTGATAATGTTCCATATTTTCAATCTAAAAATTCACTAAATGGGCCTATAATAATTATAGTATTGCCAAGTTTTCTTCAAATTATTACCCACAATGAAATGGAATTTTTAAATCTACCAACAAGAATATGATGGATGTCATAAGTAAATATGCATAAAGTAAACCAAGAGAATATCATCTATTGATAAAATTTTCACTATGGGAAAATAGGATAAGACATAAGAAGGCCATCAATGATTCACATTTCCTATTTGTATATGGGCAATAACATATTTTCCCAACTTTCCAACCTATCATTTTATGCAAAAGTATGTGGTGAATGATGACAAAGTTCAATAGAAGTTTCTAAACATTGTAAATATAGAATATGCACAAACAAAATCCTTGTAGAGATTCAATAAACATCAATACATTGTTAAGATAGTTGAAAAAAGATCAAATGTCAAAAAATTTAAGATTTCAGACCTATTCCTCCTATGGGACAAATCACATGAGAAGAAAGGACAACATGATAATTTCACTCCATTATAGATTTGACCATATCATATTTCTGAAATTTTGGGTAATAATTCTTTTCATTTAAAGGATCTCCAAGGTAATTACTTGAAGTCTCTAGTTAATGGACACTTATTGAAACACTATTTCATGGATGCTTTGAATGGGATCATATTAGAATGACTATAAGTTCTATTTTATTACTAGGAGATTATATTTCATCATTTCATAGGTTAAATTTTATTTCTTTATAAACTAGATTTCTCACTTTCCTAGATTATATTTCATGCTTTCCTATATTATATTTCCCACTTTCTTAGATTAGATTTCCTATTTTCTTAGGTTAGAAATAAGGTCATTTTTATCAATTGTATAAAGTTAACCAAGATTCTATCAGAAGGTAGTTAATCACACTTAAATAATATTCATGGCATTATTCATGATGGATTTGAGTCTTTGGATCAAGGTACTTATCATAATTGAATAATTTTTTAATCCAAACCAAATAAGTTAAATAGATTATTGTAAGATGCTTTAATATTTTCATGAAAATTTTATAAATGCTTCAGATTTTAAAAGATTAATTGAACATTTTCATGCTTAAAATGTATTTTAGAGATAATAAACATTGAGAAAGACAAAATATGAGTGTAATTTCTGATTTAAAATAAAGTCTACTCCCATATACCTAGCCAATGGTGGTTCCTAACCCTTATTCCATGAATTTGCAAAAAACATGGAGGAAGGATGATTCAGGTAATCTATATCAAGGATATGGATTCCTAAATGGATGTAGATAAATTCTTAGATTGAAATCATAGGTATGACTATTGGGACTATAGACACATGGTTGGGAGTAAATTAATTCTTGGTTTCCCATCCACTTATGGTTAAAAATTAAAATCTTTGGAGAAAATAAGATAAAAAAAACCTTAGTTTTTTCTAAATCTTTGATAAAAATCTCGTAATAAGGGGGAAATAACCTTCACATAAACACATACAATCTTAAAGGAGATAAGGGTTATTATGTTGCATGATTATATTAAAGTCTCTTTATGTTCTTTGATTTATTTATTTATTTCTTATAATGTTCAAAACTTCATTTTGGTAGTTAAACCAAAAAATTAGAGTTATCAAATACTAAATATTATTTCCCCATTGATTCATCATTTTTTGTGGCCAACATGCCCCATTTTAAATAGTTCAAATTGGGATCCTCTATCCTTGAAATTCCAATGCTTGGTCCCCATCAAGATATAAACTAACTTGAGAAACCCAAAATACCAAATCCTAAGTGATATTATTCATTTTTTTATTTTTCAAATTTTTGCTTAAAATAAGGCATTGATTAATGAAAAGCTCTATTTTGATTTTCAATCAATTTATTTGACTAATAATAATAATTGTTTTATTACTAAAGTTATCAATTTTATCACTTTATATGTCAGGTTTACTTTATAGGTGAACCTCAAATTGATAGGTGTCACTTTTATATCAAAATATCATTAATGGCCAATGTTTATTTGGCTTATTTTTTTTAATATACCTAACCAACTAAGTGTTCAATATTATGACAAGTATCACCATCTCATATTATCACAAGTATTTAATGAAAAGTTAAGTTATGAAAATAAATACCAATGGACTAATCAAGATTATGCCACATGTTTTCATCTAGCTGCATTGCAACATTTTTCTTAGAGTTATAATTTACAAAGGTATACAATCAGTTGACTAAGTGAGATTACTACACATATCATCATATTATTTTATCATACACTTTAGGATGAAAATAAAATCTACAGAGGCATACAACCATCTGATTGAGATATATTTATCTATGTCATCATCTTACTTAATACATCACAAGCTTTGGGATAAAACTCAAATTTATAAAGGCATGAGACCAACTAACTAAGATAGATTTCTCCATGTGTCATAAACTCCCTCTATATATGCTAATAGATAAAAGTGATAATTTTAAAATTTCTAACCAAGTGAGGAGATGACATTTCTCCACATTTCCATTTGGTACACAATCATTTACTACATGTCAATCCACATGTAACCCCTATCTATTTCATATAGTTGCACAACCCAAAGATCCAATGACAAGCATAAATCAAATGACAAAATGTGAATGCACCACATGTCCTAAAATGACATAGTCAACTCTAAATAGGAGATATAAAGGATACTACTTGGTGACATCATGACATCTTTGTAGTCAAATGATCACATTGAAGGTTTAAAGGGATGAGTAAGCAATCAAAATTAATGACAAATAATTACATTTAAAACAAGACTACAAAAGATGATGTCATAAAATCAAATTAAATTTAGAATGTATGGGTGATAAAGACTATTAATCTATAATTAAGTCTCACACATGGAGGGTTTGGGTTATGAATTCATAAGATAATAAAATAGGCTATATGTTATGTTCCCAAGTCAAATCAAATCAAATATACCAATTTTTAACTTTTGAATTCATATCCATAGCTCCATATCAACCAAAACCCTAATTTTTAAATTAAATAAAAATCTCAATCAGCATGAAAATGGAGGCCAAGAATCAAGAATCAACTCCCTCATTATTCTACTTTGGGACCAAATAAGAATTCAAAGATACAAAATCCAATCGAGTTAATTCAAACTATATATTCTATCATTTTCTAACCATATATATAGAGTTCAAGTCCATTTAGCCATACAATGATGAAGATAATTTTAATCTCACCTAGAGGGAGTGTAAATATGACTACTTCCAATTAAAAAATTTAGACTTCATAAAGTGGTGTCTAAGTTAGAGGTATTCCCCTCTGCTAACTTAGTTTTTAATTTATTAATAGTAGGCACATGTAAAAAAATAATTTTACATAAGACCAATATTACACATCTAATGGCATATGTGTCTAGTCTATCCTTTCATATGTATTAAAGGATGTCAAAACTAGACTTCCCTTACCACTAACAAATACTCAGTAAGTGGCTCAAGGATAATAATACCAGGGGTATCCTAGTGAGCTTGGCTTAAAATCCCAATACATTTTCCATGAGAAAAATGATCCCAATTGAATAGTTTAGACCTAGAATTAGGATTGTTATGGATCTATTAAATAGACTTCATGGTGCCCCATCTATAACCTATGTGGATGAAGTCTAGGTACCATTTTTATCAATGATTTTAGAAGGTAATGGAATTCCACCATTGGTGGAGATAGTACATTTTAGTTTAAAATCCTAGAGGAACCATATGTGTAGATTGATAAATAATAACTTTTATATACTCTCATCTTTGGTAGATGTTATCTGTGGGACTATCAACCCTCACAAAATCCCTCCTTAGGATACAAAAAGACAAAAATTAAAATTTAATGACATTGATAATCTTCACATCCATAAGTAATGGAACCATATGTAGAGGATAATAGACACTTTATATCTCATGATTTACAAGGTAATAAATGTATAATCAATGCTAAGATTGTTTACATGGATCAAGAGATCATTCAAGTCATTGGGTGACTATTGGTTCTATCTAGACCATATAATTATCAGAGTTGAAGGCACACTAGTTTACCTTTTATATGTACCTAGGCATGTGCATGAAACATTATCCAAACAATAAATTACCTATCAACTATCTAAAAACATTGATGAGAACACGAGGAGTCTAGATTATCTATATATCATAAGACACCCCCAACATTAAGAGGCAATAATTCAAACATTGTGAATAGTTGGGCAAGACATCAAAACATAGATGTTAATTTATTTTTAGAATGGCTAACTTGAAATTGTAGGACACCAAGGGTAATAAGGTATAAAATAAATAAGTTCCAAAGATAATTCAAGTAAGACTATGGATATTGTGAATATGAACATGATTTAATCTTTATGCATCATGAGGATGATTCTAAATTCTACCTAATAATTTATAAGGTTGATATTTATATGATGATGAATCAAATGATCTAATATAATCTATACATTATAAGGGATGATGAAAATAGTAAATAGAGAGTTTAAAGATAAGGCCTCTAAACAAGTTCAACAATGTTAAGAATAAGAGGACATAAAAGCATAGACTAATGAAAAATTGAAGACTAAGTTCTGTAAGGCACCCCCAAGACAAACTTATACATATAAATAGGTTCATATTATTGATAAAATATAACCCTTGTTTCTAAAATTCACATTCACATTCAATCTATCAGTTTCTACAACTTCACCATCATATGATACATTGGTTGGTCATTCACCTCCTCTTCTTCTAGTATATATTTAAACTAGTCCTCATGAAGCAATTCATCAATAGATCACTTTTACAACTACTTTATAAGATATTAATGTCACCCAAAAATAAAAAGGCCACCTCAATATGTAGGGGAATCATTAAGGATCACTTATTTAAACACAAATGAAGAGTATGTAAGACAAGACTCAAGAGAGGAACAATTATATATATTCGTGGAGGAAGACTATGAAAAGGGAGACTATGAAGGATACTATGAAAGAAAAAATGTAGAGGACTATGAGGTAGAAAATAATTTTGGTATTTCTCGAAAGGTACCTCCATAGGGAACCTTTGTAACTCTAAGCCCTATTCCTCATCTTGATCATAACATATAGCAAGAACAAATTGGAAATGAATACCAAGATTCTAATGTTTACATAGTTTCATACCAATAAGGCATAGTATTTAGAACTCTTAATTTTAAAATAACCACTTAAGTTATTCCACATGTGCTTACTTCACTATCTAATACACAAGACTTAGTACATGTCATTACTTCCCATAATTCTCATGTTGTCCCAACTACTTTAGTTATCCCTCCCTTTTCTACAACTCTATTTGATTCAACTAGTATTATTGTCCCTAAAGTTTTTAATGATTATTTTTATTATTTGGTTAATACTAATACCATTATCACTATGAACATCACTTCCACACTAATTTCAAAATTTTTACAATGTATAACATAGGTTATTACTACATAACATATTATTTATGTAGCTAGCTTAGATACCATGGTGGTTAGCCCACATTTTGAGGATCTAGTGTCCTAGTTAAAGTTTTCCACACATCCATTAAAGGAACACCTTTATACCCAATTGGGGATATCAATAAAATAATGTGATAAAATAGAATCACTAGTGGTTTTAGTCTATGATTCTCTTAATTTCAAAAAATATGTCACAAGACTCTTCCCCACACTAAGATGTCCAAATAAAATATGGTCATTACACCTTTCCCTTAATTTTCCACATCGCCAAGTTCATCTCCCTTAATCATGAAACCCCAATAAAATCCTTAATCTCTTGCCATCCCCTTTATTCTCATTCAAAGTTACTTCTAGTGACTTCCACATGGATACAACAAGTGTAAGTAGATCATTCAACCCTGCAAGACATGGTTATCATTGAGGAGACAAAGTTGACTCTATAATTTGATGAGTCCTCCAATAAAATGAAAATAGGTATAATAATAATAGTTAAAATAGGAATTAATAGAACCAATTTTATAAGATAAGATGATATATTCTCATTGACAAAGAAGAGGAAGACTAGGCCTAGAGAGGAAGATGAGATTAAAGAGGATCCTATTTCTATTGTTGATGCCACTGGAGGAGTACTAAAGAAGATGTTTTGTAAATTATAAAAAACCTAGTAAAATAGTAGAGGCACAAAGAATAATATATTCCCCAAGGGACATATTAAATAATGTGCAAAATTTGACTAAAATTATTTACAATATTATATGTTTCATATTCCAATTTAGGGTAGGGTCGTAACCACAATGGGTGAATTTGATTAATTTTCATGGATATTTAAAAAATTTAGATTACAAATCACACTTTATTTCTAAAGAAGTAATACAAGTATTTTATCAACATATCAATATAGTACAACATCTAGACGTCACTTTGGCACATAATTATGTGACTAATAAGAGGGTTCATCTAATGGAATGGTATAATTAGATGTAAGCGTTGGCTAGAAAACTAACAAGTCAAGAGAAAAATGACATGTAAATACTTGGATATATGTATATAAATGTAATATATACACCACTATGGCAAGGGGTAAATAGGCCATTATTTGACAATGTGCTTCAGATTGTTTCCAATAATTTCAAGGTAGAGGTTGATAGCATAGTCTTTAGAAGTAGTGATTCAACTGATTAATTTTGCCAAGGAAAAAGTATCACAAACTAAAGCATTGAGTTACTATTTTAAGGATTTTATGGTATTAAACAATAAGTTAATGAATAAGATCCAATTTTTGTTTAATCTCCCAATATTTAATTTTAATACCATAGAGCTAGATTTTATAGCATGAATACATACCAAAAGAGTAATAAGTAAGAGTAGTTAGCCTCCTAGGTAGGATATTTGACTTAATAAGCTTGAATTTTGACAACTAAATATTTTTATCCTATATACACTATAGTATATAATCTAATAAGACATGTGATTTTTACACTTCCTTTCATTACAACTCCTTTACAAGCCCACTTAAGACCATATTTGGTGGTAATTATAGTCACACCTTCAGTCATTTCAACAATACATAGTCCCTCCATGGCACATACCCTAATTTTAGAACTTTCATATAGTCAATTTAAAGTAGATCTTAATCCAATTTAGTCTTATTCATCACTATAAATTATACTCAGACTTCATAGAGTCACTCTATTGATCTAATTTTATCATACTATTTATACAATTTTTGTTTATTTATGCAGATAAAAAATTAAATTAATACTTGTTATTTATAAGCATTGTGACCATGAAAAATATGCATGTTAAGTTAAGAGAAAATCTTATTTTAGACTTTGTAAATTTAGAACAATCTTTGAAGATGAGTTGGTGCCCAGCTAAAGCTATATATGTTTAGATTTTATTCATTATGAAGGGATAAAATTTAGCAATTAATGCAGCCAAATATATATTTTTAAATTAAGTGTGTTTGGTTGAGTGTGTTGTCTCTTCCAATTTTTTATATATCATTGAATAAATTTCATTAATTTGTTAAAATATGTAATAGGTTGTGAATGTATTTTATTTGTAGTGATTGGATCTAAAATTATGTTAGTCTAAATCAACTCTTTGGTTACAAATCATGTTCACAATTTTTTAGTGACATTGGATATTCATAGTAATGTGGTACTAGAAACATATTTGATTATAATTGGTGGGTAATATTGTAATTATCTCCTTAGACTCTTCATTGTGTTTTATTATGTTATGTGATTTTAGTTAACCCATAGAAACTATTGGTTTATGAAATGTGCCTAAATTAGTAAGGTAGGTCATCTTGGAAGGGTTTAATCTTTAATTAGATCATAAACCCCATTTCTTTTATTTCTTATCTTTCCCTCCTTTTTTAATGTTTTTATTAGATCCACCTTATCTTAGACCCATCCATTCATCTCAACTAGATTTTAGATTTAGTATTAGACACCTATCATATCTGAACCATCCAAGGTAAATAACTATTTTTCTCACCACTATTATACCATGTGGTTATTTACAAAACCAACACCCTCAAATTTTTCCTTGGAGTGAATTTATCATCGATCATAAAATGTCAGGGATTTTTCCATAAGAATCATTAGTGTGCATAAAATCCACATTAAGACCAATTAGAATACATATTTTATTTCCCTTAAATAGATAATCATCTTCTAGAAGATAATGATCATGAATAGAATATGTCTCATCTACTAATATATTCTTACATTTTTCAATAATCCTTCTAAAATTTATATTAGAATCATACATGTATTTTACAGTCTTAACTCTAACTACTTCATTCACCATAGTAGGTAACATGCCACACACCTTTTCAAAGTAATTTATACCTAATTTATGCTTCAAAATAAAATTATACACATTTCATAAATAAACCCAAAATTTCATGTTTTATATTTAATTTATTTTGAGTGTTTTTAAACCTCAATACCTCATGGTCTATAAATAGAATAAACTCCTTAGGCACTAGGTAATGCCTCTAGTGTCTTAGTGATTATACATTTAAATAAAATTAAAAATCATAGGAAAAATATTTCCTACTTACTTCATTCAAATTCTAATTTTAATATTCTATTGGGCTTCCTTCTTGACTCAATACTACACCCAAACCCACATGTGAAGTGTCACAATATAACTCAAAAACCTTGCTAAAGTTTGGTAATGCTTAAGCATGTGCTTATGTCACCTTATTATTCAACAATTTTAAACTTTGTGTTGTTTCCCTTTTCCACACAAATTATTTTCCCCTTATGACATATGTTATTGGTGCAACAATAATACTACAATTCTTAATGAAATTTCTATAAAATGTTGTTAAGCAATGGAAACTTAATACCTTTAATATGCTTCCTAGAGAAGGCCACTCAAAAATTAACTTTTATCTTTTATTCATCCATTATTACATCATTTTATAAAATGACAATTCACAAAATGAAAAAAAAAATCTACATAAACTTAGACTTATATCATTTTAAATTATACATAAACTTAGACTTATATCAATTTTGAAAGATATTTTCCTTTCTCAATAGTTCTAATATCATTCTCAAATTCCTTAAGTGAACTTCCTTAACTTTACTAAATATCAAAATATCATAAAAATTCATTATTAAAAACTTACTAATATGATCTTTTAGGACAATGTTCATCATACTCATAAATGTATTAGGTACATCAAAAAATCTAAACATCATCACCAACCAGTCATATAATCCATACATTGTCTTACATGTTGTCTTCCATTCATCTCCTTCTTAAATATTAATTTGGGAGTAGCCACCTGTAGATATCAATCTTATTAAACTATGTAGCTATTAAAATTATGTCCCTCATGTCATCTAGGTGAGGTATGGAAAATATATATTTCATGGTAATCTTGTTTATTTCTTTGTTATCTACACACATCCTCCAAGCTCCATCCATTCGATTTAAAATTTTATGGATTGCATATGGACTCATGTTCTCCCTTACTACATTGTTTCTCACAAATTCAATCTCCTACCTATTTATCTCTTCATTTTATATTGGGATAATCCTATAATTTGGTTAATTTTTAATGTAGGAGCATTCAAGCTCACAAATAATCTTGAATCAACCAAAAAATATGTTCCTTTAATAATTTGTCTAAGTCTTGTGTTCTGAAAGGATTATGACTACACATATGTCATTTTGTAGAATTGTGTAAGTATTTTATGCTACATAGAATATATTAGTGTTGTTTTATGTTACTTTTGGTACTTATGTGTTAATTGAAGTTGTGTGTTCTATAAGAGAATATATGGAGTTCAGCGTATTCTACAATGTCTATAATGTTCAGTGTATTCTATTTTTATGCACATTTTAAACCATTCCTTTGTCTAAATAAGTTTATGGAATTCAATGAAAGATTTTATTGTAATATTATATTACTATGTAACCATGTAGAGAATATATGTATGTTTTTTAGCCTAAGATATCTCTTGGACCAACATATATTTGATATAATTGATTTTTCACCATAGTAAAAATTTAATAGTAGAGACTTTTGGAAGTAATTGGATATTCATTATGTAGCCTATGTGTTGAATTTTGAATCATTTATAATTTTTTTGATAAATCATGATATCATTTTTTAAATGATGTGAGTATCATGGCATAAAGGTTTTTATAAAAAATGGTGACTATGAACACATGTGACTCTACCTTGTGATTATGATGTGTTATGGAAGGATCCATTATTGATTATTTGACATTTAATTCTAAAAGTCATGGAAGATGATAATGATTTATTTAAAATGTCTAAGATATATGTTGGGATGTGTTGAGTTCTAATGTGTTATTGTTCCTTGGAAATCTAAAGGCATTTAATATCTATGATATTTAATACTTTTGGTGCACTAAGGTGTTTTGATGTTATTATAGGGGTTAAATAAATTAAGGTAAGTAGGTGTATCTTACATCTATATAAGCATTCCCATAAACTTGTGCTAGAGGCTAGTTCAAGTTATAGAGGAGTAAATATTTCTATTAGATTACTTGACAATATTGTGAGCTATCAAAATCTTAGATATATGGAATTGTTATTGTAGTTCATCTTATTTTTAGATCATAATATCAATGTCTTTGTACTTATTTATTTCCTTTAGTTAAAATCTAATAAAATATTTGAATTATTGTTTTTTCATTTCATTACAATTTCTAGTAAGTATTTTGAAGGTTGCATGGTATAATGCATATATTTATTCATACACCTAACATGACTGCATCATTTGTTATTAGAGCAAGGCTATAATATTTTTTAATTATTATTTCTTTTTGTATTTGTGATTGGGGGTATAAAGTAGATAATACATCCTTTTAATGATCTGAAAGAAGGTATAAGTAAAGTTTTGAGTTTTTATTTGAGATCACATTTTGGTATAAAGATATTTGATTTCTAAGGAAATGACACATAGAGGAGGATTTTATGGTGTAAGATCTTGAGTGGTTAGATCACCTAGATTATTAGATATGGAATAAGTAATAAGAGAAATACAATCCAAAATGGAGGCTATGGAAATTATCCATCGTTATGGTGTGATAGTTATATATGATGAAATATATACATAAATCACATAAGAAACACATGAATATTAATATGTTGAAGAAGAGGTTTATGGACTTGAAGATAGACTCTTGTTAGTTTTTATGACAATGATAAGTAAACCAAAGCTTGACCCTAGAATTTATTATGGAAGTTTGAGTCCTAAAGAGCTCATTGACTAGATCACTGAGTTAGAGAAATATTTTGAGTATGAAATTATGGAAGATCCCAAGAAAGTTAAACTTTTTGTTGCATAGTTTAAATTTCATTCATATTTATGGTGGGAGCATATACAAACTAAGAGATAATATAAAAGTAGAGAAATATTAAGACATGGAATAGAATTTTTTGCCAAGATGAAAGTTAAATTTATTTTGTTGGATTTAATATGAATAATTTTTGAAATAAAATCCAAAACTTGTGACAAAGGGATATGAGTGTGAAAGAATATGTTGAGTATTACAAACGTACTATTAGAGTGGGTCATGTGGAATATGATGTTGAAAATATATCTAGATATGTAAATGGATTATGCATGATAATTCAATATGAATTTGGTATGATAGAACTATGATATATTGAAGAAGCCTATCAAAGTGTGTTGAAGGAAGAGGGAAATTTTATACACAAATAAAAATGAGGAAGATTAACAAGAAGAGGAAGATTTTAAAGTGGAAATGGGGCTATAAAATGTTATCCTACATAATTATAAGAGGGCGAGGTAAATAATTTTCAGCATAATGATGTTAATACCTAGAGGGGTAGAGGTAATTTTAGAGGTAGAGGATCCTATACATATGGATGAGGTAGAGTCTTGAATTTAATGGAACATGTTTTAGATGTGGTGAGATTGGCCACAAAGCATTTGGTTATCCTCATATGCATACTGAAGGAATCAAAATAACTGATGTGAATGATCATATCACATAAGAAGATGAAAATATTGTTTCATTTATTGTTAACATAGATGAACCATAGACTTGAGAACTCTCATTATGAAGAGGGTATTGTTTAATCTTAAGAATGAAGAAGATATTCCTACATAGAGAAATAATTTGTTCAAAACCATTTCCAAGTTTGAAGGTAAAATTTTTAAATTGATTATTGATAGTAGAATCACATCTAATGTTTTTTCTCAATATATGGTATATAAAATATATTTGAAGATAATTTTACATTTGAATCATATGAGGTTTATTGGTTGTTAAAGGGACATCAAACAATGGTATATGAATACTATCTGGTAAGTTTTCTACTTAGGATTTATAAAGACAATATTTTATGGGACATAATACATATAGATGTTTTTCATATTTTATTTTGATGACCTTGGTAGTTGATCACAATGCATAAAATAATGACTATTCTAACACATATACATTGTGGAAAGATAAAGTAAAACATGCACTATATCCTTAGAAAGATAATTGTGAAGAAGTAGGAAAGAGTTCAAAAGTGTTGGTAGTTTTAGGAAAGACTTTCTAAAATAAGTGGAGTGTGAAATTTATGTGTTGATCACAAAACCAATGTAATAAGACGTAGGAAAAGAAAAAAAATCACATATAGTAAAATAGATATTAAGTGAGTTTGAGGAGATTGTATCTAATGATTTTTTAAATGAATTACTTCAAGTGAGAAACATAAGTCATCGCATGGATTTCATACCTAGTTTGAGCTTACTAAACAAATTAGCACATAGATTGACTCTAAAATATAATACATAAGTACAAATACAACTCAAATATTTGTTTGATAAAGGTTTAATTAGAAAACATTTGAGCCATTATGGAATACCAATAATACTAATGCCTAAGAAAAATGGATAATGTGCATTGATTATAGATCTATTAGTAAGATTATTATAAATATAGATTTCCATTATTTTGCATGGATGATTTGAAGGATGTATTGATTGGAGTGAGGTACTTCAGAAAATTCGATTTTAATAGTAGATATCATCATATTCACATAAGATAGGGTGATGAATGGAATACAACATTAAAAACATAAGAAGGGTTGTATGAGTGGTTGGTTATGCCATTTAGTTTGACTAATGCACCAAGTACATTAATGGGATTGATGAATGAAGTTCTTAAGCAATTTTGGGTAATTTTTTCATTGTGTATATAGATGAAATATTTATTTTGAGTATAATATAGTAATAACACTTAAAATGCCTATTCAAAGTGATAGAAAAGTTAACAAATTAAAATTTACTTGTTAATTTGAAGAAATATAGCTTCATGTAGAAAGAATTTATATATTTGGGATTTGGGATGTCTCAATGAGTTTTGAATATGGTTATATATAAGGTGTGAGTCATGCTAGATTGGTCTTTATCATAAAGTACATTTGAGGTACATATTTTTCATGGATTAGTGAGTTTTTATAGGAAGTTCATCAAGAATTTTAGTGAAATATGTACAATAATTACTAATGTAGTGTGCAAGGATAAAAGATAATTTGTATGGATGATAAAAGAAAAACATAGTTTCTAGTGATTGAAGAAGAAGATAAAAAACTAACTAGTATTGGCATTATTGGATCTCAATAAATTATCTTAGGTAGATTTCTATGTGAGTGAAATTTCAATAGGAGTAGTATTTAGTAAATATGAAAGACCTATTATATATTTTATTGAAAATTTTAATGACACCAAGCATAAATATTCAGTATATGATCAAATTTATATGCAATTGTGTAAGTTCTAAATAGACAAAGACATTATTTGTTGTCAAATATGTTTATATTGCATATATATCATAATACATTATACTTATTTAATAGTCAACATAATTTGAATCAATGACATATAAAATGAGTTGAATTTATATAGAGTTGTTCATTTTTGTTGAAATATATGTGTAAAGTCTAATAGAGTTGTTAATGCATTGATTAGAAGAATTATTTTATTGAATGAGTTAAGAGTGGAAGTCATAAGATTTGATCTTGTGAAAGACTATTAAGAGGAAGATAAATATTTTTCATGAGCATGGAAGTCATGTACAAAACCAATGAGTATAGATAGAAAACCATGGTCAAATTAGTTTATTTAGGAAGGTTTGTTATTCAAAGGAAGATAGTTAAGCATAATGGAAGGTTCAATACGGGTAAATTTGATCAAAGAAAAGTATAATAGAGGTCTATAAAGTCATTTTGGCTATGAAAAACACTAATGCAATTGTAATAACATTATTTTTGGCTGTGTATGAGTGAAAATGTTCTACTTTTTTTTGTCATAAGTGTATAATTGTTCAACTAACATAAGGGAAAATTTAGAATATAAGGTTTATCAATTATTTTCAATTATTGAGAAACTATGAGAGGATATAAATATGCATATTATTTTTGGTTTGCATAGAATGTAGAGAATAAATTATTCATTATTTTTTATAGTTATTATATTTTCAAAGATGGTACATTTTGTAGCATGTAGAAGGTAGTGATGCAACAAATGTCACTAACTTATTTTCATAGAAGTTATAAGATTACATGGTTTACCTCAAGTGTAGTATCATAAAGAGATGTGATTTTTTTACCATTTTTGGAGAACATTATGGAATAATTTAAATACTAAACTATAGTTTAGTTCAACATACCATACTTAGATACATGGATAAATGAAGGTAGTCAAAAAAATTTGGCTAATCAAAATATTTAATTGAAGGTAAGTTGGGAAAATGGGATAATGTGTTGGTGCAAGATGAGTTTGTTTATAAAATTTTTAGGAATAAAAGTATAATAAAGAAATAATTTTAGGTTGTTTATGGGTTAAATACAAAAGGAGTTTGTCACGACCTTGTTTGTTGCACTTGTTCCATTTGTTGATAACAGTATTTTATCATGAAATTTTGTAATATTATTTCATGTTGTGATTTAGTTGTTGATTTTTGAGTGATCAACTAGATATTATGATAAAATTATGGTTATGTACTTTCATTTTAGCATTGGATATTTCATGCTTAGTGAGTTACTGATTTATTATTTAGTTTAGTTATATTATTATTATTATTATTATTAAATGTTGTTATTGCATTTATTACTCTTACATGTCCTAATATTCTTGATGGTATATTATACAACTGCATGGATAGGTACATGATGTAGGTTGCATTTAGACCCAAGCAACCAAATAAGATGGAAAAATGAGAAAGAAATTGAAGTAGTAAAATTAAAATGCAAGATATGATATTTTAATGTTTTAGGGATGCTTCGAGTCATTATTATGTTTTATTTAAATTATTGAGTGTTTATTACATTGACCAATTCATGTCTTGGATTAGTTAGGTAAGAAATAGGGCCACAATATACCATGGACTTGGCATTAGTTTGAAAGTTTGTTGTTCATTTGACTTTGGCTTGTGGCATTAGCTTTCCACTCAAGGCATGGAACTTGAGATACTTCCAACCCTTATAGGGTAATTTATTGGTCATTTTTCATTATTAATTTGGATATCCCAACACATGGGGAAAAATTGGTAGAATTTTGGTACATGGTGACCAAGAGAAATAAGAGGGTAATTGTTTGCATGAGCTTCTTATAGAGATTGAACTGTAGTGATTTACTGACCATGTCATCCATGCAATGGTTTTTGTAGAGTTTTTTCTTAGTTTGAGGGTTTTTTAAATGGTTGGACCAGTTTTTGCATTCATTATGTGGATGCTAGAAGTCTATGGAAGGCAAAAAAACAACTCTACTCACTATTCTTTTGGATTTTTGCTTGCAGGCATCCAAGTAAGTTGTGTGTTAAAATTTATACACCTGTATGTGTTCATTTTTAACATTGACATTAATGGGTTTCACATTTCTTAGCTTTGATTCATGTTTGAGTGCATAAAGGTGAAAGGATTTTAGTTTATGTTTAAAGCCTTGCATTACTTTATAGATTTGTTGATTATAGAGGTCATTAGTTTGTTATTGTGATACATGTAGGTATATTTGGTTGAAGCCATGACTATTTTTTTATAGAATACATTTTATTTTGTAACCCTATGGTTTTTAAATTTTGTGTATAATCATTTCAAGTGGATTAGAAATGAATATAACATCTTAAATTTGCTAATGAATCACCATTATTGTATTTAATTATTATTATTTGGGCTTTGGAATCATTTTAGGTTTTAATTAAACTACAATCATTTTCTTAGGCTTCATGGCTATACATTTGGTTTGTTTTCAAACATTTGATGTAAATTTGGAATGATGGAATTTGACTACGTTTGCTTCAACATTAAGATTTTGAATCAAATCTAGAAGTTGACTTTGTTTTTATTTGCATGTGTATTTGACACTTTATTGTTGAGGCCATGAGTTAAATAGTTCATTATTGGTATGGAATGCATCTCTCTTTTGGCCTTTGCACATAGATTTTATTAAATTTATTTTTGTGAATTTGTTTTACATGGTTCTTATTCAAACTCATTGATATTTATTAAAATGGAATTTAATACATGACTAAAAATAAAGATGTTTATCATTCATTTATGGATCATATTATATTCATTTAATAAAATATAAATCTTAAATAAATATTCTCATTAGGTTGAGCTATAGTATTGGATTATGTGCCAAGTTAATGAATTTGGTGAGATTGAACATGAATAAGTTTGGTTTACTTCTTTTAGGTTTTGTTTCTTGAGCCAAGATCAAAATGTTTTAATTATCATTTCTCCATATTTAATGATCTACCATGATCCACATCCAATTGATGGTTGGGGTGGTTTAGGGACACTTATAGTTGGGCTCATTGGGATTGGAGAGGTATGTCTTTGCTTCATTGGAATTGGATGTAGATTGCCTAATTTATACTTCTTTTGTATGTGAATTAATTTTGAGTATTGATAGTGAATTGAAGAAGATAAATTATAAATTCAGTTTATTAAGTTTTATATATTTAACTTCATTAATAATATTTAATGTTTTTGGCTATGTTATGCATTATCATTATGTTTTTTAAATTACATAAACATGTTAGTTGTATGCAATTTATTTTGCAATTGTATAATGAATTTGATCTTTAGTTTATCATTCCACTTATTATGCTTCGATATCTATGGCTATAAGGAATATTGTTGTTGCATTTATAAAATGTGATCATATAAATTTTTGAGTTGAAATTGTGTGTTCATTGGTTTAATTATTGTTTGGATTTAAGTTCTAAATTAGGCATAATCTTATTTGAATCTTAAATTATTATTCATAAATGGAATATGTTGATGCATCTTTTGCAGGAGTTTAACAAGTCTATTTAGTTAACTATTATAAGGATAATTGTTTGTGAACCTTTTAAGGTTCATAAGACTAAGGAATAATATTATCTTTCTTAACTCATGTAGATGGCATTGGTGAGTTAGTTGGATATTAATCTGATTACTTAGACTCTTTTGAATTAAATTGATAAGATTCAATTAAGATATAATATGTGAACTTTGTGTTTATTAAAGTGTATAATAAGTTGAAGAGTGATCTTATGTATGTATAAAGTATATTGACATACTACATGTACAAATTAAGCTATTTATTAGTCATAGACAATTATGGCATGTTTCATTTAGTCATTATAAAGACTTTAGAATTAACTTGAACTATCAGAATCTATATTTGTGAAGATAGAATCTTTATTAAGATTATTTTAAGGATTCTGAATAGTTATTTAAGTTCAATATTTTATTAAAGATTATTAAGAACATAATCATTCTAAAATATGATGTGACTTAGTTATGAAGTCAAACATGTTTGGCATGCTAAGTAAAGTGTTAGTGCACTATGATAACTCTTTTTATAATTTATTTAAATCATTTTAAAATGGAATATCATGTGATTCAAGAATGTCTCTTCTTTATTTGGAAATGACCCATGGAATTGTTAAAATTCAATAAGCTGAGTCATAATCATTAAGTTTTGGAATGGATGTATAATAAAGAGAAATTGAGTTTAATTTACATAATAAGTGAATGTTTCTAATCCTTAAGGTATTGGAATTAAATCATCCTTTAGTCTAAAGGACAATGATTTAAGTTGAACTATAATTCACTTAAGTGATTAAAGTTAACTGGTAAATCTAATATAAGTACATATAGTTCTTTAAAAATCATGAGGGAATTAAAACATTTTCTTTTAGTTATGTGTGGATGACCTAAAATAAGGTTTGGATAAAATTAATAAGATAATTAGTAAGGCATGATTTAACTAGTAAATGTCAACCAAATAGGTTAAGTCCATGAGGCTAACCTTGCCTTGTGAAATTAAATTTTTTTTACAAAATGAAACTTAAGCATGGTTGTTGAAACATATTAAGAGGCTATAATAACATGGCCTTAATTAGTTAAACTCTTACAATAAAATTATACTTAAAGATCAAATACATAACTAGTAATATAATCTCCTTACACTACCTATCAGGATGATATTAACCTCATCCCATTTTTGGTTGTGACATTGGTAAAGCATTCCAAAACTTTGCATTGCTTTTATAAATAGTGTTTTCAATGATTATTGCCTACTACTTGTGAGTTTGGTATATATTTCTTATGCAATCTTAGTATGATGATTATTTTATTGAGTTTATTTTACTTTATGTAATTGTTTGCTAAACTTTTATGATTTACCTAATGAGGTATAGGTTGTTTTATAGTGTATGAAGGTACTTGGGTAAGTGTATAAGTTAGTGATGTATTTATTAGAAAGGTCACATTGAAGTACACTGATAGATATCTATGAGTGTTCAAACACTGGCTCATTTCTATTTGAATCCTAAGTGGTTAAAATTCTTCCTAATGAATTTGTTTTTAGATTATGGATTTTGTCTAGTTCTTGTGTTGGCTATAAAATAGTTATGGATATCACTATGTTTTCAATGCTAAACTCTGGTTGAAAACCTTTTACCATGTTTGTTGATATATGTATTATAAAAAAAATTGTGGTTATTACATATTGATATTAGAGAAAGTTTTACTTCTCTAAGGAACTTTGGGGAATGTCACTTATTATTTTCCTTTTTATTTGTTTTTCGTTTCACCACATGATGGTGAGAACAAGATCTATAATAATAAAGAATAACCTAAGGGATATTAACCCTAGTAGGGGTAGAGATAGAGATATAGGTCTTAGGGCCAATACTCCTAAAATAGAGGCACCTCCTCCCAATAACGTTTGTAGTAATGTTGGAGCCCATAGCCATGAAAAAACAATCCTAATACTAATTAGGAGGTAGACTTGGATGGGTTACTGACTACTTTAAATGCATTTCAAAATAAGTTGGACACCCAAGAATGCAAATTAAACAACTTGGAGGGTGTTTCACCTAAAGAATTATTGCTTAGAGAAGAAGGGTAGGGTTGAGAGCTAGTGCTTTAAGACAAAACTTTAAATGTGGTTAATGATATCATAAAATAACTTAAAAATCTACCTCGACCAATATTTTTAGGTGAAGAATTAGGTGATGTAGTTGATGCATGGATGGTTCACCTGTAGAATTACTTTAACCTACATAATATGCTCTCTAATGTTAAATCAAGAGTGGTTTATTATCAGTTAGCTAGAGTTGCATCTCTTCGGTGGAGCCATCTCCATGCATTAGAGGGTTACTAGCCAATGACTCTTAATTGGCTTACTTTAAGTTCAGGAAGAGGTATCTTAGAGAAAATGTTAAATTAAAAAATTAACTAATTTATAACTATTAAATAGAGAGAATATGTTGATAACTAAGAATGAAAATAAGGTATGAAACCTATTTCATCATGTTAACGACATACATGATGAAGAAACTAAATTATCTAAATTTAAGCTAGGGTTAAAGGAGATATTGATGCATGATGTCAATATAATCAATCCTAAGACCCTGACTACTACTATTGAATTTGATTATTGAGTAGAAGCTAAAGAAAAAGCTCATCAAAAGGTGAGGAAATATTTTAAATAGAATAGACAGTAATCTAAAACCAAGAATTTTTCCCCTTATTCCAATAATTTTAAGAAATGTGATCAAAAACATATATTTACAAAAATTACCAATGGTTTTAATAAATTTCAAGGGTAGAGTAAAAAATTCAAGAATCAAAATTATTCTAAGGATTTAAATTTAAAAATAAATTAGACCCAAGATAGTCAAAATATACCTACCACTACGGCAAATACCATTATTTTATCACCCTAAAGGATTGTAGTATTCCAAGATTATGGGGATAATCATTATCATAAGGGTTGTTCCAATCTAAAATTGGGTCAATCAGCTAACCACATGATGCATGCATATGTGGATAATAAAAATGTATATTTCCAAGAAACTTATATTGAAATCAAAGGTAAATTAAATGTTACTTTTGTTTATATTTTATTTAATTCAAGAACAACTAATAGATTTTTTAATCCTGAGATAATAAATAGCTATAAATTGAATCTTGTAACATTGAGAGATGTTTGAGATGTTGATTTTGTTTTAAGCAAAAGGGTGTTAGTTTCTAAATGTATTGAACAAGTAAGATTAGACATATTAAATTTTCAAATAAAATTTTACCTATTTTTAGCTTCCCTTGATTCTTTTGATATCATTACAGGCATGGATTGGTTGCATCAACATAAAGCTAATCTATATTTCTATAATAAAGTGGTAAAATACTATGATGATATGGGAAAAATTTAGTAATAATACATGTTTGGTAAAGTCTAAATTATGCAAGATGTTATCATTCATATAGTTGAATAATGTTGTGCATAAAGGATATAAATTATATGTTGTATAGATGTAGGAAAAATCACTTGTAAATGAAATACCATTTCAAGAATATCCCTTTGTGCAAGAATTTTTACATGTTTTTCCAAAAAAACTACAGTGTTTTCCTCCTAAGAGGGAGTTTAAATATTATATTGATGTAATTATATGGGTATATCATACATCTAAAGAACCTTACTACATGAATGTGTCATATTTTTAGGAGCTTAAATCTCAATTATAAGAGCTATTAGAAAATGGTAGCATTAGATCAAGTGTGTTATATTGGGGTGAACCTATGATATTTATGATAAATAAGGATAAAACCCTATGATTATGTGTTGAGTAATGTATGTTAAATAATGTTGCTTTCAAGAATCATTATCCTTTACTGAGTATAGATGATCAATTTGATCAAATGAATGATGCAACTTTATATTCTATGATAGACTTGAGATCAGGGTATCATCATCTAAGAATCAAAGATGAAGACATATATAAAACCAATTTCATAACTTAGTATGGACATTATGAGTTTATAGTAATTCTATTTGGTTTAATGAATGAACTTGTTGTATTTATAAATATAATGAATAGTGTATTTCAATATTTTATGGACAAGTTTATTCTAGTTTTTCTCAATGACATACTAATCTATTCTAAAGATGTAGCTAGACATGAAAAAAATTATGTTTAGTGATTCAAATGCTAAGACAACATAAATTTTATGCTAATCAATCTAAGTGTGCTTTATTTTAATGGAGATCCATTATTTAGGTCATATAATATCTAAGGCTTGTATTGTCATAGATCTAGTTAAGACTAAGGATATCCAAGAGTGTCCTAGTCAAAATTTTTTACATGAAGTAAAAAAATTGTGTTGATTTCTTGTCAATGATGTCTCTAAGGTGGCCAAGAGTGATCATGAGGTGTCATGTAAGCTAGTAGGTCAATGACAAAGTGTGCCTTAGTGATCATGCCTGGATATTTCATTATTTTCTTGGTTAGGAAAGATGATAGATGTTGATGATGTGTTGACCAAGTTTGAGGGGTCCTATGGGGTGTAAGAAGTTCTTGGTGTACTTTTGAAAGTGAAAATAATCTATTTTAGTAGTCTTGTGAGGGTCTAGGTTATCCTAGTCATCTTTGTAAATTTCCTATGTAAATAGATTGATGATGTCAGTATTTGCATGTGTGAAGGTGTCAGAAGAAAGTGGTCACATGGGTCTATTAAATTTTGTGCCTAGATCATGTGCTTAAAATTCCATGCCTTTACATGATTAATATCAAAAATTATGATAGTGTAAAGTTTTTCCCCTAAGCAGATTTCATCATTTCTATATTTAGGCAAATTTGCATTTCTTAGTGACTGTTGGAATTCAAATATTTGAATTTTATAAAAGAAAAATAATCTACAATGTTTTTCTTATAAATTTTGATGATGGATTAATTTTATAATTGAGTGAAAATAAAAGTGGTAAATAACTTCAAGGGCAATCAAGGAAAATAAAATTCATATAATTACATTTATGGAGATTCAATGATTGATGGTTTGACTTCCTTTTGAAAGTTACCCAAGAAGGATGTTTATGTTTTTATTGATGGTTTTTATATGTTTCATTATGATTTATCTATTGGAGAGTGTTGTATACTCCATGAGGATCATCTGTATGTATTTTTTAGGTTTGACCAATCTATCTTCAGTATGAACCATTGCTTGGAAGTTGAATTTTTTTCATTCATGGTGTTTCCATGTACAAGGCACATTATTGAAAGGTTTTTCATATGTATAGGTATGTATTGATGACTTTAATCACTTGAGAGTGTCTTGATAAGCATGTGGCATGGACCTATGTGCTTAGAAGTGGTATTGTGTTTCTATTTTTGCTCGATGAAGTGTTAAAGGGATGAATAGGTCTCCATGGACCTAAAAGGGATACATAGGCATATTTTAAAGGTGTTTTTGCTTAAGGGTGATATATATATATAGTGTAATATTACAAATAAGATTATTTAAAACATTAGTCATGAAAACACAAACAATGTATAAGAACTAACAATCTAAGCCAACCTATTATGTAGGATTTGTTAATGATAATAAGAAATAATTGAAATAAAGTACAAAAGAATATTACCTTATAAATTTATTCCACCATCCAAAAGTGGCTCCAAGAATATTTTTACCCTTGATTTTAATTTCTTGTTTATGTCAACAATGGATGCCAAACTCCTTCATTATCTCAAGATCACCATGTGTAATCTAGGCTCAAGATAAGAAATCTAATTTATGGATATCAACTAAAGCTAACCTATTGTAAATAATACACAAAAATAAACACAAATATAAATTGTGGAGTTAACATTTTATTATAAGTTTACACAATTTCAGATTAAAAAAGAGGGTGAGAGGCTTTCTATTTATTGATTTTTCAAATGGGTTAGGATCAACCATGACCATCCATTTTAAGCTCGAGATGTGTGGCCATGAAGTAATCTAATATTTATAATTAAATATATAAATATCCTCATAATCATTTGGAGGGAAAAACATTAATTAGGCATGGTTGTCCATAATCTTGATATTTTTTGCATTTATGGCTTGAGGATGCCCCCCATAGATCATGCCACTAAGTGATGCAGATATTGATAATAAATTTATAATAATGAAATAATCAATAACCTACATGGAAAATATACTTAATCTCTTGATTTTAATTAATTATCTTAAACAAGATTAATCAATTTTAGTGTAATTGTTTGGAAATTGGTGCATAATTAATCAAAAAATGGTCAAAAATTCATATTATTGAGTCATAATTTAACTCACAAGGAATTAGAATGTGATATTAGATGTGTATAGACCATGATACCATTTAATATGTTTATAACACAAAAAACAAAGGTATGTGATGTGTACTAATGAATTAGAAGAAAATAATGATCTAGAGCACCAAAATGTGGAATCATCATTTTGAATATAATTGATTTAAGAAAAGTTAGGAATCATATAAAATACATTTCCTTATTTAGGGATAAATTGGACTAAATAAGCCCTTTTATATGACAAGATCAAACCATTTAGCATGTTTAACTGATTTTGGCCTAAATTGTGCATTTGAGTGCAATTCAAGTAAAGATTGATAATTTCAAAACACAAAGGTGTTAGAAATTGATGTCTACATTTTTTCCCTATCTAATAAGGTGTAGCAAGACATTAAAGTGAAGAAACATCTTTTATGATAAAAGAGTTATCAAGATTAAATTGGAAATTACCCGTGATGCCCCCTTGAGAGGACATACTAGGATGAAATAGAAGGATCGACTCTAAAAAAGAGAGAGAAAGTGAGATTAACCCATGGAAAAAATTAAATATATATGAGCTAATTATTACACACATTAATTCCATCAATTATCAAAATATAATTCGAATTATAATGGGCCCCAAAGATAGGGGGAATGAGAAGGATACAATACAAAAATATAAGTGACACACTTTGAACACACCCAAAGCTAGGGGTCAAACTACATGCTTTAGAGACAAGTTGCACACTAAAATATTGACATCATGGGAAAAAGTGTGGATAGATTGGAATTAGAATAAAATGATAACATGGTCTCCAAAGATAGAAGGAATAATAATACGCTCTATTAGAACAAATTTGATCATGTGATAAACTACTTTTACCTAGTAGGGCTGATTCTGATCACTAATAAAGAATGATGGGCTTGCCCATGTAGGGCTGATTTAGATTTATGATTGAGTCAAATGTTGTGCCCTTGCATGGGAAAATTGGTAAAAATATCTCAAGTATATAACCTATTATATAGATTAAATATGAGTGGGTGCAAACATAAATATGATGGTGGAATGGATTTGATATATGATGAAAGAAATGAACAGAAAAGTGAAGGTGGCCGAGTTGACCTGAGATATGTCATGTATCTAAGTGTTGCCTATATAGTCCAAATAGACCTCACGACAATGTAGTTCACCAAAAATATGGGAGAGAATGGAATGAGGGATGAATAAAACTATCCAAAGATTTTTATTAGATTCATTATGTGTGCTAAGAGATGCACATATAAGCATAGAGTTGAAGTGTTAAACTTCTTGATCCTAGATTATCCATGCTGATCTTGAGAGCTATTCATCAAAGCTATGTTTACTTTTAGACTTGAATCCAAAGCATGAAGTGCTTGATATAGGAAAACAAATTAGGCATCATAAGTGTGAATAAATTTTGAGGACATGACATTTAAATTACACAAATCTAGTTCAAATATGAATACCTATAACTAAGGATAATGGTAAAAAATTACCAATACTAGAATTATAATTATTTATATTTAAACAAAAAATAAAAGACAAAGAAAACTAAAAACATAAATGAACCTAACTTAAAATTAATATATGAATAATCAAGATTTAATTAGGAACAAAAATGTTTGAAAATAAAGCAAGAAAAACTTAATAACATGAGATCAAGATATAAATAATCAAGATCCATGTGGACCATCATGATGTTCTTGAAAAACAAAATAAAAGAAGATAGGATCAAATAATGATACTCAAGACTAGGAGAGACAAGAATTAATAAAAATTAAAGAAGAAGAAATAAATGAAGAGGTAAGAAAGAGATACAAAACATCAATAAAACACAACAAAACACCAATAAAACTCAAATAAACACACACAAACAAAAACTAAGTTAGTATGGTTTGAAAATAGTTGTTCATGCACATGTAATAGAGGTGTTACTTTCTATAATAGCATAACAATAACAATAACACAAAGTTATTAATTAATTAAAGATGAAAAATGCAAAATAAATGGGGGAAGAGAAGAAAAATAAGGGGTTGGACAATCTAACTCTAGATGTACAAGACAAGTGGATGTTGCTTACATAGTTCCATGAACTCATGTTCCAACATGAACTTCAATCCAAATGTATTTCTCCTAGGAAGTGGGATAGAAGAAAAGGTTGTTGACCAAAAAAACATGATTAACGTTGTAGAATAAAATGGAAGATGGGATATGAAAATGAATAGAGCATATAAATTAGAATGGTCTTGCAAAATAGAAAGTGCATGGGACAATTGCTTATAAAATGACAGGAGCATGAGATAAGATGCAAAATGGAAAGAGAATGAGGATAAAACTGTATAAAGTCATAAGATAATGTTTTTTTATGGATCACTTTATAATGCTTTTGGTGTCTTTGGGATAAAATATGCATAAAGGGGGAACCAAATAATCAAGAATATGTTCATCCAAGAGTATAAGTTCCAATAAAATCTAAGCCAAATACAATGGAAATCATGGATAAAAAAATGGACCAAGGAACTAAAAAAGCCTCAATAATAATTAAATATAGTTACAATGGAACATGATCACAAATTGATGAGAACAAGGGTCTTGATAAGTCAATAATTCCTACCAAATAACAACACAATAATAGAATAATATGCAGCATAAGATATCTTTGAAGAAGCATATAGTAGGCAGAGATCCTGAGTTGAAGATGAATTATTGTCCACTCATATGTAGAAGAAGCTATAAACTACTATCAAAATTGATTTAATTTTTTTATAACTAGCATTTAATGTGATCATAATGCTGATGATTTGTCATCAAGATCATAATTAGTCAGGGGATAAAATTGTCCAAGTTACAAAAGCTTTGGGATATGAAAAGAATGAGGTTCTCAAAGAGAGAAGTATATAATTAATATGGTTCTCAAAGAGAATGTTCCAAAATGAATGGGGTATAAAAGATGATATAGAATGAATATGGTTCTCAAATAGTATGGTCTAGGGTGGGATAAAAACATGTTTAGTGTGCCAACAATCCAAAAGCTTTCACTATCTAGAATATGGTCCATGAGAGGACGGTCTAGTATAAAATAGTAAAATACTTTGACGTAAGTTTCCCCCAAGCAAGGAATATTGTAGACAATGGTTTGAATCTATCAAATATAGAACCTCCTCAGGTGTATCATGTTCATAGGCTCTAGAAGTTATTCACCTTTTATTTTAGTTAGTTGATATTCCCCTGATCCATTGTTCACCATGATAACAAATGGTATTGACCAATTAGGTTAAAACTTACCTTTTTCTTATGTTCAAAATTTGTGTTTTTTTGGTTCTCTTTTGGGACCAAATCACCAATCTCTAACTCCGGAGGGAGAATGCACTTGTTGCAGCATCTCCATAATCTATTCTTATTAGCTTACAATTTTTCTAGGGTAGCAAAATGTTTTCCAGCAAGAAGTTATAGCTTTTATAACCTTGAGACTCTATATTCATCATAATCTTCAATATGCTCCAAATAAACTCACAATGAATTCAACTTGATCTCAACTAGGATAATAGATTTTATTCCATAAACAAGGGATTTTGAAGTGAATCTTATGGGGGTTCGATGATTTGTTTTGTAAGCCTAGAGGGAAGGAAAGATTTACAAGTGCCAATTATAACCAGTTTCATTGATAATATTCTTAAAAAGGGATACAATGGTATTGTTTGATGCCTCAGCTTATCCTTTGCCTTGTGGGTTCTATGTCCTATATTTCTTGTGCTTGATTTTGAATTTTTCACAAAGGTCTTTTACATCTCTTTTTATAAAAGATCCACCATTATTGGATATAATGCGTGTTGGAATACCATATCAATAGATGATATAGTAATGAATGAATTTGTATATCTACTTCTTGGTAAAATAAGGTGATAATAATGGCCTCAATCCACTTAGTAAATTACTTAGTAATAGTTAAAATGTGTTTATGTCCATCTAAATATGTTGGGTTTATTTTCTTGATGAGATCGAGGCCTCAAGTAGAGAATGACCATGGTGTTGGGATTAGATCTAGTGGTAAGTAAGTTGCATGTATCAAATTTCCATGTTGATAATAAGGAACACACCTCTTTACATAATTTCAAACATCTGACTCTATTTTTGGCCAATAATAGCCTATTATAATGACTTTTTTATAAGACTACACCATTGGTGTGGGTCCCACACCTTCCTTCATGAACCTCCTTTAGTTCTATCTTGGATTTACCCAAAGATATAAAATGAAGTACAATTCCATCATATCCTTTATGATAAATCATTTTTCCCAGTAGGGTATAATGAGCTAGATAGTGATGGAATAATTTTTATTGGTTATTGGATAGGTCAGGTGGAAAAATGTGATCATGGAAGTAATTATAAAAGGATTGATACCAAGGTAGTTCAAGTGGGGGGTTGGGACCAGTAATGGCATATACCCTCTCTAAATCTAGCATAATATGTGCAAGCTATAGAATATTCTCAATGAAAAACTAATACTCTTTAGCTCTACCATGAATCTATATCATTGACCTAATCATTGCCATTACATCAACACATCTATTACTATCCCTTGTTAGTTTTTCAAACTATAGAGATTTAATATAAACCTTGAGATTATCCATGATTTTATTATAAGAAACAAGATTATCATCTCTACTTTGATATTGATTAGTGGTCTGATTGATGATCAATTAGGAATCATCATAAACTAGGAAGTGATGAATGTCCCATTAAATAGTTAGACATAGTCCTGCAATACATTCCTCATACTTGGCCATATTTTTTGTATAATGAAAATTTATGTGAAATGCTTTGGGAATAAAATAACCTTGTAGTGTAATAAATAATATACCAGCTCTAGATCCATGAGAAATGAAGGAAACATCAAAATAAATCTTCCATTTCTTAGGTCCATGCTACACTTATTCTAATGTCATGATTAAATCATCAAGAAAGTTAAACATGAGTGGATGCGTGTCTATAATAGGGTATTTTACAAGTAGATAAAAAATATCATGCCCCTTGATAGCTTTCTAATTCTAAAACTCAACATTAAATTCACTTAGGAGCATCACCCATTTAGTCAAACATCCTATGAGAGTTGATTTGGATAATAAAAACTTTAGAGGATCTACCCTGGTGATGACAAGGGTTTTATTGTTCAACATATAATTTCATGGGTTTTGGGAAGCAAAATCCATATCTAAACACACTTTCTCAATACTCATATAATTTTTTTCATAATCCACCAATGTGTGGATCAAATAATAAACTACATGTTCTTTACCTTAATACTCATGTTGGGCCAAAAGATCCCCTAGTGCATGCCCAGTTGTTGATATGTAAAGAAGTAATAGTTATCTAGGTGTTGGTAGTCTCAAAATCATGAGTTGATATAGTATATCTTGAGCTTCACAAATGATAATTGATAGTATTAATCCCATTAAAACATAACTCCTTTCTTCTAAAGATGGGTAAATGGGTGGCACTTATCTGCCAGTTGAGAAATGAACCTATGGATTGACTGAATATTTCCATGTAGGATTTGAAGCTATTTAAGATATGAAGGTGGAGGCATTTAAAAAATGTAATTAACCTTAGTAGGTTTGACCTTGATCCTTGTTTATGATATAATGAAACCTAGAAATTTCTTTGAAGTGACTCCAAAGACACACTTCTTAGGATTTAAGCAGACTTTATATTTACCATGCTTCTCAAACATTATTCATAGAATGTTTTATTGTTTTGGGGAAAATAGGGTTTAGTTCATATACAATAAATGGGTTTGATGAAGGGGTAAAATAGAATCAAATGTATTAAAACATATATTTTTATCAATTTGATCAAATAAATTTTATGAGGAAAGGAAGCGACTTATCTAGAAAAACAAGATGAGATGGTTGATAGAGAGGTTGAACATTGTTGTGCAGGACTTGGAATATGTCTAAAAATTTAATCTATATTTCATTAAATGAAATGATAGGAACACCAAAAAAAGACACTTTAGTGTCTAGTGTTGTAGTCCAGTTTTGGTGCTATTATCCAAATCAATTTCTAGTTCTAGATGCTAATGCAGTCTAGTTTTTGGGTCCTGTAGGTATCTTTATTTCTTTGTGATCACTTTTAGGTACCAATGTATAACCTATTTTATTCTCACAAACCCTAATTTTATCTACACACATGAAAATAACAAAAATATCAAAATCAAAATAGAAGAAACCAAGTTAGGGGAAGTATGATCGAATGATCTAAACCCCTTATTGTCCTAATCACTACCTACATTAACCCTCAATCTAGGGTCTTAGATAAAATGTAGTTTTCCCTTAGGTAATGTCCATAATAAACATGTATAATAAATACAAGAATGAACTTTTACCTAGGCCCTCCATTGATCAAGTATGCAAATCTATGTGTGATGCAAAATTTTGAGCTATACTATTGATTGATTTTAATTACTTAGTGTGCCAAAGTAGTAAGTGCTAGATATAAAATTCTTTGTGAAGTAATTTATGTAAGAGTCTCTTTATTTTTAATTTGATAGCTTTATTCATATTAGATAGCATCAAAAAGGTAAAAAAAACTTAAGGGAGGGGATAAGAAGGGTTAGGGACCTATTAAGTGAAGACAAATGACCGTTAGGGCTTAAAATATAAATGGATAGGAAAATTAAAAAAGAGACACTTCTATGTCTAGCACTATAGTCCAATTATGGTACTCTTGTCCTATAGGCTCAAGACTTGGGAGAATAGGATTATCATGGGGAATACTATCTGGATAAAGTGGAATTACTAGTTAGAAGGTCCTAAATGAATGGTAATGGGTAAAAAGGTGACAAAAGAAATAAACAATACTAAGATAAGAAAAAATAAAGACATGGATAGTGTGAACAAGGCTCGTATTCTCCAATTAGAGTCTATTATGAAAAGGATTTTAAAAATACATGATATGTGTAGTTTCTTGACCAATTTAGGGTGTATAAGTTTTCCCCCTTTTATTCTAATGATGCAATGAAATGAAATACTAGAGTAAAAGATAGAAGAAGAAAATGCATACCTGAACCTACCTATGTGGAGGTGAATGTGCTGCAAGAATCCAACTCACTTCCTAGCCATGGAAGTGGATGGAGAGCTGAATAATGCCTAGAGAAAGAAAGAACCCATGGAGTGGATGACCCTATACTGAATCTAAATGTATAATCCATGTATCATGGAGAAGGAGGGCAATGTTTTCTGCTTATGCTAAATCTGACTGAAGATGAAGAATGCTCAAAGGCCCAAAACCAATGTCTATCCTCTATCCCACATAAACTCATGTAATCTAAAATGTGTATAAAAATTTGTATGATATGAAGAGAATAATTTATCATGCCCCCATTCTAAATATTTGAACTAAAACTGAGAAATTATTAGAGGCCCAAAACCAATGTCTATCCTCTATCCCACATAAACTCATGTAGTTTGGATCTGAGTAATATAATGGACCAACCACTATAGATAGATGTGCATTCCAACCTGGTGATAACCTAGGTACATCTAGATGTAATTTAAAACACTATTCAATGTGCAAGAAGAGAATGACATATCTTTCCATTCTATCTATATAATCTTGAATGTTGAGGAACATGAACATATATGTCATGCCCCAAAATTTGGTATGTGAGTAATGTGTCTATATGATATAGTAATCTATATAACCATATGTGATTTGACATATCTTTCCTTACCTCATGTGCAAAACCTATAAACCAAAACACTGTGCTATATACTATGACTATAGTCTACTATATAATTTTATAGCTATATCATGTTATATGAAGTTGTATGTGTGAGATGTATAGCATGTACATGCCCTAAAATTTGATATTTGAATATGTATCTGTATCAAAATCACTATGAATCCATATAATTTAAACCATTATATATGAATAGTCTATGTATATGTATCAAAATCACTATGAATCCATATAATCTGAACCAATATATCTAAATAGTATGTGTATTTGTATCAAAATCACTATGAATCCATATAATTTAAACCACTATATCTAAAAACTAAAGGTATATCACTCTAAATGTCTTGAGTAATTTTGAGTGACCCACATAATGAAGTAACTATATATCTTAACCAATCTAAGCTAAATATGATAATTTAAATATTGGATGTGTAAGAACCATGATGTGTCCACTTATGAGAGTGGATGGGTATGCTGGGTAAGTGTAGAAATAGGAATGGTATGAATGATTCCCCCTTTTTGGGTAGAGGGACAAAAAAATTAATAGAAGAGGTTGATTCAAAAGTGATTACTAGTGGTGTAGTAATAGAAACAAAGTTGGTATGTTGTGAATAACTTAAAAATTTATTAGATTACTTAGATTACAATGTTGAGAGTGGAACATATTTTGAATGGTGACGACCAAGGTGTGTTTGAGCATAAGATAAGTATAGAGATGTTCATTTTGTAGTAGGTAGATAATTCAGTAAGAGAGTGAAGATTGAGTAATGTGAAAGGTATTGTTGTCATTATTTCCTAGAAGGAAATGGAGTCATAGGGTTCAAGTTATGTGAAATATGATATTTTGTTTTGAATGAAGAAGTAGGTTAATATAGGAAATTGGATTGATTCTTGATTCATTTATGCATTTACTAGGTAAATATTTTGAGCTCTTGAGTGAGAAAAAAGCTAATGAGATGAGCACCTCCTACAACCCTATTCGAGTAGTTGGTGGCCTAGGTTTAGACTAGCAGTGATGTGACCCTGGTAAGTAGCTCAAACACTTGGGTTTTAATAGTTTTTTGTCTTTTTTAGTGTTTTTAAGCTCTTAAAATTAGTCTAGGAATTTTTTTATATTTTTGATACTCCTATCTAGGGTTCAATGTTGGTGTCCAGGTTTTAATGTTCATGTATAGGTTTTAGCACTCTTGTCCAATGCTACTATCTTATATCTAACGCTATTGTCCTAGAGGCATAACTTTTTAATGATGCGACTGTGTTTTTCACTATTTTTATATTTTGGCTTTTTGATTTGGTATTGTTGATTGATATATGTCTTATTTTTTGTGTTTTGCAAGGCAAGGTATGGATGAGAGAGTTGTGTAGGGGCTAGGTGATGGAGACATTAAGACTACTACCATTATCTACTGATGAGAGACCGGTTATGGATAGGGAGAGGTTGGGTCATGTGTGTTACCTAGGTATAGTGCCTTGGGATCAATATCTAATGACTACCTTATGTGAGAGGTGAAATGTAGATACATTTACTTTCTAGCTTCTTACAAGAGAGATGACTATGAATTTAGAGGATGTGTATTGTATACTTCATTTACCAATTATTGAGCAGTGATTGATGATACAGGATGATATGGGTGTTGATGCAAACGATCATGTATCTTTGTATTTTTATGGTGTGCCTTTAAGTATATATTAGATAGGTAGTGATAGTGATGTGCTACTATCAATCATTGTGTAGTCTAATGTTCTATGTTTAAAGAAGTGGTTGGCTATTTTCTTGGCATAATTCATTATTATGGATGGGAGTAGAGTATCTATTACATATAAGATGCATAGGATTATGTGTAGTATGGAGGTATATGGTATTGTATTCTCATGGGGGAGGACTATGATATCCCACCTATATATGTATTTCTACAAGTTTACATAGGAGTCATTTAGTGGTGGGGTGAGCACTATGACCTTATTGCATTATTGGGCCTATGAGCACATAGAAGTTGTGCAACTAATTGGATTAATGAAGGTAAAGTGGGCACCTCCACAACCATTTAAATAAATGTGGATGAACATATTGGTTATTTGATCCCATGGGATGGACCATTATAGGTGGGGTTTAGATGTATTGTTGGTTGGTGACATCAAATGGAGGCCTTAAAGAGGATTTCCTACTCAATGGAGTATAGTTTTGATATATGAGGGTCATATTGGATACATGGCCACTAGGGTGGAGTATATGAGGACCTTTAGTATGAGTACATTACTAGATAGTTTAGGGTACCACAGGATGTGTCCCTAGTAGTATGGGTATAGTTGAAGACTCCATGAGTGTCCAGAAGGGAAGATGCTCATGTGAGGCCTACTAAGGTTGAGCTTGCACAATTACCTTTGGATGTGAGGGATGTAACCATAAATATTATTGATTTGGATGATGTTGGATATACAAACATGTATATCGCATGCTAGGATAGGCATAAGTGAGATCCATTATATCAAATTAAGGTATGGGATGTTATAGAGTATGAGTATCCTAAGCCAATATAGATGATGGGAGGTAAGTAATAATTAAATTTGAATTGTGTAATATTTTTTCTTTTAGTTTGATTTCAAAGTATATAGCTAATGTAGTATCATACTTTGTACACAAGTGAAATGGGAGGTGATCAGGATGAAGCACAAGCTAGGATAGGAAATGGAGATGATGATTATTAAGAGACCATAATTAAGTCAAAACTCTAAGAGCTCACACAACAAGTACTTAATGATGTATTAGAGGAAATATTGATAGGGAAATAAATAGTTATGGACAATATCCATGCCTATTTATTTGATAGGAATGCTATAGTAACATATGCATATGTTAGGGTAGCATGAGAGAGAGAGATAAGATAAGATCTAAGCTAGATAGGAATAGGATACCTTGACCTAATATTGGATATGTTAGCATGAGTATCATGGATGAGTATACAAATATTAATATGTGATATGTGGACTTGCATGAGGAGCATAATCAACTACTAGAGTGAGAGAATCATTGCAAGAGGTATGAAAAAACTCAAGGAGGTGTGGGGACATCATGTACTAGGTTAGATTATAAGACTAGTATTGGTGGGGAGAGTGAGACTGAGAGGAGGGCCTGATGCCTATTCATGACTGATTATATTTAATAATAGTGTATATGTTTTGAAAACTCATTATATATATGGATAATTATTTGATTTGGACTCATATGTATTATGTTACGTAATTTGTAGCATATTGGTATATTTATTACAAATGTTTGATTAGAAATAGCTGATTTGGCATTGATGTTGAATTTCCATATGTTTGGTAAAATGGTATTAAGGATGTGATGTGATTGATTGTTGATAAGTGTGATACTAATGTCTGATTTTGAATCTAATCATATGTGAGTAAAACTTTATTGTTTTGTAATTTGTAAATTGATTTGATAAAATGAATTTGTTTAAGATTGGTAAAATAGGATATTAGTAAGATCAAGATTTGGATAATGTGGTTTGATTAGGGATGGTTATTTGGAACTAGGAATGTTAGTTGTTATTAGAAGGGGATGTAAGATATCATTATGTGTGTATCAGCTACATGGATTTTGTATCACTATCTAAACCTTGATGGAAAATTGAAAAGTGCCCATACTACTCATGATATGTAGGAACATGCCTTATATTTGATGATGTCTATAGTGTATTAACTATAACTATACATGAAAGCTCTATAAGTTGTAATCCCAATGGATGTGCAACTAAAACTATGTGCTATGAAGGAGGCTCATCTATTCACAATCATAGTGGATTGATATGTGAAATAACACCCTATGGCCTCTGCTATAATGTGTATAACTGAGAAATATATTGAGATGGAATTATAACATGTGATGGGGGCTCATCTAATATCAATCGTAGTGGGTTGCTATGTGAAATAGGTCCCTAAAAACTTAGTTGTAGTGAATATCTATCTATAGTAGTACTCTATGATGTGGGATCATGTAATATTAACCATTATAGGTTGATACATGAGATAGGACCCTAAAAACATTGTTGTGGTGCTTATGATTGTGTTGGATATGTATACGTAAATAAACTATGTACTACATGAACTATACTACTAAATGTAGGTTGATCTTACTGTACTAGTTTCCAAACCCTCTAAATAGGTGGGATAGGAGATCTCCTATGAGGATCTATATTAGAAACTATATTATTATCATAATGCATAACCAATTATTACTATGAAATAATCTCTTAGGATGACTCAGTCATAGAGGAATGAGGTCTATAGATCCATGATCCAGGAGATCTCAGTACCCTTGGTGTGAATGCTATGATGTCATTATTAACACATCTATTAATATAGTCCTTGAGTCCATAAAAATAATTATATCTATGTCCACAAATGTGATGATAGTTATAAAAGGGTAGATGTGGCTACCTGTGTAGGAGATGTGGATATCGATGATGAGTAGAAGACAATGTGATTAACCTTATATTTAGTAGTGCTAATAATATAACATATGGTCCATCCCACTCTGAATCAAACTATAGTGGTGCCTTACTGATATTTTCTATAGTGCATATTGTAGGTGGTGCTTTAAAATTTTGCTCTCTTTTCTTAACTAATTGTTTTTTTAGATGTGGTTTCCTATCTTATTCGGGACATGGTAGATGCTAAGTGTTAGGAGATGTAGATGGAGGCAATGTTGTGAAATCCAAAGTAAGTTGACCAACTGAATCTAAATCAATCCTAATTTATTATCCAAAGATAAAATTGTATAACATGAGTGCCTAAAATAGGACTCTCTGATATAATATATGCTATAAGAGGGGCTAACAAATCTCCTTAATAAAAATATGCTATATCTCTAAATTTATTGGTTTATATATTAATCTTAACATGCGAATATTAAATCATAATATATAATCACTAACTGGCTCTAAAATATTTTGATGCAATGTTGTGAGGGCCTATGTTTTATATATAATATCTAATAAATGCCTCCTCTAAATCATCATATGTATGTAAGAAACCAATAGGGAGTAGATGAAAGAACCAATTATGTTCATTACCTACTAATGTCTACTAGAACAACTTAAGTAGATAAAAGGACCCATGTGAGATGGGAAAGCCTTTTGAAGTGCTTTAAGGTGTATGAATGAATCTCTAGTTCCATCAAATTGAGGCAATTATGGTATCTGGATATGCTTTGATAGTGAATATTTGACAAATATCTTTGGAATAGGGTTATCATATAAGTCACTGGCATCCATCCAAGACTTATAAGCCTTGTTTTCCAAAGTAATGAGATGTACTTGGTGTTGTAATTCACCAAATTCATACATCCAAAAAATAATCTCTTTGGATGGTATATTAGTATCATGAAGTTGTTCATTTACATGTTAAATTTTATCATTTATTTTATCCATGGGAATGTTACATTTAGCAATCATATCATAGAGAGGGGATGTGCTCACTTGAAACTTTGGAGGAATGGTAATTTGGACCTTAGTAAAGGGATGTGGGATACCATTCTCCTTGGGTGAAGAGTGAGAAATAGGTGCTACTGTAGTAGGGGTGGTTTGGGAGATTCATTGGTATCTTTAGTATTTAGTAAATCACATTCTAATTAAATATGAGATGTGATATCATTGACATGTGCATTATTTGAAATAGAATCATGCATAGAATTTTAAGTAACATTTTTTATTGCATTATGTTTGAGATAAGATTTAGAAGCATGAGATGCATTTTATTCTTCACTATATGTATAATAGTCATCATTATTCCATGCATTATCACAATCAAACTTTTGTTCATTTGAAAGAGGAGAAGTAGAAGTATCACTTTCACATTCATGCTCATTATCATATTTATTTACATGTTCACTATCATACTCATTATCACTTCCATTATCACTAGGGAGAGGGGTAAGAGAATATCTTAATTCTTTTATAATATGTAACAAATTTTCATGTGAAATTAGAATATTATGTGCATCTATGTTATCCTTGAATGGAGTGCATGCATTGTTATCATTTTTGATATGAGGAGTAAGAGTAAGAGAGTTATCATTTAGAGATTCTTTTTACATTTTTTGAGATGACAAAGTAGATTTAAGAACATGAGATGTATCATTTGGATATTCATTGAAAATTTGATTCTATTGTGTTTATATTGTTGTAATTTGAACATAGAAGTAGCAAAAGAGAGAGAGAGAGAGATTAGGTTCAAATGAAAGAAAATTATCACAAATGAGATGTTCACTTAGAAATGCATGAAAAAATTGTCCATTTGATGCATTGTGCAAAAGATAATGAGGTGAAATTTACCTTTCCCATTTATCAAAATTATTTTCTTTAGAAGAGGGAAGAAAAGCGATATATTTGAGAGAAGAAGATGCATCTACTTTTTGTTCACTATCACTTTCATATGAATCATCATATTCATCATTACAATAATAGTAATTTTCTTCATTATAAATGAAATCATTTTCTTCATTTTTGGCTAATGTGCAATTTTGCAAATTTATCTATTCATTTTCATAATTATGAGAAAAAATTAGAAATTTATCTATAGGCTAAGAGGGGAAGTGCCTTAGTGGCCATTTTATTGCTTTTACCAAAGAGACTATGTGGAAGTATTGTTAAGCTAATAAATACAAGAATGAATATTAACATATAAATTTTAAAAATATTTTTGACACTCCAAACAAGTTACCAAAATTCCAAAAATTTTAGCTAAAAATTATAATGGAAGAAGGTTTGGGGTTTGAGGACCTATTTTTCAATTTTAGGGTTTTGGGTTCAAGTTTTAGAATTTATAAATTATTGTAATAATTTGAATTTTAAAATAAATTTGAATAAAATAAATGTACAAAAAATTATACAAAAATAACAATTTTAAAATTGAATTTTTGCACAAAAATGTGAAGGAAAACCTTATGTTTACATAGGGTTTGATATTTTGTTCGAAGTAAGTCATGTTCACAAAAAAATTTAATATTTTTGGAAAATAGGTTTTAGTTACTAAATAATAAAGGGGATAGATTAAGGGGTAAAATATATTCAAATCCAGTAAAACATAGATTTTTATTAATTTGATCAAATCAATTTTATGGGGAAAGGAAGTGAATTACCTGAAGTGTCTAATAGAGAGGATAAAAACTATTGTGAAAGATTGGGAATACGTCAAAAATTTGAGTTTATAATTTATTCTATGAAAGGATAGAAGTTCCATAATTTTGACACTTTGGTGTCTGACGTTGGAGTCTAGTTTTGATACTATTATCCAAATGTGATGTCCCTTACTTAGGGGCTCCTTTTTCTAAGCAAAAGATCTGATACAACTATAATGTCCCTTACTTAGGGGCTCTTTTTTTTAAGCAAAAGCTCTGATACCACTGTGATGTCCCTTACTTAGGGGCTCCTTTTTCTAAGCAAAAGCTCTGATACCACTGTAATATCCCCTTCAAATAGGGAATATAGAAACACAAACAGTTCTGAACAAAGATACAAATTCTACCAAAATAATTGCCAAATAAATAAATAAATCACAATATAGTCTCTCAATGGCAAATCACAGATCTTATCACTTGTTCTTCTAGATGATTATACAATTGAGTCTCTATCATACAAATAAAATAATATGAAATATTCTATCTTAAAACCCTAGGCTTTTGCAAATCTGGGAATGAAACCTGAATTCTGCCTCATCTCGGCCTGCTGTGTCGAACACACAGTCGCCGGCATCGGTCGATATACTACCGACGTCGGTCTCTCTAGGTCCTTCTCAGCTGACATCGGTCTTCAATCAGCCGATGTCGGTCACTGGGAATCACTGTCTACCAAGGTCAGTGTCTGAGCGGACCTGTACGGACCTGTACGGACTTAGTACGGCTTCCAATTAAACACAACCTATCTATTTTCAACCCCTGATAGCTGAACAACCTAGTCTCAAGAATATATGAATCTAATACAAAAGATCTATATCTGTATAACTTATTGGATTAAAACTAAATAAAGAAATACCTGAAATGTTGTGATAACTTCTGTGTGAAGCTATCTCTCAAATCTGTATACCTCTGTGATAACTTTTGTATGAAGCTATCTCTCAATTTGGCAATAAATCAGATGATATCTCATATCCTCTAAATCGCACACAATGAAGAGTTGACGTTCTCCACTGTAACAAAATCTTGGAACCCTTGGCTCAGTCTTCACAGAAGAATTCTTCAATATCAAAATCAATAATCATATGCATAATCAATAATGGCCTCCATGAGAAACCCTTATACCCTCAAAAAGATGTGCTTACCCTAATTAGGGTTTTCTTAAATTAGAATTAGGGTTTCATAATTAAAAATAGACTAAATAATTAATATTTGATTAAATCAATCAAATATTAATATCTCCCTCAATATATGTCGGATCCTCAAACTATTCGAAGCTAGTGAACCAGGGAGTGATTCCGCACATGACCATACCAAAATAAAAGTGCTCTGCTACATGTTAAATATCTCTAAATAATATGAGATCAGGCCCAATGTGTCTGAAATAACCTAAATGAAAACCAAATGTATAAATTTTGTGAATCAAAGTCAATCCAATCTCCATCATGACCCTCTATCCATCCTATTAGCCTACGAAGGTCATATAATAGACTAATCATCAAGTCTGTCAATGTCCATGAAAAAGGGGACATGACAATCCGCCCCTCCAGAAATTGCTTGTCCCCAAGTAATTTCAAAACAATGAACCACTTGATCCACCTAGATCCCAAATGTAGTTATGCTCTACACAGCTGTAAATCAATGCAAGTACTTGCAACATCATCAGAAGTAGAACAAAGAGGAACCCATAATCAAATTGGTGAATGCAACTCAACCAAACTCTAAGAGCACAACTGCCATAGTCAAGAACACATGAGAAACAAACTCTTGAAGTATGATACCCAAATAGAATGGACAACTCCAACTGCCAATTCCATCTACAAAAGATGGTGCCAATCCATCCCATAACTGATCTCTCTGTAAAGGTGGCACAGCGAATGGTACCACACTGTCATATGTGTGAGAAGAATCAATTTGGAGACTCGACTCCAATGGTATCTCAAACTCATCAAAATTAGGTACTCCCAAATCTTGAACATGTGTGTCAACCTCAACAACATGCTCCTCAACAACAACTGTAGGAATGTACTCACCACCCACAACCTCAATATACAAATGAACTGGGTCTAGAGCTGGTGAAGACCGCAAATGCTCTAACTCTATGGTCACCTTAGCCAAATGAAATTGTGACTCCTCATAAGCCAACTACGTACTCTCAAGAATCTCAGAAGTCACCTCGAGCTACTGAGTAAGCTCACTCACCTTATCTTCCTTGACTAATAATGCATCATATGCTATGCTGCCCCACTCCATGAGATAATCTCTTTTGGCTATCAACTACATATAATCATGTCTCATAATCTAGATAGCCTCCCATAATGAGTAGATCTCTGTCAAGGACAAATAACTACCTCCCTGCTCAATGTTAGTAGGATAACCCCATCCATAAACTACTAACAACTGATGAGCAGCATCGAAATGCTTGCAAGCGGTAGCAATGTCTCACTCACTAACTCTCATCTGACTAGACACATGACGGTGCTGGCTAGATTGTCTCCTATAATCCTCCACTGATGCACGGTCCAAAAGAGTAGACTCAAAATCACTGACCTCTGTAATACTACCCTCCATACTCTGTGAATCAACTTCAAAGCTCATATCAACATACAGAGTATCAACAACTGTAGCATCATTGTCTAACTCTTCCATACCAAAAGAAACTGTCAATGAAACTAAGTCCTCAAAACTGTCCACCGCATTCTCCAGGGTGTCATCTTCAATAATCGGATCCTGGGACTCTTCTACAATCTATACCATAGCTGAGAGATCATCACCCCTCAGTGTACTAACATCTGAGCACACCTCAACACTCTGAGTTTAAGCATCGTACTCATCCTCATCTTCACTAATTCCTATCTCATAATAATCATAATAATCATGGGACATGCTGCTCTCTTGTCTAAGTGATTTATGGTGCTCTCTCCTCAGCTTAACAAAGAGATTATAAGACAACCTCCCCTGAGCTTGCAGAGTTAATAACTCCCACTCATCCTTCGCTATCATATACCATGTGGATTTGTCTTTGGATGTAGGATATGAAAGAGATTCATTTAACCTCTTCAAACTTAGTTTCAACTTCTTCATCTCATAGTCCCACTATCTCTGAGTACTTGAAGACATCATGGATACTTCACTGATTCAATCTACCCAAACTACCCAACAGAATGGCAAGACATAGCTCTGATGTGCCCAACAGGATGGCAGGAATTTGGCTCTGATACCACTATGATGTCCCTTACTTAGGGGCTCATTTTTCTAAGCAAAATCTCTGATGCCACTATAATTTCCCTTACATAGGGGCTCTTTTTTTTAAGCAAAAGCTCTGATACCACTGTGATATCCCTTACTTAGGGGCTCCTTTTTCTAAGCAAAAGCTCTGATACCACTATGATGTCCCTTACTTAGGGGCTCCTTTTTCTAAGCAAAAGCTTTGATACCACTGTAATATCCCATTCAAATAGGGAATATAGAAACACAAATAGTTCTGAACAAAGATACAAATTCTACTAGAATAATTGCCAAATAAATAAATAAATCACAATATAGTCTCTCAATGGCAAATCACAGATCTTATCACTTGTTCTTCTAGATGATTATACAATTGAGTCTCTATCATACAAATAAAATAATATGAAATATTCTGTCTTAAACCCTAGGCTTTTGCAAATCTGGGAATGAAACCTAAATTCTATCTCATCTCGGCCTGTTGTGTTGAACACACAGTCACCGGTGTCGGTTGATATACTGCCGACGTCAGTCTCTGTAGGTCCTTCTCAGCCGACGTCGGTCTTCAGTCAGCTGATGTCGGTCACTGGGAATCACTGTCTGTCGAGTTTAGTGTCTGAGCAAATCTATACAGACCTGTACAGACTTAGTACGGCTGCCAATTAAACACAAACTATCTATTTTCAACCCTTGATAGCTGAACAACTTGATCTCAAAAATATATGATTCTAATACAGATGATCTATATCTGTATAACTTATTGGATTAAAACTAAACAAATAAATACCTAAAATGTTGTGATAACTTTTGTGTGAATCTATCTCTCAAATCTGTATACCTCTGTGATAACTTCTGTATGAAGCTATCTCTCAATATGGCAATAAATTAGCTGATATCTCACAGCCTCTAAATCGCACATAATGAAGAGTTGACATTCTCCACTACAACAGAATCCTGGAACCCTTGGCTCAGTCTTCACAAAAGAATTCTTCAATATCAAAATCAATAATCATATGCATAATCAATAATGGCCTCCATGTGAAACCCTTATACCCTCAAAAAGATGTGCTTGCCCTAATTAGGGTTTTCTTAAATTAGAATTAGGGTTTCATAATTAAAAATAGACTAAATAATTAATATTTGATTAAATCAATCAAATATTAATATCTCCCTCAATATATGTCAGATCCTCAAACCGTTCGAAGCTAGTGAACCAGGGAGTGATTCCGCACATGACCATACCAAAATAAAGGCACTCCGCTACATGTTAAATATCTCTAAATAATAGGAGCTTAGGCCCAATGTGTTTGAAATAACCTGAATGAAAACCAAATGTAGAAATTCTATGAATCAAATTCAAGCCAATCTCTATCATGACCCTCTATCCATCCTATTAGCCTACGAAGGTCGTATAATAGGCTAATCATCAAGTCTGTCAATGTCCACGAGAAAGGGGACATGACACCAAATCAATATCTAGTTCTAGATTTTGATGTAGTCTAGTTTTTGGGTCCTGTAGGTATCTTTAATTATCCATGATTACTCATAGGTGCCACTATATAACCTATTTTATTTTCAAAACCCTAGGTCTATCTACACACAAAGAAAAAACAAACACATCAAAAGCTAAAGGAAAAAAGTTGGGTTAGGGGAAGTATGATTACACAATTTAGAACTTTTGTTGTCATGTTTTTTTCATATATTAACCCTCAATCTAGGGTCTCAAATAAAATGTAGTTATCCCCAAGGTGAAATTAATTATTATCATTCATGATAGATGAAAAATTATCTTTCACCTAGGCCCTTCCTTGATCAAGTATGCAAACCTATGTATGATGCAAAATTCTGAGTTATGATATTGACTAATCTTAATTACTTAGTGTGTCAAAGTAGCAAGTGTTAGATTTAAAATGCCTTGTGAAGTCATTTATATAGGAGAATATTTATTTTGAATTTTGGATCTTTATTCACATTATCCAACATAAAAAAGGTAAACAAAACTTAAGGGAGAGGCTAAAAAGGGTTAGGGACATATTAAGAAAATACAAATGATAGTTGGGGCTCAAAATGCAAATGGACATGAGTGCCAAAAATGGGACACTTTCATGTCCAATGCTATAGTGTAATTCTAGTGCTCCTATCCTATAATATTGAGATTTAAGGGAATAGGATTGGCATGGGGAATACTATTTGGTTGAAGTGTAATCACTGGTTAGATGGTCTCAAATGACTGGTAATGGGTAAAAAGGTGACAAAAGCAAGAAATAAGACCAAGTGAAAATAAAGACATGGCTAGTGAAAACAAGGATCATATTTTGAATTCAGAGTATCTTATGAAGAGGACAATGAAAATACATAATATGTGTGGTTTCCTGACTAAAATTTAGGGTGTATATATAGAACATTAGGATGTCCATCTCTTGTTCTTGATTTTTCTAGTATGTCATCAACATAGTCATCAACAATACCATGGATCATGGCATGGAAGATGATAGTCATGGAATGGTGATATATGGCTCTAGAATTATTCAAGCTAGATGGCATGACTTTGTAATATAATTTTCCCCATTGAGTGGTGAACATAGTCTTGTGTTAATATTGTTGGGCTATCTTGATCTAATTATATCTAAAAAATCCATCCATGAGGGATAACATCTCATACCCATCAGTAGAATCAATGATCATGTCAATATTACATAGGAAATAATATTTTGGGAATGATTTGTTGATGTCTTTGAAATTTTTATAAATATGTATGCCTTATGGATTCTTTCTGACTAGAACTATGTTAGATATCCATTTGAAATAGTCCATCGATCTAATAAATCCTACTCCCAATAATTTCTCTAATTCATCTTTTTGCTAAGAGGGAAATGTGTGGATGAATCTTTCTCAATTTATACTTAAATGTTTTGGCATCTAGATGAACTACAAGTCAATACACTACCAAGTGTGGGTATAAGGTTGGCATGTTTGAATATGCCCATGCAAAAATATCACTGAAATCCATCAAAATTGATATAATTTTCTCATGCTCTACTTCACTAAGGGAAGCTCCAAGATTAATAATTTTGGGATCATCATTTATTCCCAAGTTTACTTCAACTATATTCTATACAATAAGTGTGGATCCATCTTCAACAATATAAGGCAAAGTGTGATCATGATCATCTTCTTTTACTATAGGTTTTTGATTTTATTCCTAGAGCTCTAGATAATGTGATGAATTTGAATCTACCATCTCAAGTAGAGGCCAAGTATCAAAAACCTATAAAAACTCAAGATAAAGATTATAAAATATTTTTTTTTGTTCTAAATATATGCTTGTACTAGATATGAAGTTGGGACTTGATGGACATTCTACATCTTGAGGGGATGAGCAAACTTTCCTACCTGAGAGCACCTGACATAGGTTTTCACTCAAGGGCTTGTCTTTTTCTTTAATTTTTCCCTAATAAACGAGCACCTCAAAGAGGTTTTCACCCAAATATATCAATGTTTTATCTTTATTATGACCAAGAAAGTTTTCCTGCTCTCCAAATTAAGAATAAGGATCTAATGAAAAATCAAATCCTTGTTTGTGATTGCCAATGGGCAATCCATCTCTTAGGTCCATGTATTCTATAATTTATTCTTCATTTTAGAAATAATCAAGGCATATAACTAGATTTTTTGGTCCCAATTGATGAGATCAAGATGGTAAAGGAATAGGGAACAATGAGGTCATGCTTCAGTAAGGTAATCTCTAATAGTGGAATGGGTTCTTGTTTAAACATGGGAAGCTCCAATAGGATAAAAATGTGTGATGATCATGATAGCATTTTGGTCAAATAAATCTAATTCAATAAGCTCATAAAAAATGATATAATGGGATGCTACATTACTTCTAGGAGTCTCATCACCAATTTATTTGGAATAATGACTATCAAAACTCATGAGGTCACCCCCATGTGGTATAAATTTGAGATCATGATTTTAATTGGGTAATCCAACTGATAATGGTTCCAAGATTCCTTATGCTAGTCGGACAAGGTTGCTTCCTATATAATCAAAGATGATCCATTATCTAATTAGGTATTAGATATTTTGGATTCTAAAAGAAATCGACAAGGCCTTTAGAATATAACTAGTCTCTTTCTGTGAAAGCCTCTTGATCCTTCTTTGGCTAAGTAATAGGCATAAATACCATAAATACTTTCCATTATTCTTTCTTTAGTTTCAAGATCATGGTGGGTCTGTTTGGGATTTTGGATGGTTTTGGTTTATAAAATGTTTTTGGAGACTTTGGTAATATTTCAACAAGGCATCCTTAAGATGGTATGTGGAAATTCCTACATATTTAATAATAACCTATTTTGTAAGGGTTATAGGAAATGGATTAGTCAAAGTAGATGCAAGATCACTAGGGTTGATATAATTGGATGGAGGTGGATGCAAAACTATCTCCTTGTTATTTTTTGTAACTAATTAAAAACTAGGATAATAGTTATAATTGTGATACTCAACATCAAGATGTTTTTAGTACTAATAAGGCTATTGATAAATGGGGATATTAACCTCGATCCCATCATGGAAAAACTTAAGGCACTTGTACAAGGTGGATGGATGGCCTATACTTCATGGATCCAAGGATGACCAAGAAGTATGTTATAAGTTAGTGCAATGTGCACAATATGAAGCAATGTGTGGTGAGAAATAGACCCAACAATTATCAAAAACCAAATAGTACCAAAAACCTCCCTATCAGTATTTTTGTAAGCTTTTATTATGATTATCTCTATCTAAATGTATTTTGATTGTAACCCAATATATATACAAGCTTGAGGGTCACTATGTTCATCCCCAAACCATTGTTTATAAGAACCCAATAGATATTATGGTTTTCAATAATTACCTCAATATACAATGGGTTGGTATGGCTCAAACCTAGGGTGGACATGTCTTTTTAATCAAACATAAGTTGAAAAATGAAGACAAATATCCAACTAGTGTCTAGAACTATTTAGGATGTATATATTTAGGAATAGTTGATTCTTGTAAAAGGATTTTCAGAATACTTCTATAGACTTTAGATGTAGACAAGAACTCCAAAATAGAAATCTGCATAAGGGTTTTTCTTAATTAGTCTGATAGACTATAAGTTTTCTCAAAATTATGATGAGATGGCTTGGCCTTGGATATCATAGTATTAGGATTTGGAATCAAAGGCATAATATTCATATTGGGTTTTATATAAGAAGATGGTAAAGGTCCTTAGAGATTAACTTGAGAGCATCTAGTTGTGACTACATAACCTAGAAGTGGCAAGGAGCTAGTATAATCAAAAGATGAAGGCAAAGTTCCTTAGAGGGTGACTCATGGGCATCTAGTTGCATTACTAAAATTTTGAGTCGATGAGGAACCATTGTAATTATAAAAAAGGTATTGTATAGAAATAATAACCCTTACAAATAGAGTCATAATAGAATTTCATTAACTCAACATGGTATTACTAGAGTGGGAGGGTGTTATACCTATAATAATGGGTCATGTGCTACGAGGAGTATGAGATAGTTCATGAGATTTGATAGTAATAGTGGTAATGTGGGTCATATAAATTAATCCCATAGTGTTATTATAGTCATAAGGCATGTTATTATAACCTAAGTTGTTCATATGGGTATTATCATTCTAATTATGATCATGTTGATTATGATTTTGACCCTGATTTTGGTTTTGATTTTGCCTCTGATTCTCTCCTTGGTTCTGATAGTTATTCATTTATGGTGGTTGATTATGTTGAGTAAATGGATCTTGGTAGATTCACATATCCAAATTAGTGCCTTATGGGGCCAATTTGATCTGAACTTCACCACTCTCAATTAGATCTTTAATTAGGTGCCATAATTAGATACATAAATATGCACAGTGCTTAATAACATGATGGAAGTTGCACCATTCATTCTCCTTGTACCAATATATTTTTGGTTGATCTTGATATAATGACCTTAGTACTAGCCATATAATCATGTTTGATACTATGAGATTTTTAAATACTATTTCAATATGTTCTCCTAATTTGTTGAAGACATTATATTTATTGTGAAATTTCCTCCTGAGATGTTGTCTTTGCAAATTGGGTGTCAGATTAGGTGGACCCATAGTACATTTGGGGTCAATAGGGCCTGCACCATTTATACATGTCTTATTTTAGTCACACCATTTCCAACCATAATCTTGTTCTTATTAAAACCCTTAGGTTTTTCTTGTAGAATTGTTTGGCTAGAAGATGGGTTCTGATTTGATATTTGACCGTGCATGAAAATCTTGACAAGGCCTTTTGTAATAAGCACCTTCTCAATCTAAAAACCCTTGTCTATGATTTATTCAAAAGTTTTTGCACTATAAATCCATAGATTATTCACCACCTCAGGGTGTAGTTTATGTGAAAATATGTCTACCAACTATTTGTCTAGAGAAATATGTTGAAAGTGACTTGTTAATGCTCTCCATCTCTATAGGTATATAATGAAGCTTTCTCCATCAGATTGTTTGGCTTTACACAAGTCAACAATGATCAATTCATGTTTTATATTGTATAATAAATTATTGATGAAATTTTTAGATAAGTCATTCTAAAATACAACTAATCCTTTGGGTAACTTGATTAGAAAATCTAAATCTTGTCCCATTAAACTTCATAGAAACAATCAAAGTAGAAACATGCTATTGTAATCAACGTCTTAGTGTAATAAAAAAAATACATAGATATGTTCACATGGGTCACCCTTTCCTTTATATTTATCAAATTTGGGTGCCTAGAAATGAGCTGGAAAGGAGACTTGGAGAATAGATAATTAAAATGGATATGGACATATCTCATCACATTTATACTTTTTAATCTTGTTTATACTCTCCAAATGTGACACAATCTCTTTCATGGAGTTCCACTCTTGCATTTTTGGTGTATTTATGGGTGTAAAATAGTTTTATTGGGGTGGAATATACCCCTAATATTGATTTTGGGGTGGTATATACCCCTATTATTGCTTTTGAGGTGGTATGTGCCCTTATTATTGACATTGGGGTGGAATGTGCCCCATATTGTTTCATGGATTTGGTAAGGATGTACACCCTATGATATTTGACTTGGTTTTTGTTCACTCCTTGAGTTGAGTAGATAAGTGATCAATTCAAAGGAATTTTCCTTGAATTGACCATGTATTGTTGATTTTAGGGAGTTCTTTGTCTATTCACCATTATACATGTTGGTTGAGATGAACTAGATAGATTTTTTTATAAAATTTATTTAATACATAATAAATGTTTGGATCTTTGAATTTTCAAAGCAAAAAGAGGTTCTTGGTGATTAAAAAATTGGTGATCCATGTCTAGTGGAGTGTGTTGTATAACTTCTTGGGATTTGGGTTATAATATTGAGACATCTTTATATATCATGGTTATGTTCTCAACTAGATTTTACATTGTGTCAACCACATTTCACTATTATTTTGAAGCATCATTATGGATTGATGTAGCTAATAAAGAGTCTATCATGTCTATGATAAGTTGGTTTACATATTAATCAATTATCTTCTTAATCTTGTTAACAAGATCTTGATCATTTGGCTTTAATTCTATAGGTATTTATTTACCTTTGTTATAAGAAGGGATGTTTATTTACACAATGTTTGAAAAAAATTGGTCTTGATGTTTTTCTCCTTCTCTAACTAAGGTGTGTAATTTTTATATGGTAAAATATGAGGGTAGTCTAGCACTAGATTCTATCAACCTTATAAGGGCTTCATCTTTGTCCTCTTGGGGTTGATATTCTACATATTCTTCTTCGGATCATACTATTGTTGGATGCCTTCAAAGACAACTAAATTATCTTGGCCATCATATTAATGGTCTTCCTCATAGATAAGGCCATAAGGGACCCCAATATTAGTGTACCTTTGAGTCATGTCTTAAAAGGTTGCTCTCTACATTTGACTAGATTTGAAAATGTTTGAACAAGGTATGTGCTTTGGTATTTTTAAAACAAGTATCTAAGTACCAAAGAGACTATAATAGGAAGGGTGGCATAATACCACAAAAAATTATAAGAACGATGTCCAAAAATATACTCAAACTTGGGTAAATTTGAAATTGTATGAATTAGAAGAGGTTATGATAACTCAAAAATCTTAGAGTGTAGCCAATACACCAAAATGTAGACTTTTGAGATACATCAATACCATAAAAAATAGTTCAAATTTAATGAGTTGATACTAGGAAAATAGAAACAATACCTTAAAATTAGGAAGGAGACAATGCAAACCAAAAATCTCATGATGTAGAGACATGCAATAATTCCTAATTATAAAACTATAACCAAATGGGTAGCACAATGCTGCTACTTGGTAATAAGAATGCTAGTATAAAATATGTTCTATAAATTGGAGTGTGAGTGATACACTTGATGACCCAAGTTCACAATGGTGAGATAGATGATGAATCTAAAAATAACCTTCAATCCAAATCAGAAATTGAACCCAAATTACCTCAAGTCAAGTGTACATGGTGAACCCAATTAACACGTCAACCTTGTGAAATTAGAAAGGTGCAATTTAACATTTGAACTATCAATGAAGGACTTAAAGATAATTTGGTGATTGGTTTATAATCAAATTGGAAGCATAACTACACCATTAGATGATATGACACAATGTTTAAGATGATAAATTTGAACAAGGAAAAGATTGATTTTCACTTAGACAGCATAAAGCCTCCTTATTCAAGAAATTATAGATAATGTGTTTGATTATGATTTTTTTTACAATAAATTTTTGAATCCAATCAAGGACCAAGTAAGATAAGACCAAAAATATAAATGCAACTAATTAATCATCAAAATCCCTAAACTAACAAGGTTTACTTTATATTGTTGAAGTATATCTATATACATACACTTGAAATGAAATAAATTATTCATTTAAAATAAAAGTACATTAAGTAGTAGGGTATTTTACACCCCATTCTTCGAAGTGATAATACGTTGACATGGACCTTTGGGCACACCCTGCATCAACAATACTCTATGGTAGGTGGGGCTTTCTAAAAATTGAAACTTACAAACGTCTAGATGGTCCCAAGTATGGATACCACAAAGGATGTAAGATGTCAATTATATTTACATAAAATGGCTTATTGTGAAAAGGTGTAATCCTTTTCACAACCACTACATCTATCAATTGCTTAGTGTAGTGCAATGTACTAAATGATCATACATTATGGGTTGGCTTGCCAATAACATATATGATTTAACCACTCAAAACACTATCCTAATAAGGTGATCCAAATTTTTATAAGCCCCCATAGAGAGGGGTTGAATATAATTCCAAGAGATTAATCCCTAGGTCAAATCTTCCCTATAGAACTTGTGGGAGGTAATGACATCTCCCTCACAACTCAAATTTGCATGAAATAAAATCTAAGTAAAAAGAATTTATAGGTTATTTTTAGATCACCCAAACCTTGTGGGATTTTGGGAGAGCCTATTCAAATTCCTTTTAATGCCTTGGAAAAAGGCACAATTTGTAATGAAAATGGCACTTTTGATCACCCAAGCTACCTATAGGGGATGGGGGAGATCATACATTTGTAAACTCCTTTCTGCTCAAATAATCTAACAAAACAGGTGATAAATGATTTATAAAAAACAAAAATCTTTTGAAAATATTATAAATTTTAAGTAAGTTTGGTTTTAGTCAATTAATTGAAGTGTTTGGTGATGTTATTTGGCCCATTGGCCTTAGTTTGCAAAAAAATTTGAAAAACAATCACAAAAAATTCAAAATAAACATTTAATTTTCATTTTAAACACCAAAGAGAAGGTTCTTAATTCCTTTTAAACACCAAATGGATGTTCAAAATACTTAGTTGTGCTAAAAAAACCACTTCTCCATGTGGGTCCTACATAAAAAGCTGGATAGTCTTGTTTATCTTTTAAGCACTTTTGACTTTGAGACAAGTAAATTTGGAAAACATCCTCTCATTTCTAATTTTTTTTAAAAACACAAAGACTATCACCGATCACTATTGACTACTGATAATTCCTTTAAGACTATTTCCAGTCATAACCCAAGCATGGCTAGTCAAAAACAACCACCAACAGTCACCTGTGAACCTAAAGGTAAAAATGTTATGCTTGAAAAGACTTGTTAGGATAAAATATCTAAAAGATAAGCTTTTGGATTAATATTATATTCTGACCAGAGACTTGTAAAAATCAAACTATTATTAAAAAACTTGAATAAATCTCTAAAATGGAAATTTTTATCCACTATTTCCCCTACAGCCCAACCAATCATGGTTAGCCTTAACCAATGCAGGTCAATCAAAAATATTTCCAGTCACTGTGTGATATGTGTGTGCACAAAAACTATTACAAACATGGGAAAATAAGCATAAAAATTATTGTTAAAGGAATTTTCAATGACTTAAATGGAAACATGAGATTACCAAGATGTCTTCCTTAGTTAAATAGATGTTATGGTCCCATCGAGTGTGCCAAAATGTAGTGTTGGATTACAAACAATATTAGTTCAAACATTAGTCATGAAAAGATAAAGAATGCATAAGAACCAACATTCTAAGACAACCTATTTTTTAGGGTTTCCTAATGACAATAAGAAATAATTGAAAGAAAGCAAACATTCATATTACCTTCCTAAGTTATTCCACCATCCAAAATTTGATCTAAGCATGTTTTCCCACTTGATTTGGTGTTCTTGTCTTTGTCAACAATGGATTCTAAGTTACCCCATTATCTCAAGATCACCATGTATAATCTAGGCTCAATATAATAAATCTAATCTATGCCTATCAAGTGAAGCTAATCTATTGAAAATAAGACATAAAAATCAACACAAAAGGATCTTGTGGAGATAATCCTACATTATAAGTTTACACAATTTAAGCTTGAAAAATGAGGGTGAGAAGTATTGTATTTATATATTTTCCAAATGGGCTAGGATCAACCATAAACATCCATATCAAGATTGAGATGTGTGGCCATGAATTAATATAATATTTGTAATTAAATATATAAATATCCTCATAATTATTTGGAGGGAAAGGCATTAATTAGGCATGGGTTTCCATAATCTTAACATTTATTGCATTTATGGCTTGAAGATGCCCCTCTATATCATGTCACTAGGTGATGCAGATATTGAGAATCAATTTGAAATAATGAAATAATCAATAAACTCCATGGAAAATCCACTTAAGCTCTTGATTGGAATTAATTAGCTTAAACAAGATTAATCAATTTTAGTACAATTCTTTGGAAATTGGTGCACAATTAATGAAAAATGGTCAAAAAGTCATATTACTAAGTCATAATTTGACTTTTTAATAGTTATAACGTGATTTTAGATGAATATAGACTAATATCCTATTTAGGATGTTTTCGACATAAAATAACAAAGGTACATGACATGTATCAATGAATTAGAAGAAAAGAGTGATCCAAAGCACCAAAATATGAAATCGATATTTTGACTTGAATTGATTTAATAAATGTTAAGGATCACATAAAATGCATTGCACCATTTAGGGATACATTGGCCTAAATTTACACTTGTATATGACAAGCTCCAACTATCTAGTGTATTTACATGATTTTTGCCTAAATTTTGCATTTGAGTGCAAATCGAGTAAGATTGATAATTTTGAAACACAAAGGTGTTATGAATTGGATTTATAAATTATCAATGCTATGGTAAACCTATGTAGGTGGTGTTGATATTTTTTTAAAGTGGGGTAGAAGCCTTAAGAGTTAAGGAATGTCTTTTAGCTGACCTAGAAGGGTTAGAGGAATAATCTTGTATAAGAGCAAGGATATTAAGGCCTTTATAGAATAGTTATTTTTGTGTGAGCTCAAGAAAATAATAGAGGTGTTTTGAAGAGTAGATATATGTGGTGAAAAATATGAAATAAGTGATATGAATATTTCATAATCAGTTATAGTGCTGAGAAGGATATATATGCATAGAAATCTAGGTTAAATGACCAAGTTATGAAGAGGGTGACCTAGTTGAGAAAATGAGCCTAAGTGTATTGTATGAGGTAGAGAGGAAATTTATTAGGTGTCAGAGTAAGATTAGTCCATTATCAGGTGTGTCAAACATCAAGTCATATGTGGAGATTAGTTTGGAGGTGATTAAGTTGGTGCGTAATCATCTAGGTGGTTGTAACTTTCTTGCTAGTTGGTGCTAGCTAAAGTTCTAGTGGGTGCTTGAATAAATTGAGGGGTGGATGCTACTTTATTATTTGGTGATGGTCTAAATTAAATTAATACCTTTATAATATATTATTCTAAATATTTTTCAATGGTTTTTCTCCCCCATGAGGATTTCCCATATAATTCATGTGTTATGTGCTTTGATTTTGCATTGTTTTATTTGTTCATTACCATGAATGGTTCATATTCTTCATGAATTATTAATTTTAATGGTTAAGAGTTTTAATAATTAGAATATAATTTTTATTTTTTTCATCATTGGTTCACTCCCCCGCTCAATGATTATACCTCTAATAATTAGTATTAGATCCACACCTTCTTTGCAAGTTTAACCACTTGAAGTTGATAAAAGGTATAATGGGTAGCCATAAAATACAAGGTGGTTTCTTTTATAATAAAAAATCATTGTTTAATGGATCCAACTATGGTTTTTGGAGTGCAATTATGAATTCCTAAATCATATATCTAGGGTTTGACATTTGTCAATATACTATGGATGGTTTTTCCATGCTCCCTACTCCTTCAACTAGTGCAACTGACAATAAATTGAGTGAGAATAATTCTAAAGTAATTAATGCTATCATTTTTGGCCTATCATAGGCTGAGTTCACCAAGGTGATCCATTACAAGTCTACCAAGGAAATTTGTGATAAATTTTAGATCATCTATGAAGAGGATTGAAAGGTTAATTTAGATAAATTAAAGACCTAATAAAGAAAATTTGAGGGCCTAAAAATGAAGGAATAATATGTTATGGAATCCTATCTTGTAAGGGTTGATGAAGTGGTGAACATGATTATAGGTCTTGGAGATGATATTGAAGAAGCTAATGTAGTACAAAAAGTATCAAGGTCTCTCACCCTCAAGTTTGATTAAAAAAAATTGTTGTATAATAAAGTAATGATCTCACCAAGATGAATATGGATGAATTGCATGGCATATTTACTACCTATGAGATTATATTCAATGAGGACAAACCACTAAATAAGGAAGCAACCTTCAATGTGATTAAGGATACAAAAGGCAATAAGAGCAAGTTAAGTCTTGAAGACTTTGATCTTCATGAAGATCAACTTGAAGCCATGATTACAAGAAAATTAAATGTAAGATCAGGTAAATATGAAGGGAAGCTTCCTTTTAAATTTTTTTCATGTGGTAAAATTTGTGATTTTTCAGCTAAGTGCCCAAATAGAAGCAAATCTTAATATAAGGAAGATCATAAAGGATCTCGTGAGGATGACCACAAGAAATTTGAGGGTCATAAAAAGTACAAAAAGTTATTAAATAGGATAAATTAAAAGAAGGAGTTATACAAAGGTAGTAAGAGTCTTTACCATGAAGAAAAAATTAACTCCTCGACCAAAGAAGGAAACACATTAGGCTATGATGATTCATCTCATGATGAGAAAAATGAGACACTATTAATGGATCTTAAGGATGATGATGGTGAATTTTATTTAGGTATAAATATCTTTGGTGGATAAATCTCAAAATAAGAATATGAGTAAGTCACTCTTGAAGAAAAATATTTGAACACCTTGGAGTAATTGAAGATTCTATAAGGAAAGAACAAAAAGCATACATCCTTACTCAAGACCTATGAAGATCAAATTAGATCATTTGAAGAAAGAATGAGAAATAAAGTCAAAGAGAATAATGAGGTCACTCAACATCTTGAAACTTAGGTTTTTACCCTTGTTAAAGAGTTAAAGAGTAAGGATGAATAATGTGTCAAGTATAAATAAGAGGAGTATTTTCTAGGTGAAACTAGATCAAACTATGAGCAAGTTTGAAACATATAAAAAATTTGATATAAGTAGTAATAATATTGATGATATTATTGATAATTAGAGAGTGCCTAAAGATAGGACTGGTCTTGGTTTCAATCATGATCAAGTGAAAGTAGATGCTATGACAAACACATGTTTGTTGAATAATACTATGCATAATCGAAGGTCTTCAAGTGACATGTCTAGACTTGGTTTCACTAATAATCAAAGAGAAGATAAAGGAGTCATATTTCAAGCCAATGAAAGGGAAAATCAGATAAAATAACCTAATTTTATGAGGTACACAAATTCCTTTAATGGTCACTATCATTATTGTCATCAGTTTGGTCATAAGATCATTGACTGCAAAAGAAAAACTCCTAGTAAGATATTTGCATGGAATTATGAGAAAGATAATGACAAACATGAAGAATATAATAACTCAAGATAGTAAATAGGTCCATAGGTAAAGCATGACATCTTCTTTTACAAGTGCCAAGGGATTAGTCATATTGCAAGGTCTTTCAATGCCTTCATCAGTAAATCAAATAATTAGGTGCATGAATGGGATAATGAAACTTCAAGGAGTCATCATGTAGCCCATATACAAGGTATGTAAAATTAGATAAAATTTATTTGTTTCAAATTTCAAGAGAGAGGTCACATAGAAAGGTTCTTTAGGAATGGTCAGAATTCTACTTAAAAAAATGTCAATCTTAACATGAAGAAAAAGAGCCATAATGAATTAAAACCTAAGGAGGTGAATTAAAATTGGGTTTAAAATGGATTGTTTGTCATAATAGAGAATGGTATAGGTTAAAGTGTAGAATAATAGGTCCTATCTACCCAATAGACAAAATAATCAATCAATATTCCAAATCTAAAGGAAAAAATGAAATTAAGGACCCATTCAAAGTTAATTTGATGATGAGGCAAGACTACAAGTCAAATTAGAGTATGGAGATATGGGATTATCCTAAGTTTTGGGACTTATAGTTTCTATTTTAAAAGTGGGTGTTTCCACATATTTTTATTATGAGACATATTTCATATGTACAAGAAATTATGTGTGCTCTAGGTGACGTACAAGATGTTATAATTAGTACAAAGGTATGTAGAGTTGTTGATTGGTATTTAAGAATAATTACATTATGGTAGATAGTTATTTATAATTTATTTTCAAGCCTTGTTTTGATCATATAAGGTCATTGGTAAAGTGGGAGAAACAATTTCATGATATTTCTCCAAAGATTTGTGATGAAAAGCTTCAATAAATCTGTTCAGGGACACTGGTCCTAAAGAAGTTTTAGTCAATCTTTGAAGCTTGGTTTAGTTGGTCAAATCATGAATAATTAAGTAAAAATTGATTTATAATTTATATAGGATGTGTCCAAGTGTATTACATGGGTTTATATGTGTTAATCTAGTCAAAATAACCTTTTATGATCATTTTGCTTAGTATTCACTGCCTAGTGAGAGCTCATCATCCAAAATAGGTGTATTTGAGGTCTATAATGCTAACCAATGGTTGAGGATATTTTAATTTGATGTATATAAGTTTAAAAACTTCTATGGATATGTCATAAGGCTCCCATGGTCCTTTTATGATGTTTTAACATAGTGACAGGTGTATACACAAGACTTGTAGGCATAGCCATGAGCTTTCCATGTATCAAATGAAGATTTAAAAGTTTTCAAGGTATATTTGTGGCATATAAAGGTGTTTTGATCTCATAAAAGTGTGATATATATGGTTTCAAGCTTTGATGTAATTTTGAGGGCAAGTTGAATATTTTTGATGGTTCTCGAGTATGACAGTCTTTGCTTAAATGCTAGTAGGCCAAAAACCATTTCATGGTTATATGGGTTACCCAAGGATTAAAATCTCAACAATTTGTCCAATAGTGTGATTTGGTGATCTCCAAGTGTGAGATAAGTTTCAAGATATGTCATTGATTAGAAGATGGTAGGTTGACCATGTCTATTATTGATGCCCTGGTGTTTTAGGCCATATGGGTTAGTATCCTTCCCAAATTATTTGAGGTTTGAGGCTACTTAATTATTTTAAATGGTCAAATGGGTGCTCAAAAAGTTATTTACAATAATCTATAAGTATATTGTTTATTATATGGTTGATCATTTGTCTAAATGGAGGGCTAATTAGCAAGTCAATTTGTGAAGGATTTATGGTACAGAGGAAGATTTGGATGATCAATATTGAGATTTATAATGGGGAATATTATTTTGCATTAGATATGAAGTTTCAAGTCATGGAGGTCTCTACACAAAAAGTAATGGGTTCTGTAGGGTTCAAGTAGGGCTAATAGGCCTCTAGACAAGGTTAGGTGATTCAAATGGACATTTTGGTCATTTTATACAAAATACCAAGGTATAATTATTCTCATATGATTTTTTTAGTTTATTTTGATCATATTTCATGTTTGAAGAATGGATTGAACATCTGTTGGTGATCATGGATTTGGGTTATGAGAGTAAATTTGAAGATAACTAAGAAGATTCTTCTTAGTTTGAGTTAATTTGATAGTATTCAAAGGATTCCTAAGCTTAGATGACTTAGAGGGAGTCCCTCTTAGTATTATTAAGGTGTTTGGAAATACTTTTTGGTACTATTATGTGTTTCTTGTTTATATAGTGGTGCATGGTCAAAGAAGGAATGTTGACAATGAACAAGTTTGAGGCAATCATGGTAAAAAATGGTATGCACAATGATAGGGTAAATTTATATAATCTCTAAAATTATGTCCATTATTGATGTTGGATTTGAAAACACTTACATTTACCCAGGATCAGTAGGTAATCCACTTTATCATTGTGTCAAAGGGGGAGAAAGTGTTTCTAGAGGGAGAAAGAGTATGTGCATATCTTTGTGTTGGTGTTTACAAGTGTTGACATCAATGACAAAGGGGGAGATTATTGAGGTGTTGTCAGTGATTTATCCAATGTGTCCAATAGTGTTTGTGAGGTGTCAAGTAAGCTAGTAGGTTAATGATAAAGTGTGCCTTAGTGATCATGCATGGATCTTGCAGTGTTTGCTTGGTTAGGAAGATGATGGATGTTGATGATATGTTGACCATATTTGAGGAGTCCTATAGGGTGTAATAAGTGATTGGTATAATTTTTAAATTGAAAATAATAAATTTAATTAGTATTGTGAAGGTATAGGTTATCTTAGTCATCTTGGCAGAGTTTCCTGAGTAAGTAGATTGATCACATCAACATTCACACATGTTAAGGTATTAGAAGAAAGTAGTCACATGGGTCTATTTAGTTTTATGCCTAGAGCATGTGTTTAAAATTTCATTCCTTTACATGATTTACATAAAAATTTATGATAGTGAAAAGTTTCTCTCTCAGGTATATTTCATCATTTCCATACCCAGATTTGTATTTCTTAGTGACTGTTGGAGTTCAAATATTTGAATTTTACAAAGGAAAACTAGTCTATAGAGTTTTGATTATAAATTTTGATTATGGATGAATTTTATGATGGATTAAAAATAAAAGTAGTAAATAAATTCAAGTTAAATCCATTAAAATTTATTAGGAGGTTTGAATAGTCATACAATTGCATTTATGGATATTAAAAGTTGACTAAGGGTTTGACTTCCTTCTGCAAGTGACCTACGAAGAATGTTTGTGCTTTTCTTGATGGTTTTGGATGTTTAATGATGGTTTGTCTATTGGATAGTGTTATTGAATCCCTGAGGATGAATTTTATGTATTTTGGAGGTTTTACCAATCTATATTCATTATAAACCATTGCTTGAAAGATGACCTTTTGTTCATTCATGGTGTTTTCATATACAAGGTAAATGATTGAAACGTTTTACAAATTCATAGGTATGTAGTGATGAATTTAATCACTTGATATTGTCTTAGGGTTCATTTGGCATGGAAATATGTGATTTTAAGTGGTCTTGTGTTTCTATTTTTTCTCATTGAAGTGTTGAAGGGATGAATAGGTCTACATGGACCTAAAAGGGCTACTTAGGCCTATTTAAAAGGTGTTGTTGCTTAAGGGTGATATATCAATGATATGGTCAACATATGTAGGTGGTGTTGATATTTTTTGTAAGTGAGATATAAGAATTAAGAGTTAAGGAATGTATTTTTTCCAAGTAATAAGGGTTAGAGGAAGAACTTTGTATAAAAATGAGGATATTAAGGCCTTTATATACTCGTTGTGTGTGAGAGAGCTCAAACGAATGATATAGTTGATTTAAGAGAAGATATAGGTGGTGACACATATAAAATAAATTATATGAATATTTCATAATCAGTTAAAATTTTGAGAAAGATCTCTATGCATGAAAATCTAGGTTGAATGACCAAGTTATGAAAAGGGTGACCTAGTTGAGTGAATGAGCCTAAGTAGCTTGTATGAGGTAGAAAGGTAGGTTTATAGGTGTTATATCAAGATAAGTACATCATAAAGTTTTTTATAAATCAGATTAGAGGTGAATATCATTTTAGAGGTGATTAATTTGGTGCTTGATCATCTAGGAGGTTATAACCTCCTTTCTAGTTGGTGCTAGCTAAAGGTGTAGTGTGTTCTTGACTAAATTGAGGGGTGGGTGCTCCTTGATTAGTTGGTTACAGTTTAAATTGAATAAAAAACTTTACAAGATATTATTATATTTTAGTAGGTTTTATACCCCATGATTGTTTCCCACATAATTCATGTGTTATTTGCTTTGATCTTGCATTGTTTTCTTTGCTCATTGTAATGAATGGTTTATATATTTCATGAATGATTAAGTTGAATGGTTAAGAGTTTGATGAATTATAATTGAAGTTTGATTTTATTACATAATTGATTCACCCCCCTAGGTCTAATAGGTTATTACATAAGATTTGTTGAAATATTTTCTAAGTTAAATAATCCAATAATTTCCTTGAAACACAAGGGTAAGAAGTTTGTTTTGAATTTTGAGTGTGAAAAAGCTTTTCAAAAACTTAAAGAGTTTTTAACCATATAGCCTATACTTATTATACCATATCCTATTATTAATTTTGATAAATGGGATGATGTATCCATAGAAGGCTTGGGTAGAAGGTTAACTTAAAATAGTTTAGTCATAGCTTATGAGTCACAAAAGTGAAAGATCATGAGAAAAATTACACCGCCCATGACCTAGAACTTGTTTCCATTTTATATCTTTGAATTAATGGAAACACTTTTTCTAAGAAGTTATTTTGAAGTAAAATCTAATCAATATAGCCTAGAATATTTTATTCCTAGGATGATTTGAATTTTCACCATCATAGATGGCTAAAATTCTTGAGTAATTTTAATATAAATATTTATTATAAGAAGGGTAAGGATAATCATGTTTTTTATGCAATCAATCAACATGTGTATCTCCTGGAAATATCTATTCTACATAATAATATTATAACTAAAATTTTAGAACAAAAATAATTTGATAAATATCGCCAAGAGGTAAGTGAAATTTTGGCTAAAAAGCTTGTTGAATTTTTTTTTACTTTTCTATTTATTCCAATGGTTTAATCATACACAAAAACAAAATTTATGAGTCTGGTGACATAAGTAAAAATTTTCTAAAAGAAGTGGATTCAACACCTCATTTTTCTCATTCTAGTATCACAAAAATGAAACATGAGCTAGAAAGAATGTATTACTAGCCTAGTTTGAAACATGAATTTGTTGACTTCATGGGAAAATGTTGGGAATATTAGTATGTAAAAGATAAAAAATATCATCCAAGTGAACTATTGTATCCTTATTATGTTTCATTAGGTAAATGGGATATTATATCTCTTGATTTCATAGCTGGTTTGATAAAATCTCTAATCAAGCATCATATTATTTTGGTAGAAATAGATAAATTTACCAAAGTCTACCATTTCATTATTGTAAATTTAACCAAAAATACATCTATTTTCTGAATTATTTGTGAAATAAAATTATGTTTGCATGGCATACCTAAAGTTATTATTTTTGATAGATAAACATTTTACTTAATGTTTTTGAAAAATATTGACTATTGATTTTGGTATAATGTTGAATTTTAGTTCATATTATCAGCTATAAATGGATGATCAAGTAGAAAGGCTAAATAAAGTTGTAGAATATATGATAAAAATTTATGTGATAGATCAACAAGGAAATGGGAATATTATTTACACTTAGTTTAGTTTTCATACAATAACATATATCAATTTTTATTAAAATGGCTCCATTCGAAGCTCTACATGCACATAAGTGTAGACCTCCAATTGGTTGTTAAAGCTTATAAAATAGAACTATTGATGGTCTTGATGTTTTACAATATTATTATAGGAAAATGGAAATCATAAGGAAAAATCTAAAGGATGCCTTTGATTGATAAAAGACCTATGTAGATTTAAATAGGTCACCTTATGGATTTGAAGTTTGTGATAAAGGTTTTCTACCTATTTGACAATATAAATTTTTATTGAGTTTAGAAAGTCTTCAAAATTAGATCCCCAATTTGTATGACCCTTCCAAATTTTAGATAAAATTTGTCCTATTGCCTATCGAATAGCCATTCCTCTTTTTTTTGTCTCAGATTCATGATGTTTTTCATGTTGCATTACTAAGAAAGTACATGCCTAATTTTTTTTCGTGTTATGGATTGGACTCATTTTCAAGGTTTAGAAGAGGAAAATATGCATTTGGATCCATTGATGATCCTAGAGCATTGTAGCATTACAATGTGAAAATATAAGATTTCCAAAATTCTGGTTCAATGGGATCTTTTATTTGAAATAATTGTTGCTTGAAAAGATGAGAGTCTTTTCAAACAATAATATCCTTTGTTATTTTAATCACTAGGATGTCTCATTTTCAAGTGGGGGAGGATATTATGACTTTTTTTATTTCACTTATTCCATTTTTTAATTATAGTATTTTTTATGAACTTTTGTAATATTGTTTCATGATGTTGTGATTTAGTTGTTGATCTATGAGTGATGAAATAGATATTATGAGATAGTTGTGATTATGTACTTTAATTTTAGCATTTGATATTTCATGCATAATGTGTTACTAATTCATTATTTAATTTATTATTATTATTATTATTATTATTATTATTATTATTATTATTATTATTATTATTATTATTATTATTATTATTATTATTATTATTATTATTTTCATTCAATACTCTTATATTTACAAATATTATTGATGGTATGTTTTGTAACTACAGGGATAGGTACATGAGCTAGGTTGCATTCAGACCTAAGCAACCGACTAAGATGGAAAGCTAAGAAAGAAATTAAAACACATTAAAATTCAAATGTACGATCTAATTTTGAATATTTTAGAAATTATTTGAGTTATTATTATTATTTATTCAAATTTCTAAGCATTTGTCTTGGTTTGGATTTAAATACAATTCTAGAATGAGTCTTGAGTCAGTTTTAACTCCTTATTTGTTCATTATTCTATTCTATTTTGATTTTGAATCTTAGTGAAATATGACACTTGTTGGCATTTATTTGAATGACATTAGTATTATAAAAATCATTTATTATCTTTTTCTAATTTTGTTATGGTGTAGTTACTCTGTTGAGGAAACTTTCATTGATGGCAATTATAACTATTGAGTTCTATTTTGGTTTGACTGGTTTTTGCTTTAGTGACTTATTTTAAGGTTATTTATTGCATTGAAAGGCAAATTTAATAAAATATTGGAAGGAATTAAATCACATTTAATTTATCTATATAAATGTACTAGTTACAATAGGGTTATTATTTTGTTGAACTCTTGAGTGACATTAAATCACTTGGTACATACCTATTTCATTTTTACTTAAGTTGAATAATGATATTAACCTTTGATTTTTTTATGAAGGAATTAAATCATTTGATTTATTCTTTGATTAAGGGTTATAATATTATTATAATATTTTTGGTCTTCATGGTGGTATTTTTGCATATATCAAGTCTTGGCTTGTCTTGGATGGGTAAGAAATAGGGTTAGGACATACCATGTAGTTGGCATTAGTTTGGAATTTTTTTGTTCATTTGACTTTGGTTTATGGAATTATCTCACCAATTAAGACATGGAATTTGAGAGAATTCCCAACCCTTATAGGGTTCTTTCTTGTTGTTTTATATTGTTCATTTGGAGAGTCCAACACATGAGGAAAATCTACTGGAAAATTGGTGTATGATAGAGTTTAAACTAATGTGATTTATTTACCTTATTATCCATGTAGTGGTTTTGTGTAGTTTTATTTTAGTTTAAGGGTGTATTAAATGGTTTAACTAGTTTTTTCATTTGTAATGTGGAAGCTAGAAGTTTGTGGAAGGAAAGGAAATAACTCTACTTGTCATTCTTTTGTATTTTTGCTTACAGGCATCCAAGTAAGTTCTGTATTAAAATTTACACACTTATAGGTGTTCATTTTTAACATTGGAATTAATGGGTTTCATGTTTATTAGCTTGAATTTTTTTTTGAGTGCATAAAAGTGATTGGGCTACAATTTATGTTTAAAATCTTACATTTTTTATACCTTTATTGATTGTAGAGCCTGTCTACTTGTTACTGTGATGCTTGTATTTATATTAGGATATGGCCATGACTATTTTTATATAAACTACATTTTATTTTATAACCCTAGGTTTTTATGTGTTATGTGGAATCATTTTAGGTGGACTAGAAAGGAATATGGCATCTTAAATCTACCATATGAATCACCATTATTATGTTTGGCTATTATTATTTTGGTTTTAGAATCATTTTAGGTTTGATTTAAATTGAAATAATTTTCTTGGGTTTCATGGCTATATGTATGAATTTTTTTGCAAATTTTTCAAGAAAATTTGGAATGATGGAAGTTGACTGGGTTTGCTTCATCATTAGTGTTTTGACTCGAATCTAGCTTTTCTTTATCATGTAAAAATGATTTCATTTTCTAAGACATTTAGAGGATGTTAACTTGGTTTTTCTTTGCATTTGTATTTTAAACTTGATTATTGAGGCTATGATTTTAAATAGTTGAATACTTGTATGGAATGTATATTTATTTTATTTTTTACACTCAGATTTTATGAGTTGTATTTTTGGTGCAATTATTGTATTGGGTTATTATTCAAGCTCATTAATATTTGTTAAAATGGAATTTAATTCATGACTATAAATATATATGTATAGCATGAATTTGTGGATCGTATTATATTTATTGAATAAAATATGAGTTGTAAAATAAGAAGTTTGGTGGGCTGCGTTGTAGTCTTAGATTTTGTGCCAAGTTAATGAATCTTGGGGAGATTGAACATGAATAATTTTGGTGTGTTTCTTTCAATTTTTATTCCTTGAGTCAAGATTATAATGTTTTCATTATATTTTATCCATATTTAATTGGTTGCCTTGATCCACATCTAACTGATGGTTGGAGTGGTCTAGGATCACTTATGGTTGGGCTCATTAGAATTAGAGAGGTGCATCTTTGATTCATTGTACATGCATACATAAGATTACCTAATTTATACTTATTCTGGATGTGAATTAATTTTAATTATTGATACATAATTTATACTTATTCTGTAAGTGAATAATATCAATTATAAATTTAGTTGATTAAGTTTTGTATATTTAACTTCATTTATCATATTTGATGTTTTTAATTATGTTATGCATTGTCATTAAGTTGTTTACATTATATAATAAGGCTAGATACATGTAATTTGTTTTGAAACTATATAATTAGTGTGATCTTTAGTTTATCATTTCATTTATTATGCTAACATAAATATGGATACAAGTAATATTGTTATTGCATTTATAGAATGTGATCACACAATTGTTTGAGTTAAAATTGCATGTTCATTAGTTTAATTTGTTTGGATTTAAGTTATATTGTAGGCATAATCTTATTTGAATCTCAAAAGTTTATGCATAAATGGAATATGTTGGTGCATATTTTTCATGAGTTGAACAAGTTCATTTAGGTAACTATTATAAGGATAATTGTGTGAAGATTTAAAGGTTTGTATGACTAATGAATACTATTAGACTTATTATCCCATGTAGATGTAATTGAGTTAGTGGGATATTGATTGATTACTTGGAATATTTTCATTTAAATTGATAAGATTCAATTGTGAGATAATATGTGAACATTGTGTTTATTAAAGTGTACACAAAGTTGAAGAGTGATTATATGTATGTATAAAGTATATTGACATACTACCTGTACAAGTTAAGTTATTTATTAATCATAGAAAATTATGACATGTTTATTTTAGTGTATATAAAGACTTCAGAGTTACCTTAAACTATCATAATATACATTTGTGAAGATAGAATCTTTATTATGATTCTTTTAATGACTCCCAAAAAGTTATTTAAGTTCAATATTGTGTAAGGATTATTAAAAACATAATCATTCTAAAATATGATGTTGTGACTTATTTATGAAGTCAAACATGTTTGGCATGATAATAAAAGTGTTAGGAATTTATGAAAACTCTTTTTCAAAATTTCTTAAATCCTTTTAAAATGGAATATAATATGACTTTAGGAATGTCTCTTCTCTATTTATAAATTACCTATGAAATTGTTAAAATTCAATGAGTTGAGTTATAATCATTAAGTTTTGGAATTGATGTATAATAAAGAGAAATAAATTTTATTTTAAAGAATAAATGAATGATTATAAGCCTTAAAACATTGACATTAAACCATCCCTTAGTCTAAAGGACAATGATCTAACTTAAACTATAATTCACTTAACTGATTAAAGTTAACTGGTAAATCTAATATAACTATATAGAGTTATTTGAAAATCATGAGGGAATTAAACCATGTTATTTTAAGTATGTGTAAATGACATAAAATAAAGTCTAGATAAACTTAATAAGATAATTAATAAGACATGCTTTGACTAGTAAATGTCAACCAAACAGGTTAAGCCCATGAGGCTAACCCTGCCTTATGAAACTAATAAGTTATTCCAAAATAGAACTTGAGAATGGTTTTTGAAACATATTAAGAGGATATAATAACATGGCATTAATAAATTAGACTCTTAAACTACATTTATACTTAAATAAAAAATAATTAACTGGTAATCTAATATCCCTATGTTACCTAGCAAGATGATATCAACCTCATCCCATGTTTGGTTGTGATATTGGTAAAGCATTCCAAAAACTTGCATTATTTTTGGAAATAGTCCTTCAAATGATCAATATATAATACCTATGAGTTTGGTAGATCTTTCTTATGCAATATTAGTATGATGATTATTTCGATGAATATGTTTTACTTTATACAATTTTTTGCTAAACTTTTGTGATTTACCTAATGAGGTACAAGTTGTTTTACAGCCTATGTAGGTATTCAGGTAAGTGTATAATTAGTGATAAATTTAATAGGAAGGATGCATTGAAGTACATGGATAGTCATGCATGAGTGTTCAAACACTGAATGAATTTTATCTAAATATTAAGTGGTTAAAACACTTCATAATGAAGTCATTGTTAAATTATGGACTTTGTCTAGTTCTTGTGTTGGCTATAACATAGTTATGGATCTCATTACATTTTTTGTTATAAAATCTAGTTGAAAAAAATGTACCATGTTTATAAATTTCATTATTATAAAAAAATTGTGTTTAGTATAGAGTTACATAATTAAGAGACATGAAGAATGAACAAAAGCAAAGTTATAAAATAGAAGATATTTTAGAGCATATGTGAGAAGTGTATAAAGAGATAAAATAATATTTGTAAAAGAATATGTTATAGTAAAATAATCATGTATATCATAAGAAAAGATAATTTGAATATCAAGTGGGATATTTAGTTTTAACATACTTGAGAAATAATAGATTTTTTAAATGAACACATGATAAATTCAAAAGGAAAAATATTGGTCTATGCAATTTTTATGAAAAAATGGAAATAATGCATATGAAATAGAGTTCCCTAAAGGTATAGACATATTGCCTATTTTAAATGTGGTTGAGTTTTATCAATATTATAAGACCAAAGTAGTGATAAAGAAAGTTCATAAATAGATTGGATATTTTATATGCCTAATAAAGAACACAAATAAATAAAAGTGAATAATATGTGAATTGTAAAGGCTACAAGAAGGAAAGAATATATAGAATATTTGGTAAAATAAAAAGGTTGAGACATATAATATGTTACATAAATTAACACATAAGAAGATGAAAAATAGCGTATATCATTAGTATGTTCCTTATAAGTCACATGAGTAGGATCAAATTTTTATTTTCTTACCCAAGGTGTATGATATAGTAGCATCTAGGTTCAAAATAAATCTTACATCAACCAAAACAATATGTTAGTTTAGGCATTTATCCAAGTGTAGTGTTGTTTAAGGTTTTTGATTATACATATGTCTTTTTGTAAGTTTACTCAAGTCCTTTATTTTGCATAGACTCTATTTATTTTGCCTTTGGTATGTATGTGTTTAGTGAAGTTATATGTTGCATACGAGCACATTGGTGTTTGTAATGTTCTACACATTAAATTATTACATGCATTTATAATCATTCCTTTGTCTAAATAAGTTTGTGATTTTTTGTGTGAGATGTGAAAATATTCTCTTATCGCATAATTATGCAATAATTCTATGTATGTTTCTATAAACCTATGATATCCTTGAACCATTGAATATTTGATCGAGTTGATTCTTCACTATAGTAATAATTTAGTAGTAAAGAATTTTTGAGGTAATTAGATATTCGTTATGCAACATGTGTATTAAATTATGGATCCTTTGAAAATATTTTGATAAATCATGATATCATTCTTGAAATGATGTAAGGATCATGATATATTTTTATGGAAATTGGTGACTATGAAGTCTTAAAAAATCTTGAAACTATGATGTGTTATGGAAGGATTTTTTACTGATTATTTGACATTTAATTTTGAAATTCATGGAAGTTGATAATGATACATTTACTAATGTTTGTGATCTATTTTAGGATGCATTGAGTTCTAACATGTCATTTTTTATTGAAAATATGAAAACATTTAATATCTATGACATTTAATACTTGTGGCACACTAAGGTGTGTTAATGTTGTTAGTGGGTTAAAACCATTTACTATAAGTAGGTGGTTCTTACATATATATAAGCATGACCCTATACTTGTGCTAGAATATATTTTTAGTAAAGAGTTCTGGGAGATTACTTAGAAAGACTATGGGTTAGTAAAAGATGAGATCTATGGATATGATGTTATAGTACATCTCATTGTGTGAGCAATTTCATTGCATCATTATGCCTATTGCATTTATTTTATTTTAAATATCATAAGAGATCTGAATTGTTGTTATTATTTCATTTCATTATAGATTCTATTGATTATTTTGAAGGATGTGTGGTCTGAGTAATATAAGTACTATTTCAATAAAATTGGAGTTATACCCACTAAAGTGGAGTGGAGAATTTTTTTTCCAAAAATAATGTTTCTATACTCCAAATAAATTGGAATATTTTAAACCACTTGGGCACAAATCATTTCAAATAAATTGGACTATGTCTAATAATTAGACTTATTCCCACTAAAGTCAATTGGAGAATTTTTTTTCTATATATAATTTTTCTATATTCCAAAAAGAATTGACTATTTCAAACAATTTGGCCTCATATCATTTCAAATAAACTATACTATTTTGAATAATTTGGACTTATACACACTAAATTAGAGTGGAAAAAAATTTCTCCAAAAATAAATTTTCTATATTCCAAATAAATTGGAATATTTTAAATTATTTGGGCATATATCATTTTGAATAAATTGGACTATTTCAAATAATTTGGACCTATACCCACTAAAATGGAGTGGAAAAAATTTTCTCCAAAAATAAGTTTACTATATTCCAAATAAATTAGACTATTTCAAACCATTTAGGCATAGATCATTTTGAATAAATTAGACTATTTCGAATAATTTGGACCTATACACACTTAAGTGGAATGGAGAAAATTCTATCTATGAATTTTTTTTTCTAAATTTCAAATAAATTATAGTATTTCAAACCATTTGGGCACAAATCATTTTGAATATTTTGGACTTATTCTATATTAAAAATAAATTAGACTATTAAAAACCATTTGGATAGAGATCATTTTAGATAATTTGAACTATTTTGAATAATTTGGACTATTTTGAATAATTTGGACCTATACACACTAAAGTGGAGTGTTGAAATTTTTATCCAATTTTTTTTTCTATATTCCAAATAAATTGTACTATTTCAAACCATTTAGAGACAAATCATTTTAAATAAATTGGACTATAAATATATGATATTATAATGCTAATTATCATCATTATGACATTGATATCCAAAATGCAAGTCCTAAAAGGGAGAGTAACAAAAATTGAGGGATAATCTTAGAGAAAAAAAAGTAGCATACATCACTAAGAGTAATCTATCAAAAAATTACATATATCAAGGATGAATTTGGATAGTTTTACTTTTCATGTAGGTCCATGATTGCTAGTCACTAGGCCATTGAATTTACTAGGTCCATATACACTGCAACCATGTAGTGACCACCACCCTGTGTCTTAGCATTTTTTTAATCCAAAACATCCACCATACCCCAGCTTGAATAGAATATAACCAAATAATGTGCTATTAATACAAGGGAATCTGAGTCAAATTTGATGATGAAGGGGAGTAGAGATGGTAATGGTTCTAGCCAGTAATGTGTGAAAGGGGTATCATCCTATGCACCCTCCACCATATCCATGTAATTATCATGCATCTAAACATAACAAGATTATAGATCCTAAAAGACACTTAGAGGAATTAAACCAAGACAATATGAACCAAAAAAATGTAGAGTAGGATTAGTTATCACCTCAAATCTAGTTAGCTGGCTAATGAGGCCACCTAAAAATTCTTTATATACAAAGGCCTATACCACTTGATTAGCTTCTTACCTATTTAGGACCACTTGAAATGCATTATTAACAAATTAAAACACCACATCTATATCAATTTTATTATGCTAGACATCATGAAGGTAACCCTCACCAATAATAGTATGATTTACCTCTAAAACCTCCACATCTGGAATCCAAAATATTAGACAAAGTCTTGATCTGAGACACTATATCAAAAATTAATTTCATGATTCTCTAAATGGATTGGAAAAATAGGGGAAGTAATGACCAATATTGACACACCATAATATATCTTCATATCAAATGCAATCTAATCAAGAGAGAAAATCAAGAATCAATGTGATAAAGAGAGATAAATTCCAGTAGTTAATTACTTTGAGTGAGTTTCTACCTATCATGAAAAAAAACTTCACACCTAAGGGAATGTATAACCATGAGTTGAAAATCCATTTACACATGTCAAATATCTCATATGCCCAAAATTAAATGTGACAAGTCTAACATAATTTTATAAAGTCTCATCAGTTATAGGTGACATCATAGGACTACCAAATCAAGTCCTAGCCATTGATCATTTACATTATCCATCACTACATCAGTTACTTTGTCCTACCCCCAATTCACAAGGAAATCTGTTTATTTATTAGCTTCCCTAAAATAATGTGATGTTAACCAAGATTACATTTCATCTAGGAGAGGCCAAATTGGATGGAGGATGATGTTGAGTCACCAATCCTTAGCATGCCAATTATGAATCACCTTCACTATGAGATTACAATCTCCTTTAATTATCAAGTATTCAATTATGCATTATCTTGCAAGTTATATGCCAAAGATACTACTTAGGCTTTATCTTCATTATTGGTTCTATATAGGAGGTTCACTCAAGATTCATGCATGAGAGAACTAGATTAATCCCAAATATTGCATCCCACTTATAATTCTACTATATTTCCCCATGTTACTCAATCAAAATTTAATTTAAAGAAACCAATAGGGGGAGGCCAAGGAGACCTGACACATAGATGAGATAAACCACTATATACCCTTAACTCATTAATGGGGCATCAATAACCAAATTTAATGAGAGAGAGACTTGATAATTATTTAATGTTCATTGGGAAGAAATTCATGAGAAAGTGTGAAAGGATAAATTTGGGTAATTTCAAGTTAAATTGATGGAGTATCCACTTCCAATGGGATTAACTCTCAAACTTGGACCTGATTCAATACATTCAAGGTATCTCCAACTATAAATCAAATTGTATTAAATGAGACAAAAGTATTAGTAAATTAAAATACATAAATTTGAAAGAAAATGGGTTAAATTTTAAATAATTTATATTTGATTTATATGAAATTAATGATAATGATACTAAAATTATAGGCTACAATCAATAAATACAAGTGAAAGAATCATATGGCAAAGTTACATCCTTCTAAACAATGTTTGAAAACTAATGGCATGGATTTTTTAGTTTCTCCAAAGAATGTGATTATGTTGGATTATTTATCCAAAATTTATTATGTTTTGGTTTGTTAGTTTTTACTTATGTTTAGTTTGTACTTAATGAGTTGGTTCACAGGAATTAGTTGTATCTTGTAACCACCTATAAAAGAATATATAGTTTTACCTCTCTTTGCAAAATCCATCCTGAAACAATACAATATTATATTTTGTCAAATATTTTCTTTACAATGTAATTCACTGGTATGCCAACATTTCCCCTAGGCCAACGGTGATATCAAAGCATAGATGAAGGAGTAAACTTTGAAGGGAAGTGAATAACAAGTAATTTTTTAAAAAGATTGAAATAATTTTTCAAAGGTCTAAACATTTACATTATCATTTTTTATGGCTAATGCATATTATAAACCTTGTTTTTTGAGTTATATGACCTTCAAAAGTCTCAAAAATTAGTTATGGCACTTTGATGTAAAAATCAAATATTATATGCATTAAAATAAATTTAAAAAAACCCCTATTTCATTAATTTTTTGTTTTAATTCCATCTAGGTAAAAAATTTCAACTATATGGCCTTTCAAAATAGCAATGTCATGTCATTCATTTAGATACTGATCTATATGCCTTTTTGTTCTATCAAAACTTAAAATTTAGGAAACTTTTTGCATAGTACAACCTCCCACATGCTTAAAATATGAGTTAAATGGTTCTATAAATCTATTTATATGTAATTTTTAATAAAAATAGATGTTTTAGGACATTTAAAATAGGGTTTTAAGTGTTAAAAAAATTGTATCGATTTTCCATTGTTTTCATTGTATCTGAGCAATGATATGACGTCCTATAGGAAAATGATATTCCCAATAGCATATGGCATAGTTTAGTAAATAATTTATTTCAATATGTTTATTTTTAAGTATGTGGATCCTCTAAATGGAAGGAAGGTGAAATATTTTTACATTCTAGGAAAAATACAAATAAAAAAAACCAGTGAGTTTTTCTTTTTCATACAAGGGTAGCATAGATTTTAACATACAAGTGAAATAGAAATTTATTTTTCACATCAAATATATATATATATATATATATATATATATATATATATATATATAAACTCATCTCCTTATAATATAAGTGATTTTTTTAAAGATTAAATATTAATAAATTTTAAAATCAATAGGTCATAAATTCAGTTCTCATACATGTACCATTTTGCATGTGCAACACTTAAAATTTGTTCATTAGATAGTTTAAAGTTAAGGTCTTTCTAATGAAATATTGATTTGATTTATAGTGGAATTGGAAACCATTTATTTTTAAAGGTATTATAAAAATAGGAGATCAAGATTTCAAACCTCCAAAGCATAAATTTTCTTCAAATTTGTGGTTGTAATTTTATCGCATTCGATATTGAGTTACTTGTAGTATCACACTTTTCAACAAATCACTATTTTGTCTAAAGGTAGCTATATTACTAGGTGATTTATAAGGTTTTGGATGATATGGACACATGATAATGTTTAATTTTTTAATTTTAAGTGTCTTTATATGATGTTTACAATAATGTATTGAAATTGATGTATAAAGGTCCATTTTTAGTCAAAACTGACACCTTGAAAATGATTTTTTATCTAATGTCATCTCATGATTATGTTCTCAAAGACAATACCATCCATTACATGTCCTAAAATAATTTTTTATTAACACCATATAAGTGAAAACTAGAGTCTGGAAGATAGTTATTATCTTGAGTTAGCTATTTGCTCAGAGTTTGGGTTCAATTCTTGAATGGAAAATTTTGGCTTGTGTTCTTGCATTTAGTTCCATTTTTGGATTTTTATATCTGATATTCATGAGATGGAGTAGAAAAATTTAGTTGTTTTTTTTTCTCTTAATGAATTACATCCCATGTCTCACCTAATAAGGGGAGAAGATTTAAGCATTGGTTAGACTTGAATCAGTCATTGTTGATAGTATGAGTTAATAAGGGTTGATAGCACCAATAGTGTTGAGAAAAGGTCATTAGAATTTTTTTTAAATTAGGGAGATGTACTATATATATTATGGTTTTTCACTTGTAAAGTTTCCTATTGTAGACATCCAATTCCTAACACCATTTGTGTTGAAATTGTCAATCTTACTCGAATTGCACTCAAATGCACATTTTAGGTCAAAATCCATAAAACGTGCTAAATAGTTCAAACTTGTCATTTATAAGTTCCAATTTATGTCAAAGTATCCCTAAATGGGGAAATGAAATTTATAGGCTAACTAACTTTGATCAATTCATTTCAAGTCAAAATGATGATTTTGCCTTTTGTGCTCTGGATCACTTTTCTTCTAATTCGTCGGTACACGCCACATACCTTTATTATTTTATGTTGGAAACATACTAAATGGAAATATTATTTTGATGCATCTAACATAAACTTATAATTCTTCTTGAGTCAAATTATAACTCATTAATATGAATCAGTCATTGTTGATAGTATGAGTTAATAAGGGTTGATAGCACCAATAGTGTTGAGAAAAGGTCATTATAATTTTTTTTTAAATTAGGGAGATGTACTATATATATTATGGTTTGTCACTTGTAAAGTTTCCTATTGTAGACATCCAATTCCTAACACCATTTGTGTTGAAATTGTCAATCTTACTCGAATTGCACTCAAATGCACATTTTAGGTCAAAATCCATAAAACGTGCTAAATATTTCAAACTTGTCATTTATAAGTGCCAATTTATGTCAAAGTATCCCTAAATGGGGAAATGAAATTTATAGGCTAACTAACTTTGATCAATTCATTTCGAGTCAAAATGATGATTTTGCCTTTTGTGCTCTGGATCACTTTTCTTCTAATTCGTTGGTACACGCCACATACCTTTATTATTTTATGTTGGAAACATCCTAAATGGAAATATTCTTTTGATGCATCTAACATAAACTTATAATTCTTGTTGAGTCAAATTATAACTCATTAATATGACTTTTTGACCAATTTGATTAATTGAGGGCCGATTTTCAAATAATTGCATAAATGTTGATTAACCTTGTTTAAGGCTAATTAATCCAAATCAAGAGCTTAAGTGTATTTTACATGAGAGTTGTTGAATATTTATTTTTTAAAATTTATTATTATTATTTTCATCATCACGTGATCACATTTCTTGGGAAGACATCTCTAGGCCATAAATATTAGGATTATGGGTCACCCATGCCTAGTTAATGCCTCCCATGCCTCTTCAATGCCCCTTCTTCCAAGGTCATGATGAAGATAATTATGCATTTAATTAAAAATATTAGGATTATCCATGGCCATACATCTCAATCTTTATATGGACTATCATGGTTGATCCTGACCAATCTCAAAAATCTATAAATAGAGAAGCCATGGACATGAATTAAAGAGCTTGAATATTGCAAAGTTATAATGTTAAATTGTTTCCACAAGGTTTTGCATTAGATCATAGATTTTTTTTTCAAGCTTCATTGATAGGCTAGCTTATTGATTTGGAATCATGAGCCTAGTTTTTATGAAGTGTTATTGAGGCATTAGAGGAGCTTACCACCATTGTTGACAAAGACAAGGATGTTTGATCAAGGGAGAACATGTTTGTGAGCCACATGGGTATGGTGAATCTATTTGAGAAGGTAATATGGTGTTTATTTCTTTCATTTGTTTCTTTTTATCCTTTGTAATTTCCATAGGAATAGATAGGCTTGGTTAGTTAGTTATGTATGCATGTTTCATTATTTATGGACTAATGCTTGACTAACTTGCTTTGTACTCCTCTCTAAATATTGGCACACCCAATTGGACAAGATGCATCTCACACATAAATAAGATCACTTTGAAAATCTAAAATATCCATTTGGACCTTTAAAAATTGTAAAATGATTTTCTAACTTTATTTTTTCATTTTTATTTTCCATGGTTTTATATAGTAATTTACGTCGGTAGGAAATACCAACATCGGTTACTTGGATTAACTGATGTTGGTTAGTAAAACTAACATCAGTTAGATCTCAATAAGCCAGAGTAATTGACGTTGGTAACTATGTTTTTTCCAAAAATAGAGACCCGAGAACTACTTTTTCAAAGTTCATTATTTCAAGCTAAAAATAGCTTCAAAGCTAAAGGACATGCATACATTTTTTCTACATGAACAAGCTTTTGCTCTGAAAAAACATGTTTAAATCACCTTTTTCAGCTTTAAAATTAATTAGGAACTTTTTTTTTGGTTTTTAACAAATAATTTAGATGTTTTTGTGAATGTTTTCAAAGTTTTTAACTAATACCAAGGGGTCAAATGAACACCACCAAACATTTTATTTGGGTTTAAAATTGAACACGCTTGTCAATTTTTGTTTTTAATAGTTGTTTAATTATATTTTGTTTGAAAAAAATAGGAATGTTTCATGTATTCTCTTCCATTTTTCCCATTTAGGTAACCCTTGGAATCAAAATAACCATTCCTATTACAAATAGACTAGTCCAAGGCTTAAAAAGAATGTCACCTAAAGCACTCCCCAAAATCTCACCAAAGTTTGGGTGATCTTGAAAAGGACCTTAAAGTCTTTCTATTTTATGCTTTCTTTATTTTCATACAAACTTGGCTTGTGAGGGGGACATCATTACCTCCCACGAGTTCTTTAGGGAAGCTTTTACCTAGGGTTTTACCTCCCAGCATTGACTTCATTTGACTCCTTTGGAGTTACACATGGGATGTATCTATATTTGGACATCATATTACACTGAGCAAAAAATAGGATGTAATGGTTGTAAAAAGGACTAGACCTTTTTACAAATATCCAATGCCATAGTCACCTAATTTTTTTGTTCATCTTTTGCATCATTTGACGTGAAAGTCATTATGCAATTGATTCCCCCAGAATGATCAAAACCTTGCTAGTTTAGTAGACCCCACTTGGCCATACCTTGTTAGTTTAGACTTAAGACATTTTTTTTTTAATTAGCTTGCTTGGTCTTGATTTATGTCTAAAACTAATTTTTATCTCAATGAACTTAACCAAAACACATTGTCCTCAATTTTCTTGAGCAAGGGAGGTGTTACGCTATCCAAATGGAAAGTTCATCTTTTCCTTGTTCAAATTATTATCAAAAACTTTGTCATGTCATCCACTTTGGTGTAGTTATGCTACCCAATTGAGTCTATATCTTCTATCTAATGTGTTTAAATCCTTCATTTATAATCCACATTCTAAATTAAACCTTTGTAAGTTATAAGGGTTGGTGTGTCAAAGTGGGTTTGTCATTTATGCACTAAGCTTATCTTAACTTGGGTTCAATTTTCTATTTGGATTTAAGGTCATTTATTAAGACTCAAAATAATATTATCATCTTGGTAGAATCAAGTCATCTTGTGTATCTATTATGCTTTGAGTCTTAGAACAAATTTTATCCTACTAGAATCATGTGGTGATATTGTGTTGCCCATTTGGTCATAGCTTTATACTTAGTGATTCATGTATGTTTTTACATCTTGAGTTTCTTAGTTCATTTTGTATTATTCATAATCTGGAGAGCTTTATTCTAAACTTATAGGGTCAACTTTTTAAGTTTGAATCTAGATTTTGTAGTGTGGGTGTATCACAAAGATCTAGGCTTTGGTGTACTATTTTTCACCTTGGGTATTTGAGTTACCTTACTCTTGATCTATATGATTTAAAATTTACCAAAGTTTTAGTAAACTCATGAACCAAATCTTATAAATAATGTGTGGTTTAAAACCACCCTCCCTTATAGTCTCATTGGTACCTTGGTTATTTATTTAAAAGAGATCCAAAGCATACTTTGATTAGTTTCCAAACATTGTTCCAAAGATAGTCAATACACAGAGCAACTCTTTTAAGACATGACTCAAAGGTTCACTCATAGTGGGGCCTCTTATGGCCTTAGTTATGAAGATGAGAAATTTTATGATGGTCAAGATAACCCCATTATTTTTTGTGATATCCTTGTAACAATAGGATCTGAAGATGATTACAATGGATATCAACCCTAAGAAGATCAAGATGAAGCCCTTATTAGATTGATAGAATTAGGTGCTAGATTACCTTCTAACTTTCCTACAAAACAATTTCATACCTTAGTTAGAGAAGGAGAACAATGATGGAAAGAGCAAGATTTTGCAAAAATAGACATACCTTCTTCCTCTAACAAAGTAAAATAAATACAAATAGAGTCAAAACCCACAAATCTATATCTTATAGCAAAGATCAAGATAATAAATCAATGATATGTAGATAACTTATCACAGACTTAACTACTCCCTAGTTTCCACTTCAAGTCTCAATAGTGCTTCGAAAGAACATGGAAATATGGTTGAAAGTACATAAGTATTGGATGAGAATATTACCATAGTGGATTAAGGTAATCTAAATGAATAGTTAAAATTCACAAGAGACCTTACAAGATGTTCCATTTTACATAGAACATACATTTTTCAATCATCAAGAACCTCTTGTTACTTTACAAACTCAGAAACCCAAACATTCAATCTGAATTAAGGAAATCCCTCAAGACAATTTGGCTAGTTCTTTTCAACCAACCCAAATATTGGTAAATAAACATAGAGATTTACAAACTCAACAAAGTAAAAAATAGAAAAATTGAAGGAATGTTTTCCAATCCAAGAATCAACAGCCTATGTTCTCAACTCAAGGAGAAAATCACAACCAAGTCATGGATCAAAAGGTATATACTTTGTATAGATCCAAAAAAAATAGGGGTATATTCCACCCCAACAAAAATAAAACCAAGTGCACATTCCACCCCAATAGTAACAAAACTAGGTACACATTCCACCCTAATAGCAATAAAACTAGGGGCACATTCCACCCCAAATAGAAAAAAACTAGGGGCACATTCCACCCCAACATCGATAAAACCAGGGGTACATTCCACCCCAATAGTAAAAAAACTAAGGGAAAATTCCACCCCAACATCTTATCCAATCCACAAATGCACCAAACATGCAAGAATTAAATTCTATGAAGGAAATTGTCCAAATATTGGAGAAGAATAATAGAGTCAAAAAGTAAAAATTTGATGAGATATGCCCATATCCATTTGATTTATATATTCTCCAAAACCCCTTTCCACCTCATTTTATGACACCCAAATATGACATATATAGAAGGAAAGGAGATCTATGTGAACACATACAAGTATTTTTCATCTTATGTTAATAAGTTTCTTATAGTAGTGAGTACTTACTATGACTATTTCCATGAAGTTTAGCAAGATAAGATCTTGATTGGCTGCTTAACCTACCCAAGGGATTAGATGTGGATTAGAATGACTTATAAAAAATTTTCATTAACCATTTCTCATATAACATATAACATGAATTGACTATTTTTGAATTATGCAAAGCCAAGTAGCATGATGGTGAAAGTTTTGCTACATATCTGCAAAGGTGGAGAGCATTAGCAGGCTAATTTCAACACAATTTACAAGACAATAGTTGGCTGTTATCTTTATACAAAATTTGCATCCTGAAGTTATGCATAATCTACAGTTAGCTTGTGCTAACTCATTTGAAGAAATTATTGACAAAGGAGTGAAGATTGAGAAGGTTCTTATTATTAGAGGCCTTGTTATGATTTTTATGTAAGGTCAATTGTCTGATTAGACTAAATCACTAGCTCAAACAGTTATGCAGGATAAGCCTAAGGGCTTTAGAAAAAATAAGAACATGGTTGGATATGGAGTGACAGAAACAAGACATGTACAAATGGTATAAGCTATGCCTACTTCAAATTTATAATTAACTCCCCCAAATCCACTACCTACTTTGCAGAGACAACCTCCATGAAGGACATTTCATAACAATTTTAGAGCCTTTATCAAGTTAGGAGAATCAATTGAAATAGTGTTATAAAATATCATTAAATCTAATTTAATTATATGGCCAGTATCAAGGCCATTTCCTCAATATTATCCAAAACCAAATTAGTATAAATAGAAAAAATGGTGTAACTTTCATCATGTTTTTGGCCATGGTGTATATCATTACATTCAATTATGACATATTATTTATGAATCTATTGAAAATGGTGAGTTATAAGTTAAGTTGGCCCCTAATCATGACACAAATCAAGATATGGGAATCTACAAAGACCCTTTTCATTGACATGATCCACCACCACCAAGAAACAATAAAAATGGTCATAATCAAGGATAAAGGTAGAAGCAAAACCAACAACAAGGTCAAAATCATAATGACAATAATTGAGATCATAATGCCAATAATAATGTGGCTTATAATAATGTACCCTATGACTATAATAACACTATGGGATGTATTTCTATAACCCACATTACCACTATTACTATGAAGCTACATGACCAATATCATGTTCCTTGTAACATGTGACCCATCATTATAAGGTCAATACCCTCTCCCCTTAGTAATACCATGTCAAGTTCACATCATCATGTTGCTACTCCATTTACATGGGTTATGAATCCTAAACAATAGTACCACTCTTATAATTATAAAGGCTCCTCATTGACCCAAAATTATAGAAATATAGTTAGTTTCCCATAAGTCACCATCCAAGGCCCTTTACCTTACTCTTTTAATTATAATGACTCCTTGCCACCTCTAGGTTGTGTAGTTACAACTAGACACCCATGAGTTACCATCCAGTGATCTTTACCCACTTCTTTCCATAAACCCAATGAGAACATTGTGCCAATAGTTCCAAAGCCAAATATTGTCCTAACAAAGACTAAACTAGTTCAATCCAAAATTCAAAGGCCTTATAGTCTAACAGATCAATTAGATAAAACCCATGCACAAATTTCCATATTAGAACTCTTACAGACATCTGATTTCCATAGAACCATCTTCAACAAACTTTTGCAAGAGTTTATTTTGTCTAATGATGTAAACCTTGATCAGTTCCAAAACCTAGTTGGACATTTGTGTTCATTTTGGCAAGTCACACTTGATCAAAAGGACATGTCCACCCTTGGCCCAAATCACAATAACCCATTATACATTAAGATAATCATTACATATCACAAGATCAATTGGGTTTTTATAGATAATGGTTTAGGGTTGAACATCATATCTATTAAATTAGTATGATGATTGGGTTACATGGATAAATACATTCAACCAAAAACTATTATAATCAAGTCTTATGATAATAATGAGAGGGAGTCATCTGGTATAATTTGGTTACAAGTCATGGTTGGGCCTATTTCTCATCACACATTATTCTATATTATGGATATTGAGCTTCCTTATAACATACTTCTTGGTCATCCCTATATCCATGAAGTAAAGGTAGTTTCATCTACTCTTCACCAATGCCTTAAGTTTCCCTATGATGGGATTGAGGTTATTATTCCCACTGATCAACAGCCATACCAATAATACAAACATCTTAAAGTAGATTTTTATAATTATAACTATTATCCAGGTTCTAAATTCATTACAAATAAGAACAAATCCATTATTTCTCATCCATCTCCATCTAATTATATAGACCTTAGTGATCTAGCTTCCACTTTAGCTGATCCATTTCCTATAGCTTTTGCCAAAGAGGTTATTATTAAAGATGTAGGCACATCCATGTACCATCTAAAGGATGACCTCCATATTACAAAATTAACAAAATACCCTAAAACATTTGGTAATCCTAAAACCTCAAAGACTTCTAATAGACCTGATTAGATTTGGCAACCAAAGAAGAAGCAACCAAAACCTCCTATGGTTTTGGTACCTATAATTACACCAAATAAAGATCGAGAGGATTTTACTAAAGGAGATTGGTTATATTATAAAGGCCTTGTTTATTTTCTTTTAGAATCCAAAGTGTCTTATCCCTAATAGGACCATGGATCATCTTGAATATACAGGGAAAGGCCTTGGCCCATAGGTGTAAGGAATTTTAGAACCCTTATAAGCTAGAGTTATCAATTGAAATCATGGTCTCAAATTTAAACCACTAGAGGATTAACTCATGACATTTGATAGTGACTCTTCTAAAGTGACTAGTAATGAGACTCCTATTAGTGACACAACATCCCATTATAGCCTTTTTGATGAGCTTGCTTACTCAGATTTGTTTGATTCAAATGCTGTATTGACCATAATGCCTATTGGAGATTCCCATCCTAAATAAAAAATCCATCTTAGTGGGTGTTTCCCTTCCTAAAGTAGGAAATTATATATTTACTATTGGAGCTTCCCATCTTGAAGAAAAAAACATCCTAGTGGTGCCTCCTTTCCTAAAGTAGGACATTACATCTTTACTATTGGATCTTCCCATCCTAAAGAAAAAACCCATACTAGTGGTGTTTCCCTTCTTGAAGTAGGACATTATATATTTAATATTGGATATTCCCATCCTAAAGCAAACCCTCAATATAACCTATGCCTTTGCCACCCCAAATTCATAGATTTGGATCAATAAAATTTGATCATATGCCTCGATGAGTTTCAAAATGAAGAATCAATTATAGAATACATGGGCCTAAGAGATAGATTCCCCATTGGGGATCATAAGTAGGGTTTTTATTTTTTTTTGAATTATTATACCTAATTTGGAGAGAAAAAAAATTTTCTTGGTTAAAATAATGAACAAACATTGATATCTTTAGGTGAAAACCTCTTTGAGGCACTTGTTGATCAGTGAAAAAGTAAACAAAAAGAGAAGCCTCTAAGTGAAAACCTATTTCAGGTGCTCCAAGGTGGGAAAGTTTAATCATCCCCTCAAGACATAGAATGCCTATCTAGCCCAAGTTCCATGGCTAGTACAAGCATATTTTTAGAACATTGAGCATCTTGCTCTTAAGTTTCCAGAGGTTTTTTCCAATTGGCCTTTACCTAAGAAAGTAGATTTTGATTCTTCATATTATCTAGATCTTTGGGAGGAACAACAAGAAGATATAGTAGAGAGAGATGATCATCACCATACATTGCCTACAATTTAAGAATATGGATCCACACTCCTTATGGAGAGTAAAATATAAGTGAAGTTGGGAACCCATGAGGATCCCAAAACTATTTATCTTGGAGCTTCCCTTACTGAAGTAGAATTTGAACATATTATATCCGTTCTTAAGGATTATATAGACATATATTTATGGTCATATTTTGACATGCTAGGCTTAGACCTAGATTTGGTGATGCATCATCTTGTTGTTCACCCTGATGCTAAACTAGTCAAGAAAAATTTGAGAAAGATGCATCCACACATCACCCTTTTGGTTAAGGCTAAGTTAGGAAAGTTGTTAGGAGCCAATTTTATTATACCACTAGACTAGTCTAAATGGATTTCTAACATAGTGCCAGTGAGTAAAAAGACCCCAGGCATATGTGTTCATACTAATTTTTATGATATCAACAAAGCATACCCCAAAGATGATTTTTCTCTACCCAACATCGACATGATTGTTGATTCAACTGCTAGGTATGAGATGTTATCTTTAATAGATGGGTTTTCTAGTTACAATTAGATTAAGATAGCCCCTGAAGATCACCATAAGACTACGTTCACCACTTTATGGAGAACATTATTTTACCAAATCATGACATTTGGTTTAAAGAATGTTGGAGCCACATATCAGCATGTAATGATTGCCATCTTTTATGACATGATGCATGACATTGTTGAGGACTATGTTGATGATATACTAGCAAAATCAAGAATAAGAGCTAGATATCCTGACATTCTACAAAGAATATTTAAGAGGCTTGATGCATATAAAGTCTTCTTAAATCTTAAGAAATGTGTCTTTAGCATCACATCAAGAAAATTTATAGGGTTCATTATATCAAAATGAAGGATTGAAGTTGAACCTACAAAGGTCAACGTTATTATGGAAATGCCTCCACCAAACAATCTTAAATAGTTGTGAGGTCTACAAGGCAAGATCTAGTCTATATGTAGGTTCATTTCTTAATTGGTAGATAAGTCCCACCCATTTACCCATCTCCTAAAGAAAGGGGTAACATTTTAGTGGGATGAATATTGTTAGATAACATTTGTAAAACTTAAAACATACTTGGCCAATCCATTAGTCCTACGACCTTTGACACAAGGAAATACATTGCTTCTTTATATATCAACTATAAAACATGCATTGGGGGTACTTTTAGCTCAGCATGATGATCATGGTAGGGAACACATGGTTTATTATTTAAGCTACACATTGGTAGACTATGAACATAATTATATGCCTATTGAGAAGGCATGTTTAGCTATGGTGTTCACCACTCAAAAATTGTGACATTATATGTTAAATAGCAAAACTATTGTTATTACCAAGGTAGATCCTCTCAAGTTCCTTTTATCTAAATCAGCTCTTCAAAGATACATGGCTAAATGGATTATACTTCTTAGTGAGTTTGATATTGAGGACCCAAATCAAAAGGTAATCAAAGGATAGATTCTTGTTGAACACCATGCAAAAGCACCTATTACAGCCACTCAAACTCTCATCTTTGACCTTCTATATGGTTCTATCATGATGATAGAACAAGCATCACAAGAACCTAGATAGTGGACACTCTATTTTGATGGTTCCTTCACATCCCAAGGGTTTGGAGCTAGCATATTGTTGATCACACCATAGGGGGATTTGATCCCCAAAGCATTCCATATATAATTTTAATGTAAAAACAATATGGTTAAATATGAGTCATTGGTTACAGGGCTCCATCTTGCCATATAATGGAATATTCAAAGCTTAAAGTTATATGGAGGTTTATATATAATCATAAATTAGAAAACTGATTAGTATCAAATAAGAGATGATAAACTTGTTTCTTATAAGCAAACTGTTGATAAGCTTAAAACACATTTTAAATCTCTATAGTTTGAGAAAGTTCTATGAGTCAACAACATATCTATCGATGCCATGGAAATAATTGGTTCCATTATTCAAATGCATGATAGTGATAAAGAGTATCAATTATTGATTTAAAATCTTCTTCAGCCAACACATATTCTATTAGATTTAGAGAGGATATGCACCATTTCTGATCATAATCTCTCACTTGAGCTACCATGGTACAAAGATTTTTATAACTATTTCCATAGCCATGTACTTCCCACCAACATTTTCAACAACCAAAAAAAACTATTCCTTCATCAATTAACATGTTATATCCTCCTTGGAAACATGCTTTATCAAAAAGGCTATGATGAAATGCTTCTTCATTATTTATCTCTGGGAGAATCCAAGCTGTCACTAAAGGAGGTTCATGAAGGAATGTGTGGGGCCCATACCAATGGTGTAGTAATTGTAAATAAAATTCTCAAAATAGGCTATTATTGGTCCAAAATAGAGATAAATGCTTGTAATTATGTAAATAAGAGTGTTATTTATTAGCAACATGGTAACTTGATACATTCACCATCCTTACCTTACAGCTGATTACAACACCATGGTTGTTATAAACATGGGGTCTTTATCTCATTGGGAAAATTAACCCAACATATTTAGATCACCATAAGTACATTTTGACTAAAATCGAGTACTTTACCAAGTGGATTGAGGCCATTCCTCTCACTTATGTTACCAGGAAACAAATATCCAAATTCATTCATTACTATATCATCTGTCGATATGGCATCCTAGCCCATATTATATCTGATAATGGCAGATCCTTTATGAACAAAGATATGAAATCTCTTTGTGCAAAATTAAAAATAAAACATAATAAATCCATTCCATATAACTCATAAGGTAACAAACAAGTTGAGGCATCAAATGAAACCATTCTATCCATCTTAAAAAATATTATCAATGATGTTATCCATAATTGGCACATACAACTTTTTCCTACCCTCTAGGCTTATAGAACTAATCATCACACCCCAATTGGAGCTAATCCATACTCCCTTATTTTTGGCACTGAAGCTATCATCCCAGTCAAGATTGATATCCCATCATTAAGAATATCACTGCAGAACATCAAAGATAATGAAGATTATAGAGCCTCATGGTTGAAAGAACTAGAAATTTTTGATGGTAAGCGTTTGGCTACCCTAGAAAAATTACAGGCCTATCAAAACAAATTGTAGAGAAGTTATAAGAAATGCTTTCTCCCTCAAGAATTTGAGATTGATGACTTAGTTCTGGAAGAGAAATAGAAGAACACAAATGCTAAACCCAAAAAGAAAGGCAAGTTTCAGCCTAATTGGTTAGGACCATATATTGTCACAATGAACTATGGCTCAAGAGCATACCAAATCGCTAAACCTAATGGTGAATAAATTTTAGAGCCCATGAACATCATACACCTTAAGAGGTTATACGCATGTAAAACTATGAACCATTATCTATAAGACCCCTGACTTGGGGGCAACTTGTGTTGACATAATTTTATCCCACCTTTTTATCTTACCTTAAACACATTTTATACTACCTTGGTCCACTTTTCATGAATCTTGATAGTAAAGGATTTGAACCCTTGGCACTCTAAACACATTCTTCATCCCATTATAGATTTCTCTCTTTGAGAAGAATATTCTTTGTTATGTCTAAGACATGTTATAAGATTGAACACTTTTTGTCCCTTGACCAATTATGATCTCGATTATGTCTCATGAACATTATGAACATCTTCAATAGTGGTTCCACAAAGTAGTTTAGTAAAGATAATCTTGTGTAGCTTCAAATGAGTGAACAAACACATCTTCTTAGTTCCAACATTTGTTGTTCTTTCTTGTTTTATCAAGAACCTTTCTCTCACTAATTTGTGAGCATGCGCCATTACATCTGGATTAGCTATCTTATTGGAACATCTACTCTTAGGATGTGAATCTCCTCAACTAGATGGTTCCCCCTTGTGCATATTTTATCCCAAAAACACCAAAAATATTATAAATACTTTTAAAATACTAAAAACATCAGAACATGATCCACAAAAGAACAAAAACATTATCTTACATTTGTACATTCCCATTCCACCATCCTATGCTCTCACCATTTTGTGAGAAATTGTTACATTTGAATGCTCTTACCATTTTGTAAGCACAAAAACACTAGTTCATTTCATCTTATCCCATGTACTTATCATTTTTAAAGTTCATTATTTCTCATCTCATCAACTTCTTGTTTTCTAGACCATTCTCATTTATTTTTCATATCTTCTATTTCTTCTATTAAATTAATCATGTTGGTCTGATCATCATTTATCTTTTATCCCATTTCTTGGGAGAACTACATTTGGTCTGAATTTCATGTTGTAACATGCATCCATGGAGCTATGTAGGTAGTGTCCACTTTTCTTATACATCTAGAGTTAGTTTGGCCAACCCATTACTTTTCTTCTCTTCCCCCATTTCTTATGTCATTGTTCCTCTTTAATTAGGGAACAATTGTCATTATTCTTTTTAAATGATGTGGTGGAAATTAATTCATGTACCACACATGCTTGAACATTTGTCTTTAAACCACACTAACTTGGTTTTTATTTGTGTGTGTTTATTTGAGTTTTCTTGGTGTTTTGTTGTGATTTTTCACCTCTCCTTTTATTTCTTCTCCTTTTCTCTTTTCATTAATTCTTGTCTCTTCTTGGTCTTGTGTTTTTTATATTTTTTTTCTTGCTTTTCTCTTTTTTGTTTAGAACATCTTGATGATTCACATGGATCTTGATTTTTTATATCTTGATCTTATGTTATTACGTTGTTGTTGGACCATTTTGTTTATTTTATTTTTGTCGGTGTCTTGTTTTTTTTTTGTTTGATTTTGCTTCTCTTTTGTGTTCAAGAATGCCTTGATGGTCCACATAGATCTTGATTATTCATATCTTGGTCTCATGTCGTTAAAACACTCTTACCTTCTATTTTTAAACATTTTGTTCCTACTTAAGATCATATCTTTATTTCAAGTTAGGTTCATTTATGTTTGTATTTTTCTTTGTTTTTGCTTTTTTGTTTAAATGTAAATTGATGTAACTCTAGTTTTGGTAATTATTTTACCATTATCCTTAGTTATAGATATTCACATTTGAACTGGCTCAATGTAATTAGAATATTATGTCATTATAAGTTATTAATAATTATGATGCCTAATTTATTTTTCTATAACAAGAACTTTGTTCTTATGTCTCAACATCTTAACATCAACATCATCTCCAATGAATGATTCTCAAGAACACTTTTCAAAACATAGGCTCATGATATGGAATCAGGCTTCTAGGTATCATGCATATCAAGATTCTTTGTCTATGCTTAGATGGGAATCCATTTGAATACATTGTAAGTCTAATAAATTTTTGGTCATTTTCCATCATTCCTCATTCCATTCTATCCCAAACTTTGGTGAACTACATTGGCCTGATGTTCATGTTGGAACATGAGTCCATGAAACTATGTAGGCAATGCTCAATTTCTATTGAGGTCAACTCAGCTATCTACATTCTTCTTTTCATCTCTCTCATCACTTTGTGAATTCTCATATGCTTGGTTTTATATTGCTTTCTAAGCCATTACACCATCGCATGTACATTTGTGCCTGCTTATTTTAACCTATCTTTTTGGTTATATCCTTGAGCTATTTTTTCTTGCCAATTATCCATGCTGGGGCACAACATCTAAATGTCTAAATTACATTAGCTCTATAAGGGAAAAATCATTCTTTATTCTTTATTAATGATAAAAATTTTCCCTACTGGGGAAAAACTATTTTATCATGATCACATTTACTCTACCGAGGCACTTCTTATTTTCTTCTCTTTAGAGACCCCATTCTAGTGGTGCTTCCCTTATTGAAGTAGAACATTATCCCTTTTATTATAATTCCAATCTCTCCACATTAAATCTCATGATGGAAATATTTTTGTGTAAAACTTGTCTCGATATTGATCAATGTTGTAAGTGTGTAGCTTGTACTCTCAAATTGGGTACATTTACAGTGTGTCCCTTACATTTATAGATTGTATCTTTCCCAATCCCCCTATATCTAGGGCCTATTATACCTCTCATTCTATTTTTATCATTGATGTTAATAACATGTGCAAACATTATCTCATCTAGATGTGATCTATTCCATGGGTTAATCTCTTACTTTCTCTCTCTTTTTTAGAGTTCATCATTCTATTCCATCCTAGTATGTCCTCTCTAGGGGACATCATGGGTTTGTTCCAATTTATTATTGATAACTCTTTTATTTGAAAAGACATTAATTTGATTTAATGTCTTGTTATTCCTTCTCAAATAGGGGAAAAATTTAGACATCCAATTCCTAACACCATTTGTGTTGAAATTGTCAATCTTACTTAAATTGCACTCAAATGCACATTTTAGGTCAAAATCCATAAAATGTGCTAAATGGTTTGAACTTGTCATTTACAAGTGCCAATTTAAGTCAAAGAATCTATAAATGAGGAAATTCAATCTATGGGCTAGATAACTTTGATCAATTCATTTTGAGTCAAAATGATGATATCACCTTTTGTGTTCTAGATCACTCTTTTCTTCTAATTTATTGGTACACACCACGTACCTTTGTTATTTTGTGTTGGAAACATCCTAAATGGAAATATGGTTCTGATGCATCTAATGTCACCTTTTAATTATTCTTTTTTTCAAATTACAACTTAGTAATATGATTTTCTCACCATTTTGATTAATTGAGGGCCAATTTTTAAATAATTGCACAAAAGTTGATTAACCTTGTTTAAGGCTAATTAATCCAAATTAGGAGCTTAAGTGGATTTTCCATCATAGTTATTGAATATTATTTTTTTTAAATTGATTCTTATTATCTACATCATTAGATGACCTCATTTCTTGAGAAGACATCCATAAGTCATAAATGTCACCAATATCAGAATTATAGGTCACCCATGCCTAGTTAATGCCTTTCATGCCTCTTCAATGCCCCTTATTCCAAGGTTATGATGAAGATAATTATGGATTTAATTTCAAATATAAGGATTATCCATGACCACACATCTCAATCTTTAGATGGATGATCATGGTTGATCCTAACCAATCTCAAAAATCTATAAATAGAGAGGCCATGGACATGAATTAAAGATCTTGAATATTGCAAATTTACAATGTTAAATTATTTCCACAAGGTTTTTAATTAGATAATATATTTTATTTTCAATCTTTATTGATATGATAGATTAGTGATTTGGAATCATGAGCCTAGGTTTAATGGAGTGTTCTTGAGGCATTGGAGGAGCTTACCACCATTGTTGACAAAGAAAAGTATGCTTGATCAATGGAGAACATGTTTTTGAGCCATATGGGTATGGTGAATCCATTTTGTAAGGTAATATGGTGTATATTTCTTTCAATCATTTTTAATTCCCATAGGAATAGATAGGCTTGGTTAATTAGTTATTTATGCATGTTTCATTATTTATGGACTAGTGCTTGACTAACTTGCTTTATGATCCTCTCTACACCTATGTGGGACCTTATGAGGTTTGATTTCATTGGACATGCTTGATCATGCTCTATTATAGTATGGTGTGATGATCACTGGGGATAAGTAGGATTTGATCTATTTGTTAGCCTTTTTTTACCATAATTTGTAGGGGCAATCTTCTTTATGGAGTGACATTCATTTTTTTCAGTGTCAGAGGTACAATGCACCACTTGTAGTTAAATAGAGTTTTTTTTATGACTTCCAAGTCATTGCTTCATATATTTCATCTTCTATATCCCTTTAGATGAAGGGGGTGTTTGTTAGATTATTTATCTAAAGGTATTTGATAGTTTATTTACATTATGTTTTGGTTTTTTAAATTGTATTTATGTTTAGTTTGTAGTAAATGAATTTATTCATGGGAATTATTTGTATCTCATAACCCACCTATAAAAGCATAAATAACTTTCACTCTCTTTGTAAAATCCATCCCAAAATAATGCAATATTATATTTTGTCAAAAAAAATATTTATATTGTAATTTCAATGGTATGCCACCATTTCCCATAGGCCAATTGATGATTTATGTCATTTTCATTCTCTGGTCCTTGTCATCTTTTAGACTTCAATTTCCACTATATCTACTTGTTGTAACATAACTCATTTACAATTTTTTTTGTAACACATTTTTGAGAATTTCAATCAATGAACTCCATGTTGACAATAAAAAAAATCATCTCCAAAGGTCCCTTTAAAAATAACTTCATCCAATTTATTTATATTTATATTGAAGGGCTAGAATATTTTTTCCTCAAATAAACATGAAATTTTAACTTGCCCAATTCATGGCTTGAAGGAGTAGCCTCAAATGATTTTCCTCTATCATTAACCAAAGGCCAATGTGAGATAAAGATTACATTTCCACCTTCAAAATTTCTTTGAAATAATCTCGAATGTATTATGACATATTTTCTATTATATAATCTTCTTTTCTTCCCATAAAATTCATTCTCATATCTTTTGTTTTGTACACAACAAATAATAAGTCATCCAACCCCAAAATAAATAATATTTTATAAGTTGGTTTTAGCTCCTCCTTTGAAATGTTTATAATTTAAAAAAAATAAAGAAATCATTTATTAATAATATTATATTATAATAAATACAACATGGAAATTTTCAAATAAAATATTTTATAGGCTAGATTAACCATTGATGCACTTGTGATTAGCATTTTATATTGTAACATATAAACACATTGCATTTCATTTGATGAATTTTTTATTTGAATTTCCTTAAATATTATAATTATTCATATAAACATATAAAAAATATATATCCATGCTCAGGCACATGTAACTATACTCATTATCAATGGATGTACAATTTCTATTACCAGTATTGTAACATACATACGCATATACATGTTTATAATGAATCCTCATAACTTGACCATAACAAACACTTCTTTTGAATTTGTTAAAATAGATGTAACTCATTTTATTCTGAAATAAAAAATCCAATTACTTATAAAATCTATTTATGCCATTTAACATATGGACACACACACAAACACACACACACACACACACACACACACACACACACACACACACACACACACACACACACACACACACACACACACATTTACATATACTTACGCCTTTTTCATCAAAATATTCTTAATGAAGATCATGTGTACACTAAAGATAATTTATTGTCTTCAAGACATAGTATAACACATGTTGAGTTATTTTAATCAAGGAAAAGTAAATATTTAAACAATATCTAAATGTGTAAATATAACCACATTCATGTTGACATAACAATAAAATGAACCCACACTTCCAAATCCTAATCCAATGCATTATATTCTATTTTCTTATTTACTCTCCTATCGATAAATAAAAATTAAATTGTAATACGTTTAAATAAATAAAAATAATTTATATATTCTATTATATGAAAATGTATAATTAAATATTAATTGAAAAGGGGTTTTCACCTTTTTTTATTTTTTGTAGTTTGTCTAGCTGCATTCTTTTGTTGAACCTTTTTTTATTTATACCCTACAAGGTATTACGTAATGTGGTAACTAAAAATTATCATCATCATTTTATTTGATATTTTTATTTAAAAAGTGTCTTCTTTTAGAGTTTTACCTTGTGTTGTTTTTATGGAGGATTCAAGATGTAGAGTTGTGTTTTTGGTTATTTTTTTGGAGACACAAAGTTGTATAACTATGTTGTGAACTATTTTAATTGAGACATGAATAGACAAAAAAAAATATTTTATCAGTATTATAAATAATTCATAAATAAATAAATATATATATAACTATAAAAATATGAATTATTTTATCTTACCTTCTTCAACTTTCAATTTTTCATGTTTATTGATATGATTTCCCATTATTATAATTTCTTAACTTTCATTTAATGCCATTATTTCTACACACCAAAAGATTGCTAAGTTGTTGGTTTAAAAAATAAATAATACACACTAAAATATTGTTAAGATGTTTTATTTGAAAAATAAAGTATGATTATAAAATAAATTAAAAAAATTATGCACTTGGTAGTGATTGAAGTGATTGTTCTAGTATTGGTTGCCATGAATCTATCAAACATTTTTAAAATTGAACATTACATTTTCTTTTTAATTCTTTGGTTTATATAATGCAAGATAAATTCCTAGAATTTGCATATAATAATATACTAATTTAAATCATGTATATACCCCTATCACATCACATGTATCTAAATTATTGAAATTAGAGATAAGTCTCTCCCAAAAGAATTTATCTAATTCACTTTTGAATGGCCTTTCTATTTTGTGAGAACCAATCATTTGAAATGATGGTATGTCTTTACTGATGTCAACATCTTCCTCTAATTTACTTTATTTTGAATGGAAGATGAAATATTCAAGATAAAAATTAGTGGAATATTGAGAAAATTTGATACATGTAATATGAGTCTAGTTAAATCCATCACTATATGGACCCCAAAGTATGACACCTATATTTTGCATATAATGAAAGGACCAACACACAAATTTTTGAGAGAGTTATGAATACTAGATAAATAGTTAAGTTTGTGAATGATGAATACATTGAAATCCCAAAAAATAACATTATCAATCAATGCCTAAAGAAATAATCAAATATGTTCTTCCTTAAAATCTTCAATGACATTCAAAAGATCAATAATTATCGAATCAAAATTCACACTAACAATTAACATTTCACTAAAATATTCTAAAATGGATGGCCAAAGAGATGGGGGGTGATAATGGTAGCTAAATAATATCTATCTCAGGAAGCTGACTTCCATTACTATCTAGATATTTTCTCAATATGATTATTGAATCTATATATAATACTTCCTAGACTTTCTAATTTCTTGAAATACTTTCATTCAAGACACACAAATATTCAAACCTTTTTGCAAAAACTCTATAGCATCCATTACTTCTTTAGGTGTGAGTATTTTTTATGTTGTAAGTGTTAGATTATGATTGGTTAAATAATCTATAATTTTTTATAATATGTTACTTTTGAACTTCAATTTTTTTCACCAAGGGTCCATGCTATTACACCCAGGGGTTTTTAAGAAAGAAAGAGACCCTTTTTCCATTAAATCAATTATCTCTATTTTTTATTTGTCTTAAATCCCTTGAATATTTCATAGTAATGTTATACAAATTAGATTTAAATCTTATTTATCTAAACTTGGTAAATTACCACTTTCAAATAAATCAAACACCATATGAAAATAATCCCAAATGGGTCATTCCATGAAAAGAAGGTATTTTCTCACCTACAGTTGTTGTGCTGAGTAGTTTATTTATGTGAACAAGTATCCATCTTATTCATGTATTTCTTATTTTTTCTCATATTTCAATAGTCTTGTAACCTCTCAATAATATAAGGTCATGTATAGATTGAAATCTTTCTAAAAATGAAGCCTTATAAATTGCTCATTTTATTCATTATATTTGTTACATATTTTTTGAATAATATGGAATGGAGTAACTATTTTAAAAAATCTTGTCCTTCTAATAGAAATTTTTTTTCTCAATATTAATGAAATGTATTATTCATCTGAAAGAGTTCTCTGTTGTGCTATAATTGTGTGTTGGCCATCTAAAATTTTGAATCTTAGTTATTTTCTCTATCATATCTTCAAGGACTTATTTTGATATGATAATGCATTGAGGGTTATTTAGATCAAAATGAATTAAAACATAATCCTTCATTAGAACCTCATTATATTTTATGAATGAATGAATTATACCATTCACCCCCCTTTCATCTAGATTTCTTGTTTTGATATTAGTATCCCCTAGTTGATAAAGATTTATAGAAATGTTTAAGTCATAACTGCTAGAGGAAATATGCCATATATAGAATGCATTATGTATCTAATCAAAATTTTATGCCAAAAAAAGTGTATCAAACCTTTTTTTGATCTTATATTTGTCTACTGGTATAAGTAATTGTATAGCCTTTTCAAATCTGCATATAAATATGTTACCCTTGCTTGTCTTTTTTTCTTTAATTTTTTTTTTGTCGTGATTGTAGGGTATTTTAAATACATATTTACATGGTTCTAAGTAAAAAAATTGGTGCCCCTTTTCATGTTTTTATTTAAACATATTTTGTATTATAAGGACCAAATTATATCTATCTATCAACCTAGACATTTTAAGGTTGTCATAGCTATTTAAATAAAACCCAAAAGTTTCACAAGAAGGAGAAACATTCATTTTTTTCAATTCCATTTTATTGGGTGTAAATTTATTAAAAATAGCTATATCACAATGGATAATTCTCTCTTCTCCATTCAATACTTATAATTGAAATTGAATGGCATCTTCAAGTTCATCCTTATCATAGGAAATGATTATTCTAATACAAGAAGATTCTTTTCTAGATAAAGTGATAAACAAATAAATATTTACATGCGTATTTGTCAGATTAAATAACTCAAAATATTAATCCACAAGAGGAATTTTGTCAGCACCATAAAATTGAAAATGGCAATGTGAATTTAATTTTAGTTTTGGTAGTTTAAAAGGTACTATATCCAAATTTTCTTTGATTGAGGGATTTTTTTGCCTTTTAAGTGCAGAATTTATTTCTCACCTAAAGACATTTTGAAAAGCCACTAAAATGATTTAATTGTTGATCTTTTTCAAAATCTAAGTTTCATATTGTATCACTTATGAAATTATTTGTGAATAACTAGTGATTATTTTTATATCAGCAAATGTGAATTCTAATCTATAATATTAAATAAATATTAAATATTCATAATATATACATTAAATTGAACATAGAATAAAAATGTATGACCAAAATAAAAATAAATTATATATATATATATATATATATATATATATATAATTTTAAAACTCATTGAAAGGGGATTTCCTAATAGCTAAGTGTGCATTTCTAACATATCAGGCACTTACTAAACATACCTAAAAGTATAACACCATACTTAGGGCTATGACTAGGTGAGCTAGATGTGATTTTTAAAAATAGTCATTATTGAGATATACTTTTCATTGATAAACATGTTGAAGGTATCTTCAAGGAGATACCTTCAACATCCCATTCAATTTATGACAAGGACTATGAAGGAATATCATAACCAAAATAAGACTAACCAGAGGAAAATGGAGGACATTTTAAAGACATGTATTAAGTGTGTCAATTATTATAAGTAAATAAAAACACCATAAACTATAAATTGATAGGAAAATAAATCTACAAACATTTATTTTGAAGGAGAAAGAAGAGGGGGAAGAATGCTTCAAATATTTAACTTAAGGGGTCTAAGGTGAGGTGTTAAAACATTGGATAAATGTGGATGATCTATCATCTAAGGCTTCATCATTATTTAAAAAAGATAATCCATATCTCATATGTGAGATTAGTCATCAACACTCATCATGATTGATGATATGATGTATAGATCCCAAAGTATGATGCATATCAATAAACACCATATTTTTACACAAACTATGATCCATGAGAAGCTCTAGGCCATTTATTTTAGTAAATGCCTAACATTCAATAATAAGATCCAAAAGGTTGATTGTATGACAACATTTTCTAACTTTTATAATCTTACAAAAACTATCACAAACACCGCCAATACCAATGAACATAAACACCAAAAAAAAAATTCAATTACTCCTATCTCATAATTTTAGAAAATTTGATGCCATCCTTAATCCTAGAGCAATTTTATTCCACCGAAGGATGTTTACTCTAATTCATTCATATTTAAATATAATAGGAACTAATAAATTACATTTAATTCAAACCAATAAAGGCCCCTTGTATGGAATTGTCTTAACAAACCACTAATTGAAGTTTATTGTACCTAGAACAAGTGAAATAAACCTTGAGGAAGTATCTAAACCCATTATTTGTATGAGTGGGTAGGAAATATTTATTTTAGGATAGGATTGAAATGGAAAAAAACTCTTAAACCTATCCCATAGTTAATTGTTGTGTTGAAATTCCTAACAATAGGTACCTTCAAGTATCCCATAAGAGATGCCTTTCAAACATGCACAAGAGTGATTTTTTATTTTAATGTATTTCCTAGGATATACCTTAAAGGTACTCATAAAGGTATTACAATGGAATTTAAATTCCCTTGGAGGAATATTTTAGGAGATACTTGAAGGGCGTTATCAATGATTATACATTTAAGGGGATGTTAAATGTATCTCCCAGTAGTTACCTTCAACATACATGCAGTTGGAGTTTTTCTTCACCTTGAAGACACTACTTGAAGGGCCTTGTAATACCTTCAAGGTTAATTTAAATGTATATCTTAAGAGATACCTTTAAGTTACCACAAATTATTCTAGAGTTTTCAAACATTTTTTGATAGAGTTAAATTTTTTTGCACCTAGAATTTTGGTTCTCCTAGATCCCTAAAAGTATAACACTTAGAATCCCTTAGTTAAAGCAAGATCATGAAAGATACCTCAAATGGAATTGTCATTAATTTATAGGGACATTTAAGGTATCTCCTAGGATTTACCTTCAACATGCACAGGAGTGGAATTTTTCTTCACTTTGAAGGTACTATTAGGTGATACCTTGAAGGGCCTTATAATACCTTAAAGTATACCTTCAAAGTATCTCCTAGGAGATGACTTTCAAAAATGTGTAATAGTGGATTCAAGGTATATCTCCTAAGAGATACCTTAAATTTACACATGAAGGTATTATAAGGTAATATAGGTTTTAAGTGTTTCATACTCCTACACTCTAAAGACCTACCATGTGGCACTCCTTTGGTGATTTTGTTTAGTCTTAAGCACTCTGAATTTATATCTTCAGTGTTTTTCTTCATAGTATTTCTTCATAATAGAGTATTTAGTAATTTAGGTTATAAGACTTAAAGCTACACATTTTGGTGTTCAATAAAAATGTTTAGAACTTTTGTTCAGGATGCTCAAAAATAATGTTATATCCCAACTCCCAACTTATGATTATTGAAATATTCTTTAATCAAAAAACTAAAGCCAAATAAGAGATGAAATGACACTTGATAGAGGCAAATGATGTGATACTCTTACTAAACATAAACAGTGCCTACATGGTATACACACTAGATGAAGTGGTAAAGTTCATATTAAATGAACAAAATGAAGTTATAAGTGTTGGAAATTAATGTTGTATGAATTGGAAATAAATTTAAAAGTTATATAAAATCAATTAGAATGATGATGTGCCCATTTGATCTTGAGATAAATTATGAATTAACTTACTCTCATGCAATAGATCCCTAACCATAAATATTTTCAACTTAATAACATACTTATGAAAGATAAGTGATTAAATTGTAAACTAGTACCAGGTTAACTATAAAACAATGACATACTCATCTAGGTAATTTTTGGTAACTCTTACTCCTTTAAGGTATTCCATCAAGGATTCTAATGATTACAATAACACACTCTTTGAACTTGGTATATTCAATAACACCTATAAAAACTACTTAGTGATATGAGACATCATATAATAGGTCAACATGCATACACATGAAGAGAACCCAACTCTATCCCAACACTAATTGGTCATAGAGCTCTTTCTACTCAAGAAACAAGGACTACACTTTGTAATTGTGAATCCAAAAGTCATACCTTAAATCAACCTCATACAATAATTTTTATTCATAAGGAAGGTATTAGGAGGATTGAACCTACATCACCTCAAGCACAAGACAATCATTGTAATAATCTGTAGACAATAATTTTAAGTGTGCCTCTATCTCTTCTCATCCCAAATGCCACATATGATCTACATCTAGTATTGGTATGGAATAAAGATAAGTCTATCAAGAAGGCACGTAGGATTTGGATGCTCCCCATAGAGATAATAAACTTAAAATACAAGTATCCTACCCCAATAAAAAAATTAAAAATATGAATTTGAATTAGTATGACCTTGTTAAATAGGATATTTAAATACCTTACCATAAAATTCCTCCAATGAGAATGGGTTCTACTTATAAATTTGTTGAGGACATCAGATTGACCTTTGCTCTAAGAGAAGTGATTGGATCAAGGTTACAAGAACAAATTTTACATAAATATAAGAGGCCTCTAAGAGGCCACTTTTACATGATGTCTTACTTGTTTAACATAATTATAATGATAGTCTACATCATCAATGGCTCACTATGGATCCCACTTCTACAATATATAAATAATAGGATATGTGAATTTTATTCTTTCATGCATATATATTTATACACTTTTAATATTGTGCATATTGTTGAGGACATTTAATTATAGGTATGGATGGTCATCCATGAGTCCCCTTTGCCCAAGATATCAAAGAGTATCATAGATACACTATTTATCATGGGAGACTACTGGATATACCCTAAATACATAGTCATCATGGTAATTATCCATAATATTACACCCACATGACTCCAAAATTATGGCCTAGACAAGCTAGTAGAGCAAAAAATAGCATACCAACTTCAATGGAGAATATATGAGGATATTCATAATAATAAGAAATCATACCTTCATGGCTCATACTTAATGATTAGAAGAATGTGATACACCAATAGGAATCACTTTTATTAGTTTGGAAGGTATAGATAATACTAATCCTTGGATTTACTATTGCATAAGGATTAGCATCCCCATGGACAAGTGAAAAAACACATTAAAAGGCTAGGCATTGAATATCAACACGATCCCTATGATCATGAATTTTTATTCCTCAACACTCATAATGATGATCAAGTATTTGAAAGGACATAATAAGTTTAGATGGAGTACCTTATAAATCTAATTTAAGGGGAGCCTTCCCTTTAAATAAAAGAGGCATGAACCAGAATCCTGCCAATTGAAGGATCGGAGACATCTAATTTTTTGAGTAGTAGACCTACTCAACTAGTAGGGGAATAAGGGAAATATTCTCAAACACCCCCTTCAACATTTAAGGAAGTGAAGAAGGAATCAAAGGTGATAGATACCTCATTAGAATAAAATAAAGATGATCCCATCTACCTAGACTCTTCATACTCTGAGGGCCCTAACCAAGGTAAAGTTTCATCACCATTAGAGATTCATTTTTTGATTACCTCAACCACATAATTATATCCTTCTATAGATCTAAAAACAAATCTTTTTATATAAGGAAGCCAAGGCCTTAGTCCCTTCCATAGAGCCCAACCATGGAAGGACCTTTGATGAAGCTAGATACATAAGATGTAATTGGAGAGGATGTTTATGATGAGAGGGAATAATTACAAAGAGAAAAAATATTAATCCTCAATGACTCAAAGGGAAAGTCACCATTATATCAACAAACATTAGGTGAGCTAACATCCTCTCCAAAAATTTTCACTCTTATTATTTCCCATGTTTCTATTCCTACAATTAGTTCATTTGTTCTCATTTAATTAAAACCTCTTATTCCACCTCCTCTCTCAGTTCCCAAGGTGGTGGTTGATCCCTCTTCTACCCTTGTATCCCCTACTTCCTCAATTTTCATTCCTATAATTTTTCTTCAAACTCCACTCCTAGTATTCCTACTACTGTCCCTTCTACTACTATTCTACCCCCCAGAAAAACAAAGAGAAAAATCACAAAGAAGGTGAAGACAGAAGTAGTCACTCCTTAATTACATCTTAATTTTACATAGTTAAGTCTACTAGTTGCCCCTCTCAATCCTCCTCAAGAGACAACTATGATAACCACTCTAAAGGATGAGAAGAAGAGAAGGCCAATATACATAGTCCATCCACTACCAAAGTATGATCGAGTGGTCCAGTCGAAGACCATGTGGTCTTCACTCCCTAATCTACTCCTAGAGGAAAATTTGAAGAAAACATCAAATGAGATAATGTTTGAGATGATAGCCTCAAACACTTAACCAATGGACCCAACCCATTTAATCCTCCCATAGTGAGAAATATACATGTAGTTAGGGGCCTAAAAAAGACCTAATATTATGATTACCAAATTACCCATGATGAGTACAATTTTAAAAAAATCCATAGGGATTTTTTGGAGGGTAAGGAAGAGGAAACTAGAAGGTGACACTGGTATAGTGGTCATTCTAGAAGAAAGAGAATAAATGTTGACTATGACCAAGAAGAAATATATAAAAATGGGGCAATCCCCTTATATAGAATATTTTAAATCTTATATGGAAAAAAATAGAGATATTATGGTATAAATACATGGAGGGAAAGAAATGGTATGAGGAGAGATGGAAAAATAACTAGATAAATTGAGAGAATAATAACAAATTGTTCATGTTCCAACATAAATTGAAATGGAAATCCATAATTTAGCATTTAGATTATACCATACCATTGAGGTAATTAGTGAAATAAGGGTAGAATTATCACCCCACATATTACAAACCACAAAATTATTTAATTATTTGAAGATAGATAAAAATAAACTCAAATTCCTTATTCTTTTTACATCCAACAAGTCATACACACATTTGAACCTGATGTCACCATTAGAGGTTACCAATACAATTAACTTGGTGGCCATCAGAACACAAGAGGATATAGAATGGGTTGAGTTAGATGATGAAGTAATTTTAAAGTATTCAAAACATGAGACCTACTCCTAGAATTTTTTTGATGATTTGAATCTTTCTCAAGCCAATGATTCAATATGAAGACTCATTAACAGGGCCAATTTTGATCAGCTCTTCCGACAAGTTTTGAAGAATTTAAAATAGTTAATATAAGGGAAGACCATATAAGACATAGAGATAAAGTTTAATATTTATATAAATAAGGTCACTAAATTTGAGATATTTAGATGTAACTTCAAGAATACAATATTTGAATATGTAAGGCTCTTAGAGCAAGTTAATAGAGTGCATAGGCCTCCACTCCTTAACATGGATATAATAATATAGTAATATAACATTTGGCCCAAGAACTACCAGGATTTAGAATTGAATTAAAATGCTAGTATATCAACTTCTAGTTAAACACAAGCATCCACTTTAGTTCCTTCAATAAGCTCATTAGCCATACAAGAACCCAATCAACCTTAATAATAAGCCAAATTTTGTATGTATACATGCACACATATACCTATGGTTATAAATTACATGTAAATTTTCCTAAACTATTATAATCATACACAAATTACATTGCATAGGATAACTATTTTTACATAAATGTAATTATCACAAGCATGAAAAAACATATAATTTTGAGACTAAAATTAAAACTGAGGTTCTAAGAGCAACATTTAACTATGAGTTTGCATATACTTGGATGATGAGGCATCCGTCCCCATGTCTATATATCAGAGTAATTTTACATTACAAATGGCTAGAATATTTTATCAATACAAGAAGTCAATTTTGAATTTCATGCAATTTTGTTGGTGTTTTCTCCTTCCACTTATGTGTTTTGAAGTTTTATCTTTTTGGTTGTTATAATATAGTAATTAGAAGTGTGAAAATTTATGCATAGATCCTAATTTTTTTAATCAATATATACTAGCTATAAATTCTATTAAAAGTTAGTAGATATTTTTAAGCAATTGGTTTAGACTATGTTATTGCTATTAGTGTTTATGAATACTTTCTATTAGTATAGTATTCTAAGTGTGTGCTAAAGGTACCATAGATGCCTTCTTGGTCTAATTTATAACCTTCTAATAAAGGGTGTGAAAGAGATACTCTAAAGGAAGAAACATTTGGTTGAGACCATAAATTTTCCTATATACTCCCTTTCTAGACTTCATACTTATGTTTACATGTAGGTTTACAATAACTAAAAGTAGTAAGTATTAGTTTTTATAGAATTTATCCACTAAGAAACCAACCTAGGAAGTGACACTTTGAGATCATAGAACCTTATTTTTATACTCTACCCTTCCCTTCTTTTGAATTTTATTTGATTGAGATCTAACCACTCTATATTAGTTATAACCCATCCATCTCACTCTCTTAGGTTTTATTTATCCACTAGGATTCATATCACTATAAGCAAACCTAGTTAACAACTTGGATTCTCTGATTTCTATTCCACCACAAGATTATTTAACCCATACCTTCAACTCATGACCTATAGTATATTTCACCTCTACTAACTTCCTAAAACATTATAGGCTACCTTATTTAAATTTTTGCTGGTGTATAAGATCCATATCAATAAAAAGTGTAATTTTCCTTCACCTTGGAGGTAGTAATTGAAGGACCTTGTAATACCTTCAAGGGTACCTTTAAGGTATCACCTAGGAGATACCTGAAAGTTACCTACAAAGGTATTACATAGGTTTCAAACATTATTTGATAATGTCAAAAATATTTTCACCCCATATTTTTATTCTCTTAGATCCTTGGAAGTATGTTAGTTGGCATCCATTCATTAAAATGAGCTTAAATAATATACATTAAAGGGTGTTGTCATACATTCCAGGGGACATTGAAGGTATCTCCTAGGATATACCTTCAATATAAATAGTAATAGAATTTTATTTTACATTAAAAGAACTAATGGGTGGTACCTTGAATCACCTTTTAATAACTTCAAGTTTACCTTTAAGGTATATTTTAGGAGATACCTTTCAAAAATGTGCAATAGTGGATTCAAGGTATATCTCTTAAGAGATACCTTCAATTTACCCATGAATGTATTATAAGGTAGCATAATCCCTATGATGCATTTTAGTCTTTTACAATATGCACTCTACATATCCCATAGGAATTTATCTCTTCAACATCTTTATTTGGAGGATTTTTTAATAAAAAAGTATTTAAGAATTTAGGGTATGGCACCTGAACCTGCATTCACTAAGAATTATAAATGTTCAAAACTAACTCTTTAGCCACTATTATTTAAGAATTGGGTCTCTATTTTTACACTTCAATGTATTTTCATCTTTAATAGTTTTTCTCAATAGTTACCTCCAAGACATTTAGGTCTTTAGTGATTTTGATTGATGGAAGATTTCTACATGTTTTGGTGTTCAACAAAAGTGTTTAGAAATTTGTTTTACATGCTTGAAAATAGTGTTATACCCTAAATCCCAACTTTTGAATACCAAAATATTTGTTACTTGATAAAATAAAGCTAAAAAAGCAACAAAATTACATTTGGTAAAGGGTAATGGTGTGACACTCCTACTAAACATCAATAATGTTTTGTAATACCTTCAAGGGTACTTTTAAGGTATCTTCTAGGAGATACCTTTTAAACATTCACAATAATGGATTAAAATTATCTCCTAAGAGATACCTTAAAGTTACCCATGAAAGTATTATAAGGCATCAAAAGTTTTAAGTGTTCTACATGGTATTATAGAGACACAAAAAATTTAATAATTCATCGACAAGGTTTAAAGTTAAAAATATTTTCACCTCATATTTTATTACTTCTCAATCTATGAACACATGAAACTTAGAATATCTTTGTTAAAATGGGTTCGTACAAGATTAAATATTTATTTGGTTTGTGTTATAATGTCTTAGACTTTCATTATCTCTAGACCTCTAAGATTTCAACACGTGGTGTGATCTCATCAACTCACAACCATGAAAGTTTCAAGTGTAGTGAAAGGTATAAATCCATGGATTAATGAGGAGTTGACACATATCATATAGAGGAATCAATCCCAAGTATGTGGTAATCATCATATATAGTTGTCTCAAATTTGATGATTGAACATTCAAATTTAATAAAGGTTTGACATATGGAATGTAATTGAACCCACTAAATCTAACTAAAATTTTCATAATGAAATAGGCATTTAAACCAAAAGTTCATATTCCATTAATGACACACAAATACATTTAATGTTAAAATTTATGAATTATATATGAAAAATATATGCCAAAGGGGAATTCACTTATTCATTACTCTCAAGTGAACACTACATATTCCATCTCATACATTTAGAATCCATAATTCATCAAAGGTGTTTACAAATTTGAATGAGTCTTTTTGACATAACTAGATTCACACATTTAGTTCAGTAATGGCATCAACTTCCAAACAATCCAATGTGCCTTGTATATATGTTTTCATTCGCATGATTGAGTACACCAACACAGTGTTTGAGAAAATTTATTTAGATTTAAAATTTAACCATTATTATTCACTATGGGATAAGGTAGAATAATTAATGTTGTACTCATCTTAGGACAAAATTACACCAGCCCATAAGTAGTAAATTGAGCATTTTCTACCCATCAAGGTGGTGGGTCTTCATCAAGTAGTTGTGAAATCATAGGTAAATCTATGCATAACAATTATTAGAGTTTTTTTTTCAATGGAACTTTTGTTAGTGATTGTTTGCATATTAGGAAAAATAATAAAGTGGTTGCATACCTTTTGGGTAGGGATTTCAAGAGGTATCTTAAGTGAATTTCCCCTAAAACAACTTTCAATCAAAACTTGACTAAGGTATGGCTTAAACAAAACATTGTAGAGGGGAAATTATAAGAGTATCTTGTCAAGGATTTGAAATTGAATTGAAAATGGGGTGTTACATCCAATTACATCATTAAATTTAGGCCAAATATTAGGATATAAATGGATCTATTGAATAGATTATATGGCTTTTTGAGTATTACATATGTTTAATTTGAGTGGGTTCTGTTGTTGGACATTTTGTTGGCCTCTAATCAATTAATTGCACTAGGAGAAATTATCTATGCCATATTAGAGTCCCAAATGTTTTATCCAGACCAAGGGCCATTAGATGGTAGCTTTTACATGATGTCCTATTTACTAGATGATTTTATGAGAATTTTTTATAGAATCTATGGTGAGTTGTGATAAGCCTCAGAAGAATATGTGGCTACTAGAATTGGTGAAGATCATTGGTTTGTGTTAATTCATAGATATAGGTGTGAAATAGAAAAAAGTTCAATGAATTTTACCCTTGGATATATCATGAAATCCATGGGAAAGTTATGCCCAAGTTGTCCAAGAAAATTCTAAGGACACTCCATAAATGGGGAAACTATTGGTTATATATAGATTTTAATATCATTCAGATTGAAGGGTTAATGAATGTTCCCTTATTACTACCACACCATGTTCTAGATAAAATTATTGAACAATAAATATATTTTAAGGTTTATAATATAAGTTATGAGGAACTAGATTAGATGAATCTAGATTTAATTTTAAGACTCCCATGAACATTAGCCAAATACAATATGTGGTCAGATCACATTCCAAACAAGCCAAAAAAACTAGGTATAATTAAAATATAAAACTGGCATAATTTAGGGAATGGGATATGAAGAAAAAGGTTAGAGGATAAATTTAATAGCTTTAAGAGAAGATGAAGGCATATGTTTATTATAGGAATGAGGAGTATGATAATGATCCCATATTTTAGAATGTGCCTGATGATCAACCATATGGAGAAATATGAAGTATAAATTGATGTCAATGGTATATGATCAGGAATTATAGTATAATTCCCAAGCCACTCAATAATAATCTAAGAGACCATTGAATCATTAGTGTCCACCATCCCAACCTCATGTCTCTTAGCAATAATATCAGCCTCTTTCTGCTCTATAAGAGCCCACTAATGAGCAACCAAATGCCTTTCGTTTCCAAAAAGAATCTAATCCTCAACTTAGAAGGGATATTTTGAGGGGTCTTCCAAGTCCTTAGGTACTTTCCTTGATAAGAGATATTAACAACCAATTTTTTATCATAATAACTACAAGATATAAGTTGGAATATTTTCTAGGTGAATAAAGGAAGAGTAGTTTTATGATGACTCTTTTGTCCCCTTAACAAATGTGACCCAAGAGAGTCTTCTAGATTTATTTTAAGATTCTTTCTCTTCCATTCCAACTATTCCTAATTATCCCACATTTACTATGGATATCCCTTCATCACTTACATTTTTTGGTGAGGATACCTTTACTCACTGTACCTCTACCATTTGACCTTAAAACACCTTTCATCCCACCTCCAAAATAATTATTACCATGCCTTCACCACCATATCTTATGATGCCTCTCACCACTATTGTTCATTTAACTGTGTCACTTTCCATTCCATCTTACACTCCCCCCCCCCATCATCACCTGCTAGATGAATATAAATCATTATATTACTCTTATTAATAGAAAATATTTGGAAGAAAGATCATAAATTGGTCTATTTACTATTGAGGAGTCTCCTGAGAGGGAAAAATTAGAGGAAGCCGAGAATGAAAATGAAGGAAAAACTCAAGTGGGATTGCTTTTAAAGAAGAAATAGTTCTGATATCATTAGTTAATTACTTAGATGATGAAGACTTTTTTGAGGAAATAAAATAAGTAGATCAAATAAATATTGAAGAGACTCACCCTAATGAAGAGGCAAAGTTTGAGAAAGCTAATTCCTTGAGTTTAGGAGAGCAACAATTCCACATGGAACAACCAAGATAAAGGATTATTTATGTAGTCTCTTCTACTATTTCTTCAACTATCAATATTGAAATCATAGTTGTATGTTTTTATTTTTTTATATCTTAAGGTTTTGTATTTATTCCTCCTAAAGATGCATCAATTCTCTCCCCTCAGTTAGTAAAAATCCCAAAGAAGTGGGTCGATTTTGAAGACCAAGTAACTATGTCTATTTTTTATCCTTAGAGCCCACCCATTTCAAAAATAATGTTATCTAAAATAAGAGTTCCCATTCCATAAGCCTCACTGGTATCCTCAATGATAATGGTAGTGGATAGAACCCTTGGTTTGGTTAGATATATATATATATATGAGGTCTCACCAAGAAGAGAGTCATCTCCAAGGGAAATAATTTCCCACCAACATCTCATATTTCCCTTTCAAATTAATAATTTCATAGTGCCTTAATTTATTACACATGATCCTATGAATCCTATACCTTATTCATCTCAAGACCCAAATCTATTTAAATAAATTTGGGTTCTCAGAGTTCCCCAATGGTTGAAAGAGATGCAAGAAACTAGGGATGAAATACAAAATCTAGTTGTAATTGAATTTCGCATAGTCTCTACTAGGTTTAATAAGAAGAGTGAGACAATTCATATGGTGGGGAAGAGGAATAAGGTGTACCTTGGTATAGGTGAGGATATGGAGTTTGAGTTGAGATAAAATAATTTTCCTCTTGAAAAGAAACCAAAGAATAATTGAGGGCACCCTACATAATATATTGAGAACTTCAATGATTTCATTGATTCCATAGGGGCATCCTTGAAGTAAATGTACCATAGTACTGAATAATTATTGATAAGGTGGAAACAAATGAAAATCACCAAAACCCCTAAGGAAATTATTTTTGTTGTGTGTAATGAAGCTAAAAAATTGTATAATATTTTATATAGTATTTGAGCCTCCAAAGTAGCTACCCAACCTAACTAGGTAAACATCACCAAGTTGTGGCACCAAATAAAAGAATTAGAAATGATGTTGAATTTCTTAATTTTGTTTTCAGGGAACAATTATTTCAACCATTTGAATTTAATTTCTAGTATGGATGCAACATGGTGCTTGAATTATTTCGTTACTAAAAAAGATGCCTCTCTCAATTGGCTTAATCAAATGAAGGCATTATTGGGACTCTTTACCACATATGAGAGTGAAGCCTTGGGAACTTTAGTAGATATGAGGGTCATAAAGGTGATTACTCCTACTGGTGATTTGGTCAATAGGCTTAATTTTGGGATCCTCCTCCATGCAACAACAAATAGTTTTAATAAGGAGGTAAAGGAAACCATCTATAAAACTAATGAGGAGGTTCTACACCTGGTCAATTTTGATAAGAATAGAGTAACTTAGGCTAAAGTCTTAGTTATTAGCTTTAATATCCTAGAGGAAGATCAAAGTAAGTTAATGGCTAAAACATGTAGAATTATTAATCCATCCTTATTAATATTTGATATTATAAATAAATAATTTGAGGTAGGGGCACAATATTGAATAAACTTAAATAAAAAATAAATCTTCACCTTCAGTTTCAATTACCCAACCATATAGAAGTGTTGCTACAATAGCTTAGAACTCTTGGTCTTCTAGTTATATAATAATGAAAACTCCTATAGGTTTGATGTTTATTTCACCTGTAATTACTCTTATGGAAACTTTAGTTTCTTATTTAACTCTTCCAGCTAGTGGTTTGACATCAACACCATGATTTGAAATGATTATATGTGTGTATGTATATTTAAGGTGGAACTATACTTTTTGATCTATTTATTGTATATACATATTGTATTTTTCTTATAGAGTTTAAGTTTAGACACTTTTATTGTGCATGATTTTTTTGCATGATCTTAAGCCTATGGATATATTTATTTACTTTCAATTTTAGGTGAAACTTGAAGAGATGAGGCCTTCCCATCCCAAACTTATAAATACATGTAACCTCCCAGTCCCAAAGAGAGGAAAATTTTAAATGCTAAGACTAATAGGAAATTTGAAAGAGTTTTGCTTGAATTTATCTTTATGTGCAAATATTGATTCTTATCTAATTATAAGATTACTTGAGACATTATATTAGTCAAGTAACTTAGTACTTAGATTTGTGTATGAGTTATCAATTTTAAATATAATTATTTAATTTAAACTATAGTTGATTTGAATATATTTTTCATGCTAATCATAATCCTTCTTGAAGATATGCAATAGCAGTCTAACAATTGGGAAACCTTTGAATTTTAATGTCAAGTGTACTATATTTGATTTGTTTTGTGATATAGTATGTTTGACACTTTCGCTTTTATGCATTCACATTCTATGCTTTAGTAATCAAAAATACGATTTTTTTAATTATGCATCAAGAAAATTTCTTTCACCTTAAAGGCACTACTAGATGATAAATTTAAGGGGATTGTAATACCTTCAAGGTATCTCTTAGGAGATACCTGTAAAACATTCACAATAGTGCATTTATCCTTCAAGGTATCTCTTAGGAGATACCTTCAAGTTATCCATAAAGATATTACAATGCCCTTAAATTCATCTCCTAAGAGATACCTTGAAGGGTGTTGTCATACATTTAAGGGGATGGTGAAGGTATCTCCCAATATGCACATGAGTGGAATTTCCCTTTACCATGAAAGCACTATTAGGTGATAATTTGAAAATCCTTGTAATATCTTTAAGGTATCTCTTAGGAGATACCTTTCAAATATGCACTATATTGTATTTATCTTTTAAGGTATCTCCTAGGAGATACCTTCAAGTTATCCACTAAGTTATTCAAATGTCCTTGAATGCATCTCATAGGAGATATCTCTAAGGGTGTTGTTATAAATTCAAGGGGATGTTGAATGTATCTATTAGGAGATACCTTAAACATGCATATGAGTGTAGTTTTCCTTTACCTTAAAGGCTCTAATGGGTGATACCTTGAAAGGCCTTCTAATACCTTCAAGATAATCCCTAGGAGATATTTTGAATGGCATTGTATAATTTGACTCTATGATTTATTTTTTGGACTAATCATACTAATAATGAATTTGAGTGTTTCTAACTTGAGCATGTAGGTGAATGGTATAACTAAGTTACAATTAAATGTTGAGCTAGCTTGGATAAGTAAATTTATGAAAAATACCTTGTATTAATATTATGAGAATTCTAAAACCTTTTATTACCACCTTATTATTATGTTTATATAAATTAGGTAGGATTAAATACTTTCTTATAAATTGAGTATCGACCCTTACATGTTTATAAAGTTAGCATCAACACTATTATATTGTGTGATAATTTAGAGTGGCAAATCTTGATATTATAATTTTTATAGAAACATGATAATTATTCTCACCCCATTAATTTATTTTTTTATATTATCACCATATTAATTATTTACATCCTTAAAAATTACACAATACTTTAAATTGTGAACATAAGATTGCAGTCGGTCTAGAATACCAGAAAGAACTGCTAAAACTAAATCTGAATCCTCTTGATGAAAGTGGTGATGGAACCAAATAGAATATAACCAAGGCCATAAGGATGGGTAGGGAGGGAGAAATGAAATTTGTTAATGAGAAGGTATGGTAAAATGGATAGGTGATAGGAAAAAGTGATAGGTTAGTAGGATGATAGGATGGTAAAGTGGTATAGTACAAAGAAGTATATTAAAAAAATGATACAACTTAAAATGGTCCTTATAGAAAATACACCGAGTAATTCAAGTGTAGTACTACTTGAGGCAAATAATTTTCATTGGCTCATCAATATCATGTCCATATAGTGTGGCAAGGTTGTATGCTCTTGTTCCAAGGTTTGTCGTAATGATGGAAGGACCAACCCAGTTGGGTTTGAACTTGATTTTATGGTTCTTCTTGACCATGGTATTATTTTGGTTTTATTTAATTATAAGATCACCAACTTCAAATTCTCTATGTTTCACTCACCAATTGTAATGTCCTTGAAGTTGATTATGATGGGCTTGAATATTTTCCATAGCATCTATACATTTTTCATCAAGTAACTATAGTTCTTGTAGGTGAGTTACTCAATAGTCATTGTCATCCAATTAATGCTTGAAAGAGATACGTAGAGATGGAAACTCAACTTTAATGAGAATAATGTCCTTAATACCTTAAATAAGTGAATATGGAGTGGTTCTTATAGGTGTATAATGATTGGTGTGGTATGCCTAAAGTGAATAGAATATATGAAGGTGCCAATCACAACTGATATCATTGAAAATCTCAATGAGAGTGTTGAAAATTATTTTATTTGATGATTCAACCTATCCATTACCTTAAAGGTAATATGTCATAAAATAGTGTTACATGATGTTATATTTAATACATAGCTTATCGACATCCTTATTCTTGAATGATCTTCCATTATCAGATATAATGTTAGAAGGGACACCATAACGAAAAATGAGATGGTTGAAAATGAACTTGGAAATTTGCTTTTCAATCATGTGAGGGGTATAGATTCAACCCACTTAGTGGAATATTAGGTGGTAGTAAGGATATGCTTATAGCCATTGAATGAGGTGGGATTGATCTTCCCAATGAGGTCGAGGCCCCATGTGGCAAATGGCCATGGTGTCAACATTGGTTTTAGAGTCTTGGTATATGTATGAATCAAATTAGCATGTTGTTGACACTTATCACACTTGTTTACATATACATTTACATCTACATCCATCATGGGCTAATAATAACTAGTACATAATATATTTTTGGATAGGATTTCCACACTAGTGTGGGCTCCACATACTCCTTCATGAACTTATTATAACACTAGTGTATATTCTATCAAGTTAAATAATGAAGTAGAGTTCAATCAAAACTATGATGGTGAAGGGTTGAGCCAAGTAAGGTATAATGAGTGCTTTGGTGGATGAAGGCTTTAGATTGATTTTAGGATAGGCTAGGTGGGATAATTTGGTCAAGGAGGTAGTTATAAAGGTCTAAGTACAAGATAGAGCTAGGACCAATAATATCACAAATCATCATAATGGTTGAAGGTTCATGAGTTGATGATAACAAATTATTGACAAGGAACTAATAATCTTTAACTATATCTATTTGTTAAATCAAAGATCTAGTAGTGGCCATAACATCTACAATTTTATTACTTGACCTAGGTATATGCTTAAACTAAATGTCATCAATCTATTATCTAAGAGTGTTAACCATGGCCTTAAATAGAACCAACTTGTCATCTTGGGTCTAGAAGTGGTCTATAACCTAATTGATGATTAAGAAAAAACCACCATAAACCTTGAGATGAGATATGTTTCGTTGTACCTCTTAGTGAATTCTTGCAACAAGTGTTTCATATTTGGCCATGTTGTTGGTATAAATAAAGTTGATCCTGAATGATTTAGGGATTAGATCCCCCTATGGTGTAATAAATAAAAGGCCTACTCCTGATCCTTGTGCTATGAATGATCCATAAAAATATAGATTCTAGTGCTACTCCCCAAGAGGTGTTTCAATGATGGTCATTATGGATTTATTAGGAAATTAGAATGTCAATGGCTCTATATTAGTAGGGGTGCTTCAGCAAGCTAATCTTTAATAACTTTCCCCTTAATTGATTTTTGGTTGACACACTTGATGTCAAACTCACTTAGAAACATGATTTACTTAGCCATGAGGCCTTTTAAATCTATTTTATATAATAGATATTTTAGACGATCTAATTTTGAAATAACCATGGTCTTATTGTTTAGCATGTAATGGTGTAGTTTTTGAGCTATGAAGACCATGGATAAATAGGCTTTTTCTATGGGTGTATAATTGTGTTAATATGTGACTAGTTAATGGATTAAATATTACACAACATTCTCATTTCCATTATCATCACGTTGAGCCAAAAGTGCCCCTAGGGCATTGTCAGTAGCTGATAGATATAATAAAATTTACTTTCCCTGCATATGAGGTATCAAAATAGGTGGATTTACTAGATAATCCTTTCATTGTTGAAAGGTTGTTTGGTAGTGATCATCCCAATGAAATGTGACTCCTTTCTTCAAATTATGTGTAAAATGATGACATGTTTTAGCTAACTAGGATATGAAGAATTGGATAGACTAGATCTTTCCCTATAAACTCTAGAGCTGCTTCAAAGTAGTCGGTGGTTTCATCTATGTTATGGCTTAGACTTGGATGAATCAACTATTAACATTTTGAGATGTCATTGATGTCAAGGAGCTCAATAAATGAGGTTTAGTGCTCCAGTGTCTTGGGTTTTCATTGATTTAAAATATGCAAACATTAATGATAAAGGCATAGTGATGATGAACTCAACAAGTTCTTTCACTTAAACCAAGGATTTTCTTTGTTTTTTTTTATAAGACATAACTGAGCAGTGATAGAGAACTCAAATGAGACTTGTGGATTAAATCAAGTTTTTCAACTCCATGTGATTTTATAGTTTTACTTATTAATTTTATAATTAAAGTCATGTCGAGAACCCAAATGAGACTCGTGGAGTAAATAAGGTTTATAAGACTACTTATCTTTCTATCTTTTCAGTCAAGTAAGTCAAGAAACCCAAATGGGTCTTGCCTCAAGAGTAAATTAGGTTTACCAAATGAATTAACTTCTTTCAATTTTATAATTTAAGTAGTGTCAAGAACTCAAATTGGTCTAGTGAAGTTGATTAGGTTTCCAGAACTTCATTACTTCTTTCAATTTTATAAGTTAAGTAGTGTTAAGAACCTGAATTGGTCTAGTGAAGTTGGTCAGGTTTCCAGAACTTCATTACTTATTTAAATCTAATAAGTAAAGTAATGGGAAGAAATCAAAGTATACAATTGTCAAGAATATAATTTTTTGGTCTTCACACTTAGCCTATTTTTGACCTGGTCTATTTGTTCAGAAAAGCATCTTAGAGAATTCTTTCAAAAAAAAGACCAAGTCTATCAAAAAATTATCCCAAATAAAATTTTTGAAGGGATATTTGTAAAAATCTTGAAAGGGTAAGTGAACCATTCAAAGTTTCTGAAGGGATTTTTTTAAAATTTCAAAGGATAAGTGAACCATAAAATGTTTTTGAAGGGTACATTACAAAAGTTTCAAAGGGATCTTTTCAAAATGCTGAAGGGTAAGTGAAAGATTCAAAATTTCCAAAGACTAATTTTCCAAAGTTCTAAAGGGCATGTGATATAAACAAAATTTCTAAACAGGTCACTTATAGAAGTCTTGAAGGACACTTTTGGAAGAAGGGTATTGATGAATTCTTTGAAAGATTTTGTCTAAGGTAAGTTGACACTTACAAAATTTTTGAAGCATACTTTCAGATGGAATGGACTCTTACAAAGTTTATGAAGGATATTTTAGAATAAATATAGGTCACTTGTAACATTTCCAAAGGATAAGTGTGGAGTCTTGTAGGGCATTTTCAAAAGTGTAATAGGATTAAGGTGAGTTAAAGTTGGAACAAGTCTAAAGAGATCAAAGGATCAAAAGTAATGTATGAATGATGAAGAAAATGAGATGAGGTCAACATGTTAAAGTTAATGACCAAGCTAATATAAATATCATGCATCTTCATAGATCAAACATCACATGAAAATCTAGATGAGAACTATCTAATGGAGTGTGAGGACACAGTGGAATAAGGTGATTTATTATTATTAAATAAGTGAGAGATTATATATCAATCATGTTTGAGTAAAATAAAAAGAGTGAAAGTGATCTAATTATATAAGAGCTAGCGAGATGAAAAAAGGAGCTTGATGGTTAGAAAAATAACTTAGAAATGACATGAATAAATAAATCAAAGGCCTATATTTAATATGTTGTAATGGTCATGTGGAGAAATAGACAAAACTAGTGATGAACTTGATATGACTAAAAAGAGCTCAAAATCAATCAATGATTAAGGAAACTACACATTTATGTTTTAAATCTAGTAGTTGCCATAAATAGTAAAGAGACCTGAACATTGTAATGTGAAGAATGAATTGAGATGCGATAAATCAATTGGTCAAGTCATAATTGAGAAAAATCCAAAATAGGGATAAAGGAGTTCATTCAAAGTGTGAACATGATTGAAGACATGAAACCCTAGATTCATTGTCTATATACAACATCTTGAACATTCTAAAATACTACTATTGTTGTAATTGAAAAAGGTGCTACTAGAGTGACTCTAAGTGTGTTAATTTGAGATGTATGTAGACACAGAGTAAAATTAAAATTTAGAGAGATAGAGAGATGAAGAGTGTTTAAAAAAGTGGATTATATCTTCAGAAAATGAGAGTGAGGTAGAGAGGAAGAAAAAACACACAGAGAATGTGCAAAGATTGAGTAGTTATAGACCAGACTTAAAATAGAGAAAAAAACTAGATTATTTCATGAATCTATCTTGTATACTAGATTTTTAACTCTATAGTTTTGATATGTTGGTGCCATCAAATAAATTGAGTTGGTGCTCATCTAAGGGATTGGTGTCTCCTAAGGATAGGCATCCTTAAATGTAACCAATGTGGTTTTTCTATTGAGGTGTTTAACTATGAGGTTGGATTAGAATAGTAGATTCTAGTAGCTATTCTCACCTTGGTTTTTTCCTTTGGGTTTTCCATGTATAAATCTAGTGTAATGTGATTTTGTGTGTGTGTGATCTCTACATCTTATCTTTAATATGCATATGAATTTGTATCTACTATAGAAGGTTTAAAAGAATTAGTTTTAGTTGATATACTTATTCATTACACCTCTTAGTAGATAGATGTGTTCAATAATTGGTATCAGAGCCTAGGGTTCCTTACGAGAAGTTTAATTAACCTAGGTAAATCTTGTTTAGTGAACAAAATGGGTAGTCAAGAATGATCCTCCTTAAATAAATCACCTCTCTTTAATGGATCCAACTATGCTTTTTAGAGTATAAAAATGGAAACATATCTATCCTCATTAGGGTTTGATGTATGGATGTCTATGGTAAATGGATATACATTTCTTGCTATAGATCCTACTAATCATGCTGTCAAGAAGGCATATGAAAACAATGGTAAAGAAAAGAATTTTATTCTCTATGGACTATCACATTCAGATTTCATCAAATTTATGTATTTTCAAAGTACAAAAGACATATGGAACAAGTTAAAGAACATATATGAAGGATATGACAAGGTGAATCAAGACAAACTATAAACATACAAAGGGTAGTTTGAGAGTCCTACGATGAATGAAGAGGAAAAGATTACTGACTACCTCCTCAAGGTAGATGAAATAGTGAATGCAATTAGAGGTCTTGGTGAATAAATGGAAGAGTAAAACATAGTCAAGAATATCTTAAGAACTTTTCCATCAAGATATGATTCAAAATCTCTACAATAGAGGAAGCAAGAGACTTGGATAAACTCACTGTTGATGAGCTACATAGAACATTCATAGCCTATGAGATGAGAATATGAGAGACTAACACTTTTAAAAGAGAAGTTGCATTCAAAGTAGAAAAGTAGGTAAAAGATGAAAAATCTACATCTAAATCGAAGGAGATTGATGGAGAAGAAGCTAAATTTGTCAAAAAATTGAAGAGAGGATCAAGAAAGTATAAAGGTAGATTACCATTCAAATGTTTTAACTCTGGTAAGGTAGGACAATTTGCTACCAAATGTCATTATAGTAAAAGGTACAATACTGAGCAAGTGGAGAATAACAAAAAGGTGAAATCCCATAATATAAAATGGAGGAGCTTCTTCAAGAGTAATAAAGGTTTATATACAAAATAAGATAGAGAATCAGTAAAAGATATTGATAGTGATAGTTTGGATGATGATCATGACTATGCTTTTGTAGCTAAGGGAAATGAATTCCTATTCATAGTAGAAGAATCCACTCCCATAAATTAGGAACAAGACAATGATGAAGATTAGGATGAAGAAAAGGAAGGTAAAATTAATCTAGAAGTTGAACTTGTTTGTGATCTAGAAGAGATGGATAAACTTAGAAAAGAGAACTCAAAATAGAATAATCTTGGGTAGAAGGAACTTGACAAATCTTATCAAATGATAGTGACTCTAAAAAATTAATTTGAGGAGGCTAAAATAATAGAAGAAGTAGTTAAAATGGAACTATAGTCCAAATCTAAATAATGCATGAATCTTAAGGAAAAAATAGTAGACTTTAGGAAAGAACTTGAGAAGGAAAAAGGCCAACTAGATAAAAGTCTAAAGTTGACAAAAAGATCAAACATTATTAATGAAGTAATCAGTTGTCAAAATCTCTCAAATGAAAAATTTGGTCTTGGATATGAGAAAGGAAAAGGTTCCTCAACTAGTATGTCAACTAACCTATATGATAATTTCAAGATAAGAGGAGAAGCAAAAGTAAAGAAAGAGAAGGTTATCAAGGACACTAAGAATGATCCAAACAAAGGTGAGGTGAGGAGAATAAAATCTAAAAGGAATCCCAAAATCAAAGATGTAGAAGGATATACTAAAGTGGTAGACTTGAAGAAACAAAAATGTATGAAAGTTTGATACACTACACCAAGAAATGTTATGACCAAGTACTATTCATCCTTTTATGGTTATTGTTACAATTGTAATCATTTTGGTCATAGGTCTATTAAATGTAGAGTTTTATCTACAAGAAGAACTAGCTTTGTAAGTAGAAACTCATTTGTTCCTTTATTAGATTAAATTATAATATACTAAAATTGTAATAATTTTGGTCACATAGCTATGCATTGTAGGTTTAACTTTGAAATGTCAAAAATAAATAATGTAAAGAAATGAAAGTATATTTATGAGAATAAAGACCCATAATTCATTAATAAATAAAGTAAAAGGACATATGAGATACCTAAGGAAATGTTGAGAGTGAAGAATCAATATTTGATTGCTCAAACAACACTCCATGCCAAATAGTAAAATTTGTGGGTGATAGATAGTGGGTTCTTAAAGCATATGACTAGTAATGAGAGTAAGTTCACTAGGCTGAGCAAGTGTAAGGAAGTAACTATCAATTTGGGAGACAATACAGTAGTAAAAATAAAACGTAAAGGAACCTTGCACATATATGGTAAGTTTCCTACACATGATGTTATTTACGTTGAAGGACTCAACAATAATCTACTGAGTGTCAACCAAATGTGTGACAATGGATATAAGGTCATATTTGATGCTAAATTTTTCAAGCTAAAGAGATCTGGTGAAATAGTTGTATAAGGGAGAAGGGCTGAGAATAATATCTACAATCTTTTTAAGGTAAACAATAATAATTACATCATAGGAAAGGTTGATGAGAGCTGGTTATGACATAAGAGAATGGGTCATGTCAATTTTGACAATTTATTCAAAGTAAGTTCTAATAAGTGTGTAAGACATATGCCCAAGATAAATAAATTCATAGATAATACATGTAGAGAATGTCAATTAGGCAAACAAACAAGGGTCAAGTTTTAAACAAAATAATATGCAACTATAAAGCCCCTATAATTATTTCATACTGATCTATGTGGTCCTACCAAGATAGGATAATCTAAAGGAGTTCATTACTTCATGTTATTTGTAGATGATTACTCAAGGATGACATGGGTAACCTTTATGTAGGATAAATCTCAAGCCTTTGAGATATTTAAGATCTTTAGAGCCATGGTTGAAAATGAAGTGGGAAGAAAGATCAAATGTTTGAGATCTGATAAAGGTGGAGAATTCACCTCCAATGAGTTCATATAATATTGTGAGAAGCATGGGATTAAGAGGCACTACTCTATTTTAAGAAATCCATAGAAAAATGGAGTTGTTGAGAGAAAGAATAGGACTATTAAGGTGATGGCCAGAATAATGTTGAAAGAGGCCAAACTATCTGATGGATATTGGAGAGAAGCAGTCCAAACAGTAATGTACATCATGAATAGAGTTCAATTGAGGGTAAAAAATTATAAAACCCCATATGAAATATGGTATGGAAAGCCTACACCTATTAATTACTTCAGATTATTTAGAAGGAAATTTTATATCAGAAGAAAGGAGGACAAACTAGAATGTTTTGAGTCAAGATGTGATGAGGGAATTTTTCTTGGTTACTCTACTCATAATAAGAGGCTACATAAAATAGTTGAAAGAATAAATGTCAAGGTTGAATAAATATTTAAACATGTTGAACCTAATGAGGAGATCAAAATTGAAGAATTAAAAGGAGCAGAAAATGAAGAAGATAGTGAAGAGGAGGAAGAAAAGACTGAAAAGGCACCCCTAAGGTTTGTTCAAAATGATCATCCCAAGGAGTAGATAATTGGGAAAAAATAAAGGAATTAATACTAGGAGAAGATTTGAAATGAATAAGGAGCAAGTGAGTTTTGCTCAATTATCAAAAATTGATCCTAAGACCTTTAGTGAAGCTAGCAAGGATGAAAATTGGTTAAAAGCCATGGGAGAAGAACTGAGTCAAATAGAAAAGAACAAAATTTAAGAATTGGTTCCTAAACCCTCAAATAAGAATGTGATAGGAACAAAATGGGTTTATATAAAAAAAATTAATGAAGATGGAGCTAACATAAGAAATAAAGTAGGATTTGTGTGTAAGGGATATGTACAAGTTAAAGGCATAGAATTTGAAGAGACATTTGATCTAGTGGCAAGACTAGAAGCTATAAGAATGTTTTTGGCATTTTATGTTCATAAAAAGTTCAAATTATATCAAATGGATGTAAATTCATCATTTTTGAATGGAAACTTAGAAGAAAAATTCTACATTGAATAACTAGAAGGTTTTAAGTTAGTAGATGAAGAAGATTATGTGTGCATATTGAAGAAGGCACTGTATGGTCTAAAATAGGCACCTAGAGCATGGTATTCAAGATTGGATCAATACCTATAAAAACAAGGTTTTAGAAAAGGATGTATAGAAAAACAAATGTAATTTAGATCAGAAGGTGACCATATGTTGATTATTGTTGTCTATGTAGATGATAACATCTTTAGAGGTCGAAATAGTAATATGTGCAAAGAATTTGCTACACAGATGCAAAGTGAATTTGAAATGTCTATGCTAGGATAAATTTACTTCTTTCTTGGTCTACAAATTTCAAAAACCAATGAAGGGATATTCATATCTCAAAATAAGTATGAAAAGAAGATGCTCAAGAAATTTGGAATGGAACACAACAAACCAGTTAGTACTCCCATGATAACTAGATGCAAGCTAATCAAATAAGATGAGTCCCCTAATGTAAATAATACTATGTATAGATCAATGATAGGTAGCCTATTACACCTAACTACATCAATACCAAACATCATGCAAATAGTCTACATGTTTTCAAGGTTTCAAGTAGCTCCTAAAGAATCACATTTTAATGTAGTGAAAATAATCTTGAGATACATCAAGAGCACAATTGATTATGGCATACGGTATCCTAAAATTGAATATCTCACTTTAATTAAATATGTAGATATTGATTGGGTAGGAAGTGTGGATGATAGGAGAAGAACTAGTGGGAGTGCATTTTTCTTGAAAATAGACTTGTATCATGGCTAAGTAAAAATCAATAGTTAGTTATGCTTTCTATAGTAGAAACAGAGTATATAGCAATAACATGTTTTACCCAAGTCTTGTGGATGAAGTAAACTCTCAAATACATTAAGCTAGAATAAAAAGAACCTATTTCTATCTTTTTTGATAACTAAAGTACCATAAACATATCTAATAACCTAGTGACGCATTCTAGAACCAAGCATTTATACACAAAATATCAATTTCTGAAAGAAAAGGTTACAGATCAAGAGGTCAAAATTGAGTATGTGCCAACAAAGGATCAAATTGCAAATATATTCACCAAGCCTCTTCCCAAGGAGAAATTTGAGTATATAAGAGAGAATTCAGGAGTGGTTTCTCCCACACCACATCAATATATTTTAGTGATAGGGCATGAATCTAGGGGGAGTATTATAGGAACATTATTAACTCTTAGATTAAGAGAAAAGGCAATCTACTAAGAAAGTTATAGTCCCTTCACTATTTGATGATAAAGGAGGTGACAAAGTTGTGTTGGCTCTTGATCATTATGTATATCAATATAGAAATATGTGATATAAGGACACACCATTGAGAGGAGGGGGGATGAATTAGTGGTTAATAATAATGAAATTCAATTCCCAACTCTTTAAGCTACTTAACCAATCACATCAACATGGAAGAAAGATGAATCAAAGAACAAAAATGAATATAACCATTACATAATATTTATATGGGAAACCCCCATGGGGGATAAAACCCACTCTCATGTCTAAAAAACAATGGACTATAGTCCTATAAGATGATCATAAACAAGAGGCTTTAGTGAATCACCCATTTCACAAGGAACACCAACCCCTAAAGATGACAAGCACCAACTTGCCTAAGATGTTGAGCACCAACACAAAACCTTATCAAATGAAAAAATCTTGAACTCTAATTTATTATCAATATAATAAGGAAACCCTAAGAGAAAAGTCTTAAACTCCACACAAGTCACCAACACCAAACCATCTCTTCAACATAAGCAAATAACCCCTTCACAAAATTATTTGATCATATTCAAATATGCCCTATTAAATTTAATAAAAATAATAAATAGAATCAAAAAAATATGTTGATTATAATGGAATTTTCCTCTACTCAATTTGATACAAACATTGGTCACCAAGACCCCCAACAACCTTTGCACAAGGTCTTCAAATGTCAACACACACACTTGCTTATCTAGATTTATTCACAAACCCAAAAGACATAAGTCACCTTATATATAGACCATTATCTATTATGGTCAGCCATATCACTTTATAATATCTTAGGAATAATTATTCATGTCCTCCAAGGTTTGACATGATCCTCTACACAAGCTTTATAAACCATACCATAAGCTCATATCACAAACATCTTAAAAACAAAGCATAACACCAATTGTGTGGCTATATTTCACTAAACAAAGATTATTAAAATATTCAAAATATTTTAATAAGTACTTTAATTATTCCTAAACACTCTCTAACCATTAGAAACACTTGAACTAACCATTTTCCTTGCGAAAAAACTCAATCATCCAAAATAGGTTCCTTTTGCTAGCAAAACCATCATGGCTAATTATGATTCAACCATTGAATCATCTCCAAGAGACTAGGAATAATACTAATCTTATAGATAGAGGGAATATATCCCATACATAACCTCTAAGATCTTAGACCCATACTTACTCACTGATTAGGCCTTCCAATTTCACTTCTCACTTTGATTGGTCTTTCTCACTGTTTGCTTCATTTCCACTCTAAAGACTACTCAAATTTGAAATTCTAGAAATTTGACATAGAAATATGAATCTCACTAAAAATTTCCATGAATGTTTGATACAATTCTTGAGCTTCAATAATCATCCATTAGATCATCTAGTCATTCATAGAAATCTTCCTTAGAAACAAGAATACTTTTAACAACCCATTTTTTATGGGACCCACACACTATAAAAAGACCAAAAAAACTTTATAATAAACTTGAAGGAGTCATGTAAAACCTCCAAACATAATATTAGTCATATACTATCTTTTTGAGTACCTATAATCAAGATCTAACTAATTGGGTTTAAGACTAGGGTTTTAGAACTCAAAAACCTCCTTAGCTTCTTAACGATCATTCTTAAAGTTATGCACTTTAACCCATAAAAAATGATTATAAAAAATTATTAGGGACCTTACCTAACATCTCAAAAAGGATCATCTCCCCATGCAGACCTTGCATGTGCCAATGAACACAAAAAATTCCTCAAGCTCACTAGACACCTTTCTAGTACCTTTTGAAGCCATAGGATCCTTTTTCTGACTTTTTAATTCAAAATTTGACCTTTGAATTGGTAAATTAACTTTAACACTCCTCTATAATAATCTCCCATGTAGATATAAACTTAACCACTTTGAAACCACTCTATGACCCTTCATAAAGCATCACTAACCCACCCAAGCCAATAGCCAAGTTGTCATGTAGAACACTTGCCACCTTTTAAAAACTATACACCTAACCTATTATCACCCTATACATGTCTAACATGTATATTAAAAGAATAATAATATCCTTACCATGTCACACAAGCCATAATACTCAAAACCCCTTAGGAAACCATGCATGATTAAGCCTACAAGGCATAAACTAACCTACATACCTCATGAAGGCCACATGAAGTCAACCATTGAGCATAGAAAACACTAGGACAAGTCAAAAATCATCATACCAAGATCCACTCATCCATAAAATATCCACATAGGACACCCATGTACATCTTTACAAGTATTACATTACTCCAAGTACTTTAGGCCACCATGTTTCATCACTCTGACATGTTAGAACACTTTGTAATTACCAATGACACTTGACATAAATGAAAAAAACATATACCATCAATATCCCAATAATCTCTTCCTTTGTCATTGATGGCAACACTCTTATTCTCTCTCCCCCTTTGCCAAAATGACAAAGTGGACTCCCTTCAACACTTAACACCTCAGAAATCAAGAAATTAAGCTACAAGAAACACATATAATAAAGATCACATATACAATTAAATAGAAAAGAGTACCATTTTGACCTAAAACAATCATAAATCCCTGTTGGAAGATGTTTTCACTCAAAAAATACTCTTGAACCATCAAGATCCTTGGGCATGTCACAAATTTACAAGGGAGTATAGCTCCCCCTAGGACCCTACTTCACTTTGAAGGCTCCCACTTAGTCTACACAACCTATTCACACCTTCAAGACCTCCAAGACTAGATACCATCAATTCAAACAACAACATGAGCACCATAGCACTATGCAATGTCACATACCTTTACACTCAAGGCACCCTACAGACCACCAAGAGCACATGAAGCACACCACCACATCTAAATCATGCTTATAATAGACAAACATACTCATCTAGAACCAAAAAATCCATGCTTATTTTGAAAACTATCTCAAAAATATTTATTCTCTTCATTAAGCCTATTTAGACGCATTATATCCTTATTTGGCCATTGTAGACATCATAACTCTCTACCCTAATTACTTCAAGCCATAAAAATTTATATTTGAAAACCACTATCATTCCCCCTTATTCATGCCAAGAATAAGCCTCTAACTCACCTTCATTATCATACTTCTTTCTTTAGATTATTAGCCAATTAGGCCTCCTAGTGAGCTAAAAATTGAATAAAATGAAATATACTCACTTTTTGACCACTATAAAAGATGATTCAGATAACCATTTAGACCATTCAAATATTTTTTAATCTTATAGGATCTAACTCCAAAGTTTGAACATTTTTCCAAACATGCCCAAATCACTAGAACTTTAGAGAAATAGTTGGGCAAAAGTCAACCTCTGGTCAATGCTGACACCTGAGCTAGATACCACACATAAAAACCATAAAAAATAACTTTTGTGCCAAATTTCAAGCCTCCAAACCTTTATAAACCATGGCTTACTTTATGCCACCAAACACATGCTCTTAAGAAGAGATGCTAGTGACCACTCAAAATACTCCACCTAGCACAAAATCATTCATCCACCTATGAAACCACATAGAACATGTCTTAAACATATGTCTATATCTTTTTGAGAAAATAATTCTTCATGACACATATTTAATCTTTAAGTGACCTTTGAAACCAAGCATTCTGGGCATTTAGACCCAATACATACAGCAAACACCTTGACCAAATGATAAAAATCATACTTGGGCACATCAACAACATCTTCAAACCATATTTCTTCCTTTGACATACCAAAAAAAATTCTAATCACTTATTAACAAGATTATATCCACCTTAGAACACTATATGATCAATTTTGGCACTTTTTAGGCAATCATCACTACCAAAAATGGTCAACTAAGACTTTTAACCATAAAACACATATTTAACATCATCAAGAACTCAGATCACCTAAGAATGACTCATTAATATTTCCCTTAAGGCCTCATATAAACATATTATTTCTTCTCCTTCATATCACTACTCAATCAAAGCATCAAAATATGATCAAAATGATACTTTAGGAACAAGAGACCTGAACATACCTCTTGAAGAAACAATTTTGTTGCTTCATCTATAAGAGTCTCTTATGAAGCATAGATAGAGAGCTCCAATCCTTCAAGACTACTTTAGAATAGTGTGAAGCTTAGAGTGGCCCACATCTTCTCATATTATTCTTCCTCTTTGGTCAACATAGTCTTATTCCTCTTTAACTTGCCTGTGACTACCTCTTCTATTCTTAAAATTTTCTCCTTTTCTTTCAGACTTAAATAGGAAACAAATGATAATATCACCTTGTCTTGATATATATTATTAACTAAATTTACCTTTTCAAGGTTTATTAGTGATTGATTTGTATAGGAAATATCATCATCTACAACTGTAGAATGATCCACACTTATCTTAAGGCCATCTTTGTCTTCTTCAAATTCTCATTATTTTTTATCTCTTCATTGAAAACATTGGTCTTGACTTGATTAATATCCCCCTTTTTCTTATAAAATTTAGTAATATGATTAATTCCCTTGTAATTAAAACATACAATCCTTCTTTGATATTGACAAAATTTGGCTGAGTGACTAGTCCTTTGATAATTAAAACATTTTATATTCTTAGGAGCAGACTCATTTTGATTTATATTCTTTTGAAAATGATTAGCTAAATGTCCCATCTCCAAACACTTGAATAATTTTATCTCATTCATAAGATTAGGTAGATTTATTTTCTTATCCTTCATCTTGTAATCATTGGCCTTATGACCAAACTCATGACAAATATGATAGTATCCATTAAAGTTTAAATGCTTTATGCCATTAGGCTATCTTACCTTATTGGAGCTAACACCTTGATCTTGGGTATTGATTTTCATAGGTTTATCTTTCTCCTCTTCAATTATTTTTGATGGAATTATCTTCTAAGAGGGGGTGAATCAATAGACAATAATGCACATATAATTCCAAAACCCATTCATCATACATGAACATGAAACCTTATACATTATAACATGAACAAGAGCATACATCATGTGAACACATCATTTATGTGGGAAACCCTCCATGGGGATAAAACCCAATATCAAGCCTAAAAAATAATGGAATATATTCCTATAAGGATATAAAACATATGAGACTTTAGACCAGCACCAACTGATCAAGGAGCATCCACCCCTTAGTTTAGTCTAGCTCTAATAAGACCTTTAGCTAACTCCAACTAGCAAGGAGGATAAAACCCCCTAGGTGATTAAATACACACTCAATAACCTTTTATCTAATGTCTTCTACACTTTATGATGACATTATCTTTCTCTAACTCCTATAAAAATGCTTCTCTTCTCAAGACATGCATACCTACCTCATTCACTCAACCAAAACACCATTAGAATGTTAGGTCTAAGTAATTTTTAGCACTTGAACATGATTATTCAACATGAATGATCCTATTCACCCTATAATGGTACTCAATGACTCATATCTACTCCTTGATTGAACTCTTCCCTTTGCTTGAATACACTATGCTCTCTCCTCTTCTCAAATAGGCCAATTTGACCTTGTATATATATCACTTCATCATCTAACCCATCTTGGTTAGACAATATAATTAACATAATTGAATTAAATTTATAAAATATCCTCAGAAATGTCATCAAGATAACTCAAACACTCCATATTTCATATACACTTCAAAACAAGTTCAATCCTCCTTTAGAGTTTAATTAGGCCTAATCCATTAGCCCTTATAGGTCATTCACCACATATGAACATATTCATGAATAAAATACCTAAAAAATGATTTAAAAACATAAAAATGGATCTCATAATATTATTTCACACTTCCCCAAGTGTTTAATCCACATATAACTCTAAAAAACTACTCCATCCAAGCCACTCTCTCTTGTTCTAAGTCCTGCAAACTCCCAAAAAATATTGTCAAGAAGAACTAATGCATACTAGTAATTTTATTAAAAAACACATAAAAAATCACATTTATAGGTCTAAAATTACCTAATAAATATATCCAAATCCATTTTTCACCTTCACATATCTCATACAGGTCCAAACTAACTCACTCTAGATGACCACTCAAACTGGTCATGCCCATCAAAAACTCGGTCAAAGAACTTTCACTGATCGAACCAAACTAGAGGGAAAATATCAATAAAAAATATATTTAATGAAGATTTAATACTCATATAATACCAAAAATCTCTCACTCACCTCAAATATTCTTAGAATAGCTCAAACTAGCATCTCTAAATAGGCCAATTTAGATTGCTTGCAAGCTCCAAAAACTAGTCATGGAAACATGACTATATCTCACCTCAAATAGATTTAATGAGATATTCCAAGGAATGAGAATTAACATATAAGGATCATATATCATTCACCTAACTTTATATCATAGTCTCAAATTAAAAAACTCTTCTATAGCACATTTTCACACCATTGGCTCACATAGACTCAAAAGGACCAAGAAGGTCAACTTTGAGTTAACTCTCTGATCATACCTCAAGAATAGGAACCACTTAAAATGCATGGTTAGAGTTAATACATACATAAATCACCATAAATATCTTAAATTCATCCTTAAACACATGATCACCTTCCCAATTCATCTTCTCACTCTAACTAGTCTTTGTTCATTCGTTTCACTATCTGGTAGATTAGTGACTAGTCAACTTGATTGACTTAGATAATTGACATAGTGACTGTTTCTTGAAAAATTGAATCCAAAAACATCAATAATGAGTCCTAGCCTTCAATATTTAGTAACTCTCATGTGTTGACTTAGTCAACCCTACTTATAACACTAAATTCTTTAAAAATAATCATATTTTTGTACCTTTTGTTGCCTACCCTGACACACCACTACCACCTAGAGATGCCTAGAAGATTCAACTACAACCTCCAATAGTAAAACATAGTAAACCAAATCACTCTAGTTGATTTCTAGCATGACCTCTCTAATCACTTCATTATGAAGGTTTATAAAGGGTTTTAAACTAGTTTACATTTTTAAAAAGTCCTCATAAAGCTCTATCCCTCAATCCACTAAAAAATACTTTAAAATTATTCTTAATTATATGTAACACCTCTCCCAAAAGGATTGGGTCCCCATGAAAATTATACATGAACTAATGTTAAAACTTTTATCTCAAGCTCAAAAATCACCATTTGAGCTAGCTCTAAAACACGTGAAGACTTTTCTTGACTTTATATCCCCTTCCCTAACCTTAGATCTCATCAAAATTATATAAAAAACTTTAATGACCATATCCCATACAAAAACAAGCATCACAAACCTTCAAACACACTTTGACTCTTCAAAAGGCCTCACAAGCCCACTTAGGTTAATTAGGCCACTAACCAAATTGTCATGTAGATCACTTGCCACCTCTTGAAAACCATCTATCTAACTTATTAGCATCCTATACATGTCCAAAATGAATATTCCAAGCATATTAATCTCCTCATCATGATATAACTCTCAAGTTACTCAAAACCCCATAGGCAACTACACATGGTCAAACCCACAAGGCATATGATGACTTACACTCCCCATGAAGACCATATGAGAAGACATCTCCTGCTAGGATCATACCAAGAACATGCCAAATTATCTCTCTCTAGGCTCCATGTTATCCATTCATGCCTCCATAAAACCAACTCCAACTGCTCATACTAGCAATCAAAATTGAGCTGGACACTAAGATTATGCATATTAGACCAAGATCACTCTCATGCCACTTTTTCATAACCAATACCACTTGAAATCAATGACACCACATCACTTCCACCAATCTCTCAATAATCTCCCCCTTTGTCATTGATGACAACAATTCCTTTTCTCTCTCTTTGCTTTGCCAAAATGATAAAGTGGGATCACAATAATGAAACATAATCTAAAATGTTTTCAAATCCAACATCATGGAAGACTCAACTTTTGAATATATTTAAAAAGGCTCCCCCTGTGATCTTTGAACTGAATCACTCCTTGAACAACATCAAATAACTTACCAATCATGAAAAATCCTCATATTGGTTTGTAAGCTATCAAGATCCTTGGACCTATCATAAATTTTCAAGGCACCATAGCTCCCCCTAAGACTTTTATCCACTTTTAAGGATACCACTTAGTCTACATAACCAATTCACACCTACAGGATCTCCAGGAACTGCTACTATCAACTTAAAAAACAACATGAAAAATAAAGCACCATGTAAGCTCTCATACCTTTGTAGTTAAGGCACTCTATAGATCACCAAAGGCACTCCAAGTAAGGAAACATATGTGAATCATGATTATAATAGACCAACCTACTTAATTGGAACTAATAAATCCAACATTATTTGGAAAGATATCACAAAATTGCTCAATTTCTCCGCTAGGCCTACTTAGACCCCTTGTAGCCCTATCTAGCCACTACAGACCTTATAAATATCTATTTGTAAACTTTTATATCATGAAATATTACATCTATATAAATCTTATATGCCCCCTCAGACATGCCAAAAATTATCCTCCAACTTAGATTCTTCCTTAAACTTCCTTCACAAGCCTATTAGCTAATTAAACCTCTTAGTGAGATAAAACTTGTATAAAATAAAATATACTTACTTCAACAGCAATGTAAAATATTTTGTAGATACTAATTTGGTCCATTCAACCATTAAATATCTTCTAGCCTCCAAATCCAAAGATAGACCACTTTTTTAAACATGCCCAAATCATTACGCCTTCAAAGTAAACCTTAGTCAAAGGTCAACATATGGTCAACACAAACACTTGAGCTAGATAGAACACTTGAATACCATCAAAAATCACTTCCATTCCAAATTTAAAGCCTCCATACCTTTGGTAACCATGACTTCCTTTAAGCCACCAAACACATGCTCATGAAAAGAGAAGTTAGTGACCACAAAAAATGCTCCACCTGGCACAAAAGGATTTAATAACATGTGAAACTACCTAGATCATGTCTCAAACATATGTGGAAACCTTAGTAATCATAAAATACTTCATGACACATATCCAAACTTCAAGTGACCCTTGTAATCAAGCAATTTGTGCATATAGGCCATAACCTATAGTAGCCACCTTGACCAAATGGTCAAACACATACCTAAGCACCTCATGGACATCATAAAAAATCATATTATGATTTTAAATGTCAAAACCAACTTGAATCAACTATTTTCAATCTTATAGCCATCATAAATCACCATAAGAACACTTTGGGCACCTTCTATGCAAACATCACTACCTAAATCAGTCAACTCTAAATTTTGACAATAAAACACATGTCTGAGCTCATTTATGACTCAAACTACCTAGGAATGATTCATGGCATCTTCTTCATGCTGTTATACAATCCATTATATCATCCTTATTCAAATCAATACCCATACCAAGCATCCTAGAATGATCAAAATTGCACTTTAGGACTAGGATACCTAAACATACCTTTTGAACAATCATCCTTACTTCTTTTCTCTTCACTAACTTATAAGATCAATTAGACCTCCTCAAGTAGGGTTGAACATTTAAGACAATCAAAAACATCTCCCATATGATCAACCATCCATCCTTTAGACACCACAAGATTTTATGGCTAAGAACTCTTCAAAGCATTTCATGAAAACACATAATCATAAATTTTTGTGTATACACCTACTATCTATCAATCAATTGTTAAGAAATATCTCCTTTAAAACACTCAACATAGGATACCAAAACAAGAAAACTCATGCCACATGAACTTAAGGTTATAAACAACCTCTTAGTCCATTGATCTCTTCATGAAAGCCCTTTAAATTGACTTAAAGAATCAACCTTATCCTCACAGTTAAGACCTTGTTATGAAAAGTAATAATTCTGACAAGAAACTCAAAAAAAGATATCAACCTCAAATTATTCAAGATGTCATCATACTCCTCTATGAACTTATAAGGTCACCTTGACAACAAAGAAATAGGATATTCACCATAAAACCTTCAAGATCACTTTCAACAATCTGCTTCAATCAATCAGTTCTACCTTTCATCTTCCTTTCTCATCAGGCCTTAAATTGCAACAAACTATGTCACTATTTGATCTCTTTCATATGAGCAACTTAGACAGTCAATTCATGAATCTGAGGCATGACTTCATATCCATTCTTTCTTCTTTATCTTTCCCTTCAATGCAATTTGATCTTCAATATATTCATTCTTACTCATAAAACTTCATTAGCTCTCATATCATTTGCATATACTATCAAGGCACCCTTATTCTATGTTTCTCCTTCAATTTTAGACCTCTAAATTTTAGGACACCAGGACATATTTGTACCTATCATGCTTGTTTACAAAGAAACCATCTTTAATACACCATACCATACAACTCAGGTTTGATCTTGGATTTGGCTTTAGTATAGTCTTTCTCCTTTAAACTTGTTAGTGCCAACATACAAACCTTTATGCAAAATTTAATTCTAATATTCACAAACTTATCCATCATATATAAATCTTCACAACTCAAGAAACATGAATAACCATGATAACAATAAGGCTACCATATTGATCATCAACAACTCTATCAACTCTGCCAACAACCAAGCTACTCACAAGATCACCTTACAAGATGATTAAGCCTCAAAAAGGAACTTCTCTAATACTAATTTATGGAAGTATATACTAAGAGGAGGGGGGGTGAATCAGTAGACAATGATGCACATACAATTCCAAAACCCATTCATCATACATGAATGTGAAATCTTATACATCAAAACATGAACAAGAGCATACATCATTTGAACACATCATTTAGGTGGGAAACCCTCTATGGGGAGAAAACCCACCCTCAAACCTAAAAACTAATGGACTATATTATTATAAGGATATAACAAAAATGAGAGTTTATACCAGCACCAACTAATCAAGGAGCATCCACCCCTTAATTTAGTCCAATTTCAATTAGACCTTTACTTAGCTCTAACTAGCAAGGAGGCTACAACCCCCTAGGTGATTAAGCACCCACTCAACCACCTCTGCTCTAATGTCCAAAAATTCTTTGATTTATTCTAAACCTTATGATGACCTTCTCTTTCTTTAACACCTATAAAATTTCTTCCCTTCTCAAGGCATGCACACCTACCTCATTCGCTCAACCAAGTCACCCTTTAGACTATTAGGTCTAATGAATTGTTATCTCTTAAACAAGATCAATCAAACATGACTTATCCTCTTCACCATTTTATTATCCTCAATGACTCATCTTTTCTCCTTGACTGAGATATACCCTTCACTTGAATACACTTTGTTCTCACCTCTTATCAAATAGGCCAATTTGACCTTATATATATATATATATATATATATATATGTCACTCCATCATTTAGCCCATCTTGGTCATCCAAGATACTACACATAGTTTAATTAAATTTATAAAATATCCTCATACATTTCATAAATCTAAATCAAACAATCCATATGTCTTCCATACTTCAAACAAGCTCAATCCTCCTTTAGATCTTAATTAGGCCTAATCCATTAGCCCTTATAAGTCATTCACCACATATGACCATATTCATGAATAATAGCCCTCAATAGTACTTCAAACACATGAAAATGGATCTCATAATATTATTTAACACTTATTATAGTGTATATTCCACTTGGAACTCAAAACAACTACTCTATCTAAGCCACTCTCTCTCTTGCTCTAAGTCCTGCAAACACCTAGAAAATGCTGCCAAGAAGAACTGAGGCATATTTTTGATTTTATAAAATAAAAAACTAAAAATATTACATGGATATGTATTAATTGACATAATAAACATCTGAAAATCCATTTTTCACCTTCACATATCTCACACAGGTCCAAACTAACTCACTCGAAATGACCACTCAAACTAGTGATGGCCATCAAAAAATTAGTCAAAGAAATTTGACTACTCCAACCAAAATAGAGGAAAAATATGATAACCAAATATATGTAATAAATATATGACACTCATATAATACCACCAATCTCTCACTCACCTCAAAATCCTCTCATAATATCTCAAACTATCCTCTCCAAAAAGGCCACTTTAGACTGCCTACAAGCTCGAAAACCTAGTCATGAAAACATGATTATCTCTTAACTCAATGGATTTAATGAGATCTTATAAGGAATGAGAAATAAAATAAAAATATAATAAATATTTTTTTTGAAGTTATATCATAATATTCAATAGCAAAAACTCTTCTATAGGCCATTTTCACTTCACTAGCTCACACAGCCTCAAAAGGACCAAGAAGGTCAACTTTGAGTCAAATCTCTAATAATACATCAAGAATAGGAACCAATTAAAATTTATGGATAGAGTGATTAAAAATATTTCATCACCATAAATCTCAAAAAATCATCCTTAAACACTTGATCATCTTCCCAATTTACCTTCTCACTCTAACTGGTCTTTGTTCACTATTTTCACTATCTGGCAGATTAGGGACTAGTCAACTTGATTAACTGAGATAATTGACACAATTATTGTTTATTTACAAACTAAATCCATATATTTTAATAACAATTCATATAATTTAATATATAATAACTCTCATGTGTTGACTCTGTCAACCTTGCCTATAACACTAAAATCTCTAGAAATAAGCATATTTATGTACCGTCTGCTCACTACCTTGACATACCACTACCACCTAGATATTCCTAGAGGACTCCTCTATAACCTCTAATAGTCAAAAATAGTCAACCAAAACATTCTATGTCCTTTTTAGCAAGATGGCTCCAATCAATTCATTATGAGGGTTTATAAAGGGTTTTAAACCAGTTTACATTCTTAATGAATGTTCATAAAGCTCTATCCCTCAATCCACTAAAAAATACTTGGAAAATATTCTTAGGTCTATGTTCCACCTCTCCCAAAAGGTTTATGTCCCCATAAAAATTCTACATGAACTAATGAAAGTTGAATCTTTTCTCTTGAACTCAAAAATCACCATATGAGCCACCTCTGAAACACATGAAGAATTTATTGACTTTCTATCTCCTTCTTTGGCCTCAAATCTCATAAACATGCTAGAAAAAACTTGAATGACCATCTCCCATGAAAAATATTCTTCACCAACCTAAAAACACCCTTTGACCCTTCACAAGGCCTCACAAACCCACCTAAGCCAGTTAGTCCAATAGCCAAGCTATCATGTAGATCACTTTCCACCTCTTGAAAACCATATATATAACTTATTAACATCCTATAAATGTCCAAAATGAATATTCCAAGGATATTAATCTCATCATCATTATATATCTCTCAATGTACTCAAAATCCCATAGGTAACTACACATGGTCAAGCCCATAAGGCATATGATGACCTACACTCCACATGAATACCTAGGAGAAGAGATCTCTTGCTAGGATCAAACCAAGAACATGTCAAATGATCTCTCTCCAAGCTCCATGCTATCCATTCATGCCTCCATATAAATAACTTCTCCAACTGCTCACACTAGTAATCAATATTGAGTTGAGCACTAAGATCATGCATATTAGACCCAGAGCGCTCTCGTGCCACTTTGTCATCACCAATTCCACTTGAGATAAATTAAAACACATCACTTCTACCAATATCCCAACAATTTTCTCCTTTTATTGAGATATTAATAATGGATTCTCATTGAAATCTATACCTATTCTATCACTTGAAGAATTTTAGTTCATCAATAGACTATCAAGATCATTTGTGCTTTTTTCATACTTGGTGAATGACTTAACCTTATTAAAAGCTTTATCTAATTCATCATTCAAAAATAATTTTTTTGTAATCAACTTGTAACACTCTTCTTCCTTACCTTTTAGTATTGATGATATAGACTTCAATTTGGAATTTAAGAATAGATTTCTCCTTTTTGCTCCTTATTATCTTTAGTTATCTTAGCTTTAAAAATATTGAATTAAACTTCATAGTATTTCCAATTGGCTTTCAAACCTTTTCTACCTTTCTTTAAATTTTCAAATCTTCAAGAGGAAATTTTAGTTCAATCTCATATTTTGGAATGTCTTCCTCATCTTCTTCATCTGATCCACTCTAGTTTCCTTCAATTTGATATGAACAATCACCTTCATCATTTTATTTGATTTCCATGAAAAGGACTTCATCATCCTCTACTTAATTTTCATTATGAATATTATCAAATTGACTGTCATCACCTATTTTTGAGTCACTATCATCCATATTTGTGATGTCCCTTACTTAGGGGCTCTCTTATCTGCACAAAAACTCTGATACCAAAGACCAAAGCTCTGATACCACTGTGATGTCCCTTACTTAGGGCCTCTCTTATCTGCACAAAAACTCTGGTACCAAAGACCAAAGCTCTGATACCGCTGTGATGTCCCTTCTAAACAGGAAATATAGCAACACAAAAAAATATGAACCAAGATATAATAGCTGTTGAATAAATTCAGAAAGATCACAATAATATAGTCTCTTAATAACAAATACAGATTGTATCACTTGTCCTTCTAAATTATTACAATTGCAGTCCTCTAATATGCATATAAAATATGAAATACAGTCTTGAAAACCCTGGCTTTGCAAATCTGGAAGTGCAAATAGAGTTCTGGAAAGTCTCGGCCCTTCTGTGTCGACACATAGTCGCCGTCGTCGGTCGATATATTGCCGACGTCGGTCTCTGCCGGTCGGATTTCTACCGACGTCGGTCTTCAGTCGACCGATGTCGGTCACTGAAACCCTCTGTCTGCCGATGTCGGTTCCTGCACTGATCTGTACGAACCCGTACGGATTCTGTACGGCCGCAAATTAAGCACCACTTCCCTGTCTTCAACCCCTGATCTGAAATATAGATGTCTCTAGCACAGTAGATCTCTAGCTGTATAATTTTATTGAATCAAAACATAAAGCAATAAATACCTGGAATATATGTGATAACTTCTGTGTGAAGTTATCTCTCAAACCTGAAATTCTGTGATAACTTCTGGATGAAGCTATCTCTCACTTTGGCAATAGATCAGCTGATATTTCACAGCCTCTTAATTGCACACACTGAAGAGGGAACGTTCTCCAATGCAGATGGAATCCTTGAACCCTAGGCTCAGTCTTCACAGAAGAAATTCTTCAATTTTCAATAATCAATAATCAATAGCATAATGAATAATGGCCTCCATGAGAAACCCTTATACCCTCAAAAGATATGCTTGCCCTAATTAGGGTTTCTTAAATTAGAATTAGGGTTTCTAATTAAAAATAGGCTAAATAATTAATATTTGATTAAATCAATCAAATATTAATATCTCCCTCAATACATGTCGGTTCCACGAACCAATCGAAGCTAGTGAATCAGGGAGTGATTCCGCACATAACCATGCCACAATAAAGGCGCTCCGCTGCGTATCAAATGTCCCTAAAAAGTAGGAGCTCAAGCCAAATGTGTCTGAAATACACTGAATGAAAATCAAATGAAGAAATCCTGTGAATCAAAGTCGAGCCAAGCTCCATTATGACCCTCTATCCATCTTATTAGCCTACGAAGGTCGCATAATAGGCTAACCATGAACTAAGAACATGTCAATTGAAAAGGGGACATGACAATCCGCCCCTCCTGAAATTGCTTGCCCTCAAGCAATCACTGAATGACAAATCAATCAATCCACCTGGATCCCAAATGTAGTTAGGATCTCCACCACTGTCAATTATCACGAACCCCATGCCATGTCCATCCCAACATCCAATCCATAAATGAAAATTTGCAAGCAAACTCCGTACCTGAATAATATCTAAAACTGGATTGTGAAGGCTAGACATAGTCACATCATCATCAACCTGTGTCCCGACTGTAACAGAAAGTTGAGTCCTCACCACATGTGACAACTCCTGAACTGAACTCACCTCAAGACCAAGCTCGTCCTCATACCTCTCCTGTGTTGGTGCCAATGTGCTCTCGTCATCACCCTCCATCGTGTTATGTGGTATAGGTACCTCCATCCGATGAAAGAACATATATCTGAAGCTGCTGCCCCGTATTGCCTTAAGAATATGTGTCATCCCATCAACATTAAAGAGAACCTCCATGTCCTTGAGACGAAGAGTAACTTCCTCAAATGAATGAAGCCACTTCATACCCAAGACTAAGTCTATATCCCCCATGTTTACCACATAATAATCAGCATTGAACTCATAGTTGTTCAAGCGCAATGGGAGGTCTCTAATCATACGCTCACACTTAAGAGTGTGACCATCGGCTACCTTAACTCTGATGCCCTCAAAACCTTCTGTAGTGAGTCCACGCTTCTCCACAAATCTAGCATCTATGAAATTGTGAGTGGCTCCTGTATCAAGAAGGGTGATAACCTTCTGCCCTGCCAAAACTCCACGGAGTCTGAATGACTCATCCGACTAAATGCTGGATATGCGTGCCTCCTGTAGGTGAAGCTCTAACTCTGCCTCTGCATTAGACCCTGAAGCCTCTGCCTCTGCCCCCTCAGAACTGTTATGCTGTTCGGAATCCTCAGGATCTAAATCCTCATAATATATCCACATCATACGATTCGCCTTGCCCTTAGGCCTCAAAGGACAATCGTGATGGATATCATATGGTCCTTTGCAGTAGAAGCAAAGCTTCTTCCTGCGTAGATCATTAAGTGCCTCACGATCCAAAGGTGGTGCTGCTGGATTGGCCTTTGAATCATTTTTAACTCCGGATTTATCTATGTTAAAATCCGGTCTCTCCGTATCCCCGTGGGAGTGCTTATGGTCTCTAGAAGAAGAAGTACTTTTGGTGTTAGATTTATTGGATGGGGCTGCCATCTCCATATCACGTGCCTTCCTCATAGCTACCTGTAATGAAGGAGGATCAAAGGCTTTGATCCAACCCCTCAATGGCTCTGTCAATCCCTCTATGAAGAGAACTACCAATCTACGCTCTGAAATATTGGGTACCATGACTGCTAATCTCTGAAACTCACCAATGAAGGACTCCAAGCTACCTGTTTGTCTCAACTGTGCCAGATCTCAGAAGTAAACCTCGGGATCTCTCCTGTCAAACCGCTCAACCAACCTATCCACAAAGTCCTGGTACTCTGTCACTTGATTATGCTGAAGTGTTACCATACCATGGTACCACCAATCATGTGCTACTCCATCTAAGTGCAAAGTGGCGTATTTGATGGCATCTATCTCTGACATTGGTCTCAACGCCAAAAAGGTGTCAAGCTTATGAACCCAAGCTTGAGCTGTCATCTTACCGCTGCCATCAAAAGTAGTCAAAGAAAGCTTACCAGTAGCCTTCTGCAGCTCACTGAATTGGACTCTAGGTCTCCTGTCCTGTCTAGCCAATCTATAGTGCTCTCTCCTCAAATTGACAAAACGATCAAAGGTTGTTCTCTCTTGGATATGAGGAGGTAATAAGTCCCACTCATCATTTGCAGCCATGTAAACATCTGCAAATGGAGAATTCCCTGCCTCCTCATCTGCGGGTACCTCTGGTTCTTCTTGAATAAATGAAGGGCGTGTAGGTCTATCAGCTGTTCTGGAGTGAGTCTGCTGTGGTCTCTGATCAACCGTAGCACTCCTATCATCTCTTTGGTCCCTGTTCTGTCCATCAGGTGCGTTCATTCTCTCTAACATGGTCATAAGTCCCTGTAGTGTCTGAGCCATCTGCTGTTGGCTAGTAATCATAACACGCTGAAACTCTCTGGTGGCCTGATCAGCATCATACCTATGGCCCTTGGGTGGGCTGCCCTCACGTCTGTCACTCATGATGATCGGTCTCTGATCTAACAACTGGATACCTTCAAGAAAGGCTCGGCTGCGTGTGTTATACATGTGTGGTCCCAACTCTTGTGGCTGCATACGATCTATAGACCCTCAGGCTGGCAGGATTTAGCTCTGATACCACTGTGATGTCCCTTACTTAGGGGCTCTCTTATCTGCACAAAAACTCTGATACCAAAGACCAAAGCTCTGATACCACTGTGATGTCCCTTACTTAGGGGCTCTCTTATCTGCACAAAAACTCTGATACCAAAGACCAAAGCTCTGATACCACTGTGATGTCCCTTACTTAGGGCCTCTCTTATCTGCACAAAAACTCTGGTACCAAAGACCAAAGCTTTGATACCGCTGTGATGTCCCTTCTAAACAGGAAATATAGCAACACAAAAAAATCTGAACCAAGATATAATAGCTGTTGAATAAATTCAGAAAGATCACAATAATATAGTCTCTTAATAACAAATACAGATTGTATCACTTGTCCTTCTAAATTATTACAATTGCAGTCCTCTAATATGCATATAAAATATGAAATACAGTCTTGAAAACCCTGGCTTTGCAAATCTGGAAGTGCAAATAGAGTTCTGGAAAGTCTCGGCCCTTCTGTGTCGACACACAGTCGCCATCGTCGGTCGATATATCACCGACGTCGGTCTCTGCCGGTTGGATTTCTGCCGACGTCGGTCTTCAGTCGACCGATGTCGGTCACTGAAACCCTCTGTCTGCCGATGTCGGTTCCTGCACTGATCTGTACGAACCCGTACGGATTCTGTACGGCCGCAAATTAAGCACCACTTCCCTGTCTTCAACCCCTGATCTGAAATATAGATGTCTCTAGCACAGTAGATCTCTAGCTGTATAATTTTATTGAATCAAAACATAAAGCAATAAATACCTGGAATATCTGTGATAACTTCTGTGTGAAGTTATCTCTCAAACCTGAAATTCTGTGATAACTTCTGGATGAAGCTATCTCTCACTTTGGCAATAGATCAGCTGATATTTCACAGCCTCTTAATTGCACACACTGAAGAGGGAACGTTCTCCAATGCAGATGGAATCCTTGAACCCTAGGCTCAGTCTTCACAGAAGAAATTCTTCAATTTTCAATAATCAATAATCAATAGCATAATGAATAATGGCCTCCATGAGAAACCCTTATACCCTCAAAAGATATGCTTGCCCTAATTAGGGTTTCTTAAATTAGAATTAGGGTTTCTAATTAAAAATAGGCTAAATAATTAATATTTGATTAAATCAATCAAATATTAATATCTCCCTCAATACATGTCGGTTCCACGAACCGATCGAAGCTAGTGAATCAGGGAGTGATTCCGCACATAACCATGCCACAATAAAGGCGCTCCGCTGTGTATCAAATGTCCCTAAAAAGTAGGAGCTCAAGCCAAATGTGTCTGAAATACACTGAATGAAAATCAAATGAAGAAATCCTGTGAATCAAAGTCGAGCCAAGCTCCATTATGACCCTCTATCCATCTTATTAGCCTACGAAGGTCGCATAATAGGCTAACCATGAACTAAGAACATGTCAATTGAAAAGGGGACATGACAATATTTGTGTATATACTCCTTTTGTCCTTATAGAACTTGTTTTTGTTATCAAACTTCCTAAATGATCTCTTGTTTCTATCAGACCTAAAACATTTCTTACCTTCTGCTTGATCCTCATCCTCAACTTTATTATGCTTGTGAGGATATTTTCTTACAAAATGACCTACTTCACCATAGTTGAGGCACTTAAAAGGAAGCTTACCTATATACTTACCTGATCCAATCTTCAACTTTATTAAAAATAAATCAATTAAATCATCATCTAACATAGCATTTTTTACTTGAGACCCCTTCCTTTGTGTCTTCTTTTTTTTAGGATTGTTCTCTGCCTTGAAAGCAATATCCTTATTAATATGCTTGTCTTCATTTATCCTCATCTCATAAGTAGTGAGAGATCCATAAATATCATTCATCTTTTTTAGTGTAAGATCATGACTTTCCTCAATTACAGAAACCTTAGAGTCAAACCTATAAGATAGATATATTAAGATATTTTGAACAACAAAATCCTCTTTGAGATATTTTCCAAGACCCCTAATCATATTGACCACATCATCCACTCTATTTAATAAATATGCCATAGAATCCTCCTCCTTCATTTTGAGACTTTCAAACTATCTTCTAAAAGTTTGTAATTTTTATAGCTTGACCTTTGAGTCTCCTTCATATATTGTCTTCAACTTAGTCCACATCTCCTTAGCTATTTTATAGTGAATGACATTTTAGAATTTAGTCTATGATAGACCACTAAAAATATAATTCATAGCCTTTGAATTGATTTTAAATAGTTTTTTATCAGCAACACTAGTAGGAATAACATATCAATCAAAAACAATCTACCAAACATCAAATCCTAGATCCATGATAAAAGTCTACATTATTGAACTCTAAAAGGCATAGTTAGAACCATTAAACAATGGATCATGTTTGGAAGAGAAACCACCTTACATTCCTTAAATTTCCATTGTACCTTAGAATCACCTTTCAAGATGTTAGGCCACAAAAAAGACCTACTTTGATACCAATTGATAGAAGTGCACACCACTGAGAGGGGGGGGGATTAGTGGTTAATGTGATCTAGGAATTTGACTCAAGAGAGAATGGTTAGTTTTTTGTTAGTTTTAAAAATGAAAAAAAAATGAAATAAACACACTAACTATCATAGCATCTCTAGGCCTAGAAACTAGGGAGAGCTTACTTAACAAAAATAAATTTTCAAACACAACTTAAAAGTAAGAAATAAAAACACAATAATTCCTTCACCTTCATTAGATGATCCAAATGCCTTTGTAGTGGTGGCTTGCTTAGTTTGTGCTCATGAAGTCTTTGGCAATGGAAGCTTAACTACCTCCATCTCTCCTTGACACCTTTGGCTTTGGCTTGGCTTGGCTTGGAATCAATTTGGAATGGTAACACTAATTACAATGGCTTCTTGAAGATATTTGTGCATCATAACTTTGCACCAAAATATCTTATAAATTATTTGGTAAGGACTCATATTTATAGATTTTTACAAATATATATAATCAACCTAAACCATCCATCCTAAGATTGAGATGTATGGTTAAGGATTAATTTTATTTTTGGAATTAAGTTTGTAATTATCCTCTTCATCACATTGGAAGAAGGTGAAATTAAGAGGCATGAAGGGCATCATGGAAGGAATTGATGAGGCATGGAGGGCATGTGATGGGTGTCATTATCCCCTTCATTTAATCAACTTTCTATTGATGTCATATTTAACTAGGGTTGTTTCTAAAGCTATATGAAACAAGAAGAATCGTAGTGATTTAGTAATTGATTGTAGGTATTTGTATTTTTATTTTTTTTGGGAGGGATTTAGTAATTGATTGTAGGTATTTGTAGGTATTTAGGTTTTTATTTTTTAGGGATTTTATATGCAACAAGAAGAATCATAGTGATTTAGTAATTGATTGTAGGACTTCTTGGTTAAAACCTTATTGGAATCAAACTATGAAATTTTTTTAGAAGTAAACACACATTGCAAAAATGAAATAGATTGCTAGAAATAAACACACATTGTAGAAATGAAATAGATTGATGGAAATAAATGCACGTTATATAAATGAAAATTTAATCTAAAATGCCTGCAGGAAAAAGTTTACAATAAATCTTAACTTTAAGGAGTTGGAAGCATTTATAAATTTAACAGAGTTACCTATTTACTTTTGTGAGTAAAATATAAATACTGACAAAAATGAAGATCCTAGTTCTTTAGAGGAGTGGGCCCTTGTTCCACCTATAACAGGATTTGAACAATTTAATTTGCTTTCAAAATAGAAATGGCTATTTCATTGATAAAATGTTCTGTATTACAAATGTAGTAATTCTTCAATGATTTTCTCTATTCTCTATATTCTATGTATTCTCTCCTATTCTAAATTCCTAGGTCTATATATATAGATGCTTTGATGGCTGTAACTATTTCATAGATACAATGGAACTGAATCATGCCCAGAATAGATGCTAAATCAAGATGTGGCTAGATGTCTAGCTATGTGATAAATGTCTTGATTTTGCAAGTATAGAAAATTGGGAATCTATTCTTGATTTAATGGGATCATTGACCCAACATATCACTGGTCATTTGGAATAGATCCTTATCAGTTTCATATCTAGCCACAAAAGTTTTAGAGCTTATCTATAGGAGTATCAGAGCTAATTTAGATAATTTTAGAGCTAAATATAGAGTTCTAGAGCTAAGTCCAAAAATATGACAACTTGAAATAGTATGGTGGAGTTCTGGAACTAACTATGATGGTTCTCGAATAGATTCTATAGGTTTCAGAACTAACTATGATGATTCTAGAATAGATTTTGTAGGTTTCGAAACTAATCTAAATTGAGTCCAATGCTTCCAAAAAAATGCAATTCACTTCATATTTGTTTTTTAGCTTGATGATGACCTATTTTATTGCAAAACTAGAATTTTCCAACACACTTGTTAGGAATTATAGGTTTTTTAAACATTAGAATCACAATCAACAAAATATGGATAATTACATCCTAACTCATCTCAGATCAAAATAAAAGTTACAAAATGCAATCAAACTTAATAGAAAGAGAGAGTAAAATGAGGTCATTTATTATACATTTATCAGGCATATCTTGGCCTCATCATTTCCCCCATACTTACTTTTTTGTAAGTCCCTTTACAAACTTCACTCTTCAAATTTAGGATTGTATATCCTACATTCCATTTGATTGCTCAGATCAAATGGCTAGAAATGAATATCCTAATGCTTTGATTCAGAGGTAAAATACCCTACTCCTACTACTTTTCTTTTCCATTCCTCAAATTGAGTTTGATGTTGAGGTTCTCTATTTTACCAAGGAGATATGGGGGTGAGAAGTAGATGTGGCCTTTTCTACATTCCTATCCATATGCACAAGGGAGTTTCATTGATCCAAGGAATTATTGTGCATAAAGATTTTTCCATTTCTAGACTCTAGATCAAATTTGAAGGGAATATTACTTCCCTTATTTTCAATGCCATCGAGAGAAATTCCCATCTTTTTAAACATGCATCATATATATTATCAAAATTTACCTTCTCATAAGAGGTGAAGACATCCATGGTTTGTTGTAAATTGAAAAGATAAGGTCCCTTGAACTTATCATCAATGCATGAGATTGGAAATATGTATCAAAGGCGAGTGGGTTACCATAATGAATTCTCATATAGAGACTAGATGAACTAGCCTTTGACCAATGCTCTAACTCCCTTTCTTTCCATGTAATATGATTTTGAAGAATAGAGACAAATGCATTAAGCTGGTTTTCCCCTACATACAAACTGATCATAAAACCTGTATTTCTTTCTAGCATAAAATTGTAGAGGTAAAATTCACAACTAAGGTTTTTTTTTTTTTTTTTTTGTTTTTTTGTTTTTTTTTCCTGTATTGGCTAAGGAGTAGGTGCTTGAGAAATCTTCTTTGTCTTTTATTTCATGTGGAAGGCCACATGCTATCCTTGCTAACTACCAACGAATGAATTTTTCCTCTAAAATCATGCTATAAATAGGAGGTCTTTTGCATGCAAGAAGTTTCTCACTCATCATACAAATTATTTGTATTTTCACAAGACATTTATACTTATCATTTTCCTCCTTGTAAAATTTGTCTTCCCATTCCTTCCTTGCTTTCTCTTCTTCCACTAGTTTGCTTTTCAAGTCTGTATTGGATGCCTTAATTACACTAAGTTCTTTGCATGTGTCATCCCATAAATGCTTGAGTGGTAGATAAGTCAATTCAATATGTACAGAGACTATTGACATAGTGGTCTGTATTGTACATTTTTCCTCATTCTCCATTAGTTACCTTTTAATTTTTGCTAATTCTTTATTCTTCACTGTGAACTAGTTTTTTAATTCTCGAGGAGAATTTCCTTCTGCTCTAATTTGAGTTTGAGGAAGTTCAATTCCTCATCCTTTTCCTTGATAATGAGTTCTACTCTAGAAAAAAATAGAGCCTATTTAATCTAATGGTTTTGTTCTTTTTCTAAAAGTTCTTGGGGAGTTAAACATTCCTCTTCCACTACAGGGGATTTCCCTTTCCTTCTCCAAGATGCCTATTCATCTTCTGCATGTGATGGTGCTACTATCTCACCCATTTCTTGGAAAATTGGCTCCTCAAATATTTCATCTCTTTTTTCCTTTTCTATATGGCTTGGTCCAGGAGGAGTCATGGCCATGCTACCCAAAATATCAGTAGCTTCAGTTTCTAGCCTTTCTTATTCTTCCAGCTTTTCTAAACTTTATTTAGAATTTTTATGATTTTTTCTTTCTTGAGGAGCCTCAAAATGTGCAGACATAGGTTTCTTTTTTGAACTTCTTCTTATGTTCACCTTTTGTTTAGGCCTAGGTCAATTATCACTGTCAAAGATAGGTATCAGCTCTTCTGTAGCTTCAGTAGAAGAAGAAATTACTTGAGAAGGTATAGTAGGGTCTGCAATTTTAAATTTTCTTCCATATTTTCTTCTATTTGGTATTTCCTCTTCCCTTAATCTTTTCTTTTCCTAAGAAATGGTACTAGTTTTAAAATGAACTAAAGGAGTAGGAGGAGTTGATATTGTTCTTCTGGGAATACCAGGGTTTTGTCCAAAGTTGCCAAGTAATTTGTCTCACATTTCTTCCCCATTTTTCTTTGAAAGGAAATGGTGCTAGCATACAAAATGCACTAACCCATGATGTTTGATTGTTCATACACCCTAAGAATACCTTTGGGCCATGGTATAGATGTAGTAAAAAAGAAACCCTGGAAGGTTTACTATATATTCTAGTTTTTTGGCTCCATATCTAAGGTGTATAAGAATTTTTAGGACTTCTTTTCCTACTATCCCAAATTGTCCATCACAGGTTAAATATTTAACTATCTATAATGCTACTCTATCAAAGGGTTTGGGCAAGTTGGCCCTCTCAACTCCTTTGATGATTTTATTTGTATTATAAATATATTGGCATTCAGCTTCCCCTTCTTTCAATAGGGTTTCAACCAGGTCTTTTAATGTCCCTTTGACAGGGTTTGGGACATGCATTATTGGTATTCCAAACATCTCACTTATTATATTCATATAAAAAGGAATGAAAACCTTCCTAATATTTGTCCTTGTTTACTCTAAATTGATAATAAATTCTCTTACCAGTTCATCATTATATTTGGGAGATTTCTTTAGAAACTTCAGCCATCCTGCCTGTTGAAAGATATTTTCTACTTCTTCATCTGCAAAGAGTTGGGTATCATTGTCTGGTTCTGAATTCTTTTTGATTTCCATGATTCATTCTTCTTGAATCTTACACAGGTTAGTTGAATATTACTTCTTTTATTGATGGAACTAATGATTTTGGTTGTAGAGCTAGTAGATTTAGTTGCTGATTTGGTGAATTCAGTTGCAGAATTATTATACTCAGCTACAAAACTTAGCAATTTTGGTTGTAGAACTACCATACTCAGCTACAGAACTGATGGAGTTAACTCACTATATTTCTTTTGAATTTTTTTTGCATTCATATTTTACTTTGTTGATTCAATCATAAGAATGATTATTTATGGCTATTCACCAAATCATTCCATCATCAATATCCTTCTCATTATTTTTCACATTTAACCATGATGTATAATAGATGACTCATCATACTAATATTTCTAAATCAAGTCTAATCACACATGAAAACTTTCCATTTAACCTTTAACAAGTTAAAAACATAATTACCATCCTTGATGATGTAATCCCTCTATCATGCTAACACATCATTCTTGAAAAATGGTTAGAAAATAGTTAGAATTCAAAAAAAATTATTTGAATTAGCCATTTATTTGAGATGATCAACCACCATCACTGGTTTTCAATTGATCTCTAATTGATTTTTTTTTGGGTAGAGAACGCCATTTACTAGTTTTCATCCTCTTCCCTTTATTCTGGATCTTTTCATCTAATTATTTGATCATTTTGGAAGAACTGGGTTCTTTCGTACGATCAAATTCTTTGTTTTCTTTAATCTGCTTCAATAATTCATCCTTAGTAGGAGGCTTCCTATAAAGTTTTGGCATGTTTCCATTGACCAAGAGTATTCTTCTTTTGCCATTGATGGGAAATAATTAGATAGAACCATTGTCAAATATCTACTTGATTTGATAAGGTCCCAACCATCTGGTTCTTAATTTATGTTTGAATTATTGGTACTTAGAATCAAACAACAATGCCCAGTCTCCTACTTTGAATTGTCTTTCCTTGATATGTGAATCATGCCATTACTTCTTTTGACCTTGGATTATCTCTATCTGGTAGAGTGCTTCCATTCTAAATTCATCTAATTCATTGAGTTGAAGGATTCACTCCTTTTGAGCTACATCCAATTCAATTCCCACCTTAGTTGTTATCTTTAATGTCTATAGTTCAAACTCAATAGGCAACAAGGGATTTTTCCCATAGACTAACTCATATGGTGAAAACCCTATTGTGGTTTTCCAAGTTGTATTGTAAGCCTAGATAGCTTCAAGTAGTCTTTTTACCCAATCTCATCTTTTAGCTTCAACTATTTTAGTGAGGATGTTTTCTAATTCTTTATTTATTACTTCAACTTGTCCATTTGCTTGCGGGTGATAGAGAGATGACTTCCTATGATTGATATGATAATACATTGTGAAAGCCTAGATCACCTTGGACATAAATTATGGTCCCTAGTCTAAAACTAAGCTTCTTGGTGTTCTAAACTTTACCATAATTCTATGTTAAAGGAATTCAGCAACTACTTCTTCAGTGGCATTTGTTAAAGCCTACACTTTTGCCCATTTTGTTACATAATCCATACACACAAGAATGTGTTCTTTTCCTTGTGAAGGAGGATTAAAGGGTCCAACAAAATCCAATCCCCATCTCTCAAATGGTTTAATCACTACTTGTGGTTGTAGAGGCATTTCATTGGTAATGGTTGTTTATCCCATACTTTGACAAGGATCACACCGCCTGATATATCTCTTCACATCTTTGTACAGAGATGGCCAATAGTAACTAGTGCCAAGTATCTTGTGAGCTATTCTTTTCACTAAATAGTGTCCTCCACTTGGTTCATCATGACATGCCCATAGGATGTAAAAAATTTCATCTTCTCTTACACACCTGCGTAAAACCAAATCAGGACCACATTTAAATAACATTCCATTTAACCATTTGAAATGTGCACTGTTTTGATTAATTTTTTTATTTGTTTTTTAGTGAAAGGAGAAAACTTCCCTTTTACAAGATAATTTTCCATGTTAGCAAACCATGGTGTGTTAGCTAAAATAACAAATAATTGTTCATCTAGAAAGTTATCCTTGACTAGATCATATTCCCCTATATTGGTCAATCTTGACAAGAAATCATTTACCACATTAGATTTGTCTGGATTGTCCATAATGGTAATATCAAATTCTTGTGGAATTAATAACCATCTAATTATTCTACCTCCAACCACTAATTTTTTCATTAAATATTTAATTTTTTAGTGATCTGTATGTACAAATATTTTATACCCTATAATTTAATGTCTAAATTTATTGATTGTATAGATCACAACTAGAAATTATTTTTCAGTGGTAGTGTAATTTATTTCAATGGAAGTAATATTTTTTTGAGATAGTAAGTAGAACACATTCTTCCTTCTTCATCTCTCTATCCCAAAACTACACCAAATAAGGTATTTGAGGCATCAGTTTGGATGTGAAAAGGTTTCTCCCAATTAGGTCCTTGCAATATTGGGGTAGTTACTAATTTTTCTTTAATTTCTTCAAAATCATATTGACACTGTTCATCCCAAAGAAATCCATAGTCCTTGGTAAGCAATTTAAACATGGGGGCAACAATTTTACTAAAATCCTTGATAAAGCACCTATAGTATCTATCATGTCCTACGAATGATTTGATATCTATGGGAGTTTGAGGAATAGGCAAGTCTAAAATAATCTTGACTTTGTTTTGGTCAACTTGAATTCCTCTTTTTGAAATATGGTGCCCTAATACGATCCCTTCATAAACCATCATCAAACATTTCTCTTGACTAAGAGATAAGTGATGTTGTTCACATATTATTAATACTCTGTCCAAATTTTATAAGACAACATTCAATATATCTCCATACACAGTAAATTCATCCATGTATACCTCCACACAGTCATTTGTTAGGTCTAAAAAAATTGCTAATATGGCTCTTTGAAAGGTTGTTGGAGCATTACATATTCCAAATGGCAATACCCTGTAAGTAAAGGTACCCCATGGACAAGTAAATATACTTTTATCCTGATCCTCAGTAATAACTCTGATTTGATTGTATCCACTAAATCCATCCAAGAAGGAAAAGTACTATTTACCTGAAAGGTTGTCTAAGACTTGATCTATGAATGGTAAGGGAAAATAATCTCTCAAGGTGGCTTTGTTTAGTTCCCTATAGTCAACAGAAATTCTCAATTTTCTATTTTTTAGGGACAATTACAAGAGGAGACACCCACTGGCTATCTGAGATAGGGTAGATAAAACCTAATTGTAATATTTTTTCAATTTCTTGTTTGACTATATGCCTTAAGGATAGATTAATCCTCCTCTGAGGTTGCCTAACTGATCTAATATTTTTAGTATAAATGTGATGGGTGTAGATACTTGGATGAATTCCTTTTATATCTATATAGTCCTAAGCAAAAGCTTTAGTATGATCCTTTAAAACATCAAACAATTTGACTTCATCATTCTTTAACTAGTTACTAATATTAAAAAAATTGCCTAGTTGAATCTCAACATGTTTGGTTGCTGGATATGATGAACTGATTTGTTGAAAGGGTTCTATTAAGGTGTTTAGTAGACAGGTATGTGGTAAAAACATATGATATGTAGCAACATCTCTGAAAGTTCCTAAACGACTAATGCTAGACAAAGGACAATAGGAAGAGTTATGATACTTATCTTGTTGTAGGTCAAACTCCTCATTACTGCTATTTTCCAAAAATTCTTCACCATCTCTTGATATCTGTAAGGCTAAAGCTATAGATCCTTACTCTCCCCAAGAGAAATTGCATTCCTCTGGAGTGAAATTATCTTCATTTACAGAGAATTGGTGTGGTTCTAGAACTAAATGTGATGGTTCTAAAATAGATTCTACAAGTTCCAAAACTAATCCTGACTACTCCAATGACGATTGATGTTCTTTTAATGAAGGATTAACCATATCATATATTTCCCATACATGATCTTGCAATGTTATCATAGCTAAAGATGATAGATTTTGCTCATTAATATCAAGATTATCAGCCCATAATTTTTCTTGATTATCAATAAAAGGTCATGTAGAGGGATATAATGAAATTTGCTTAGAATTCTTACCATTTTAAATAGTCATATCACCTAACCTGTAATCAATTAAGGTAGCAACTATAGTTAACCATGGTCTCCCCAAAATAATGGGATAACCAAGTGTTTTACCTTTTGGCTATAATATAAGGAATTCAACTGGATATTCCCATGATTCTACCATTACTGCCACATCTTCAATAACTCCTAGTTTTGCTACAGACTGATCTGCCATCTACAATATGGTATTAGTAGGTTTTATGCCTATTAATGGTAATGTTTTCGAAGTGTCCCCTATCATTATATTGATAGCTATGCCTAAATCAATTAAAACATTATGTATATCCTTATTCCCTATAGAAACAAAAATAATAGGGCTTCCAGGATCTCCATTTTTGGGTAGTAGGAGTTTTCCTGCTAATAAATCAATAAGCTTTCCATCTACCTGAATAGTCCTAGGGTACTGCTTCTTTCTTTCAGGTTTTTTAAAACATAACAATTTGATTAAATTGTTTAATTTTAGAATATCCTTAATTTCTTGTAATAATGGTATTTCAATATTCAATCTTCTTAGTTCCTACACCAATTGATATTCCTTAAGTTCTATGGTTTCTTTAAGTCTTTCTAGAAATGGAATCTTAATAGTATTTCTTTCTGGTTCCTTATCTTTTTCTTTGTCATCTTCCTTAGGTGTAACTATGCTAGGGGTTGTAGCTTCTTCTATCATCTCAGTGATTATAATAGGTGGATTGTTAACTAGTTTTCCAGATCTAGTTTGAATGCTTTTACAATACATTATATTTAAATCAACTAATTTTTCTAGTTCTATTTAATAAACAAGAGTTGTTTGTTTGTTTGTTAGGTTTGCTATTGGTTGTGTTGGCATTTGTGTTTGGACTATGTTTTTAATATGTGGATGTTATGCTAAAGGTCCCATTATGGCTTGTTGATTCTAATTTGGATATGTTTTTCCTTACACATAATTGCTAGGACCCCATCTAGGTTGTGGCCAAGCATAAGGATTTCCTTGACCAGCCCAAGGTTGCTAATGTCCTTGAGTATACCAAGATTGACTTTCCCGATATTGAGGATGCCATGTGGGTTGAGGGGCCCAAGGTGGCTATCCCCAAATTTTTCATACTATTTGAGCTACCCATGGCATCATCCAGGGATTAGGCGCTGGTCTTGGCATAAACTGTCATTGGTTAGGTTGTCTCTAAACAAAATTTAATTCTTTTATGGTGGATGATGTATTGATTTTTTTGAGATAATTTTTTATGAGTGGAAGAAGAGAAAAAGCATGAGTAACATGTTCTTTAGATTCATATAAAATACATACTTCCATTTTATCCAAAGGACATTCCCTTATTGCATGCTTCTTCTTGCATCTAAGACAATACATAGCTAATGGTTCAAGTTGGGCATTTGATTTATCTTGCAATCCATCCATGGTGGAGGTTAATTGAACCAATATGTCTATTTTCAATTTTTCCAATTCATCCATCAATTTGTTCATATCTAGATTTGAATTTTTAACCATTTTCACTTTTTTAGGTCCACCCCTTATCCTTGAATAGTTTCTACAAATTTATATGATTTCATCCATTCTTAATTGAGAAATGTTTCCTCTGCCAATTAAATCAAGGGTTTCCCTAGATTCATCATCTAGACCTTTGAGATAAATGGTTTTACTTAAATATTTTTGAAGTACAAATCCACATATTTTACTCACAAAGAGGAATCTATCCAAATAATCTTCCATATTTTCATCTTCTTCCTGTTTGATTTTGAAAAATTCTTCCTTTCGATTTCTTCCTCTACAATAATCTTGATATTTGTCCAGGAAGAGAGTTTCCATTTGTTCCCAATTGGTAAAAGAATTAGATGTAGAGCAAATAAACACATGTTGTAGAAATGAAAAAGATTGTTGGAAATAAACACACATTGCAAAAATGAAATAAATTGATGGAAATAAACACACATTGTAAAAATGAAAATTTAATCTAAAATGCCTATAGGAACAAGTTTACAATAAATCTTAACTTTAAGGAGTTGGAAGAATTTATAAATTTAATAGAGTTACCTATTTAATTTTGTGAATAAAATATAAATATCGATAAAAATGAAGATCATTTTTCTTTGGAGGAGTGGGCCCTTGCTCCGCCTAGAACAGGATTTGAACAATTTAATTTGTTTTCAAAACAAAAATGGCTATTTCATTGATAAAATTTTCTATATTAAAAATGTAATAATCTATCCTTATCTCTCTATTCTTCAATAATTTTCTCTATTCTATATATTCTATCTATTCTCTCCTATTCTAAATTCATAGGTCTATATATATATATATAGATGCTTTGATGACTATAACTGTTTCATAGATATGATGGAACTGAATCATGCCTAGAATAGATGTTGAATCAAGATGTGGTTGGATGTCCAGCTGTGTGATAAATGTCTTGATTCTACAAGTATATAAAATTAGGAATCTGTTCCTAATTTAATGGGATCATTGACTTGATAGATCGTTGGTTGTTTCGAATAGATCCTTATCAGTTCCATATATAGCCATGAAAGTTTTGGAGCTTATCTATAGGAGTGCTAGAGCTAATTTAGATAATTTTGGATCTAAATATAGAGTTCCAGAGCTAATTCAAAAAATTCAACAACTTGAAATAGTATGGTGGAGTTCTAGAACTAACTGTGATGGTTCCAAAATAGATTTTGTAGGTTTCAAAACTAACTGTGATGATTTCTGAACGGATTTTATAGGTTCTAGAACTAATCTAAATTGAGTCCAATGATTCCAAAAAAATGCAATCCACTTCATATTTATTCTTTAGCCTTATGATGACATGTTTTATTGCAAAACTAGAATTTTCCAACACACTTGTTAAGAATTAGAAGTTTTATAAACGTTAGAATCATAATCAACAAAAGATGGATAATTACATCCTAACTCATCTCAGATCAAAATAAAAGTTAAAAAATGCAATCAAACTTAATATAAAGAGAGAGAGTAAGATGAGGTCATTTATTATATATTTATCAAGCATATCTTGGCCTCATCATCATGAATCTTGATATTTGTGGCATTTATGGCCTAGGGATGTCTTCCCAAGAAATGATGTCACTTGATTATGTAGTTATTCAATATTCATTTCTAAAAACAAGTATTCAACAAGTTTTCATGGAATTATTAAATAGGTATTGATTTGGATTAATTAGCTCTTAATCATGTTTAAGTACTTCGTGAAAAAATTACTCTAATTGATCAGAATGCCTTGTTAGTGGTCCAAAATTTGACTAAATTAGAATTGGAAGGTGATGTTAGATGTGTTGGATCCATTATCCCATTTAAGATGTTGACAACGAAAAATATTGAAGGAACATGTCTTGGGCAAGATATTTAATAGGAAAGAGCAATGTAGAGTACCTAGGTGTAAAATTGGAATTTTGACTCAAAATGATCTGATCAAACTTAGCTAGCCCATAAATTACATTGCCCCATTTAGGGATACCCTGGCTAAAATCAGCACTTGAATATGTAAGTTTCACATTATATAGCATGTTTTATTGTTTTTATGCCAAATTGTGCATTTTGGGTGGAAATTGGTCAAAATACTAATTAGAGGTTATCAGTGGCCAAATTTAGGTGTCTATAGTTAACAATAATGAAATTAAATTCCCAACTCTTCAAGCCATGTAACAAATCACATCAACATGAAAGATAGATGAATCAAAGAACAAACATGAATTTAGCCATTACATAAGATTTATGTGGGAAACCCTCATGGGGGAGAAAACCCACTCTAAAGTTTTCAAAACAATGGACTAAAGTCTTATAAGATGATCACAAATAAGAGGATTTAGTGAGGCACCCACTTCACAAGGAGAAAAAAACCCTAAAGATGACAAGCACCAACTTGACTAAGATGTTGAGCACCAACACAACACCTTATCAAATGAAAAACTCTTGAACTTGGATTTCTTCTCAATCTAATATAGAAACCCTAAAATAACACTCTTCTCTAAGTTTTCAACTCCACACAAGTCACCAACACCAAGCCATCTCTTCAACACAAGAAAATAACGCCTTCACAAAATATTTCACTCATATTCAAATATGCTCTCATAAATGTAATAAAAATAATCAATGTCATAAGAAAAATATGTTGAGTCTAATGAAATTTTCCTTTACTCAATATAATACAAACATTGGTCACCAAGACCCCCAACAACTTCACACAAGGTCTTCAAATATCAACACACACACTTGCTTGTATAGCTTTATTCACACACCCAAAAGGCATAAGTCACCTTATATATATATATATATATATATATATATATATATATATATATATATATATATATATATATATATATATATATATATATATATATATATTACCAATATCTATTATTGTTGGCCATCTCAATTTAGAATATCTTATTAATAATTATTCATGTCCCACAAGGTTAGCCATGATCCTCTACATAAGCTTTCTAAACCATACCATAAGCTTATATCACAAACATCTTACAAATGAAGCATAAAAATAATTATGTGATTATATTTGACTAAATAAAGATTATTCAAATTATAAATCTTTGTATGAGTACTTCAAGCATTAATCAACACTCTTTAACCATCATAAACACTTGATCTGACCATCTAGTCTACAAACAAACTGAGTCATCCAAAATAGGTTCCTTTTACTGTTAAAACCATCATGGTTAATTATGAGTCAACCATTCAATAACCTCCAAGTGAATAATATCAATACTAATATTATGTATAGAGGGAATACATCCACTGCATCACCTCCAAGAGCTCATATCCATCCATACCCATTGATTAGGCCTTCCAATTTCAATTCTCACTCTGATTGGTCTTTCTCACTCTAGTGACTAGTCAAATTTGAACTTCTATAAAATTGACATAAAAAGATGAATCTCACTAAAAATTTCCATGAATGTTTGAGAAAATTCTTGAGATTCAAAAATCATCCATTAGATGATCTAGTCATTCACAAAAATCTTCTTTATAAATAAAAATATTGTTAACAACCCATTTTTTATGGGACACACTATCAAGAGACCAAAAACACTTTATAAAAAACATAAGGAATATTTTTAAACCTACAAACATCATCATATCCATCCACTAGTTTTTTGAGCACCTGAAATCAAGATCTTTCCAATTAGGTCTAAGACTAGGGTTTTAGCACTCAAAAATCCCCTTAGCTTCTTAATGATCATTTATAAATTTGTGGCCCTTAACCCCTAAACCAATTCTTAGAAAATATTATTACAGACCTTACCCAAAATTTTAAAAAGTATCATCTCCCCATGTATACTTTCACATGCCAAGGAACACAAAAAAGTCCTTATCGAGCTAACTAGACACCTTTTTAGCACCTCTTGAAGCCATATGATCCTTTTTTTGAATTTTTACTTCAACCTTTGACCTTTGACTTGGTCAATGCACTTAAAAAATTCTCTCTAATCATATCCCATGTATATATAATATTAACCACTCTAAAACCTCTTTTTGACCCTTCACAAAGCCTCACTAGCCCACCTAGGCCAACTAGGCTAAAATCCAAGCTATCATACATAACACTTTCCACATCTTAAAAACCATAAACCTAACCTATTAGAACCATATACATGTATAACATGTATATTAAAATCATATTGAGCTCCTTAACATGTCACACTAGCCATAATACTCAAAACCCCATAGGAAACCATGCATGATCAAGCCTACATGGCATAAACCGACCTGCATACCTCATGAAGGCCACATGAATTCAAACTTTAAGCATATAACACATCAAAATAAAGTCAAAAATCATCATACCAAGCTCCATTCATCCATACAACATCCACCTAGGACACCCCTGCACATTCTTGCAAGTATTACATTACTCCAAGTACATTAGACCATCATGTTTTATCACTCTAACCTATTAGACCAATTTTTCATCACCAATGCCACTTGACATCAATTAAAACACATCTACCATCAATATCCCAATAATATCCACCTTTTTCATTGATGACAACACTCCTTTTCTCTCTCCCACTTTGCCAAAATGACAAAGGGGACTCCCTTCAACACTTAACACCTCAAAAATCAAGAAAGTAAGCTACAAGAAACACATCGAATCAAGCTCACCTATAGGATTATATATAAAATAGTACCATTATGACCTAAATTAAGAAAAACTTCACCTTAGAAGATTCTCTCACTCAAAAACTACTCTTGAACTATCAAGATCCTTGGACATGTCACTAATCTGTATGGCAACATAGCTCCCCCTAGGACCCTAAATCACTTTTAAGGCTCCCCCTTAGTCTACACAACCCATGTACACCTATAGGACCTTTAATAATAGCTACCATCAATTTAAACAATAAAATGAGCACCACAACACTATGTAAGCTCACATACCTTTGCACTCAAGGCACCCTACATACCACCCATAGCACTTCAAGGACACCACCATACATAAATCATGTTTATAATATACCAACATACTCATATGGAACCAAAAAATCCATTATTATTTTGAAAATTTTCTCAAAAATATTTAATTTCTTTACAAGGCCTATTTAGACCCCTTGTAACCATATCTAGCCACTACATACCTCATAACTCTCTACCCTAATCACTTAAAGAAATTAAAATTCATGTTTGAAGACCACTATCATGCCCCCTTAGGCATGCCAAGAATTATCATCCAAATAATCCTCCTTAGCATACTTCCTTCTTTAGCTTACTAGCCAATTAGGCCCCCTAGTGAGCTAAAACTTGAATACAATAAAATATACACACTTCCAGACCACTGTAAAAGATGATTTAGATACCCATTTATCCCATTAAACTAATTTTGAATATTCTATCCTCCAAATCCAAATTTTGACTACTTTTCCAAACATGCCCAAATCACTAGACTTTTAAAGCAATAATTGGTCAAAAGTCAACCTCTAGTCAACATAGACACTTGAGGTAGATACCACACCTATAGACCATCAAAAATAATTTCCATGACAAATTTCAAACCTCCACACCTTTGGGAACCATGACTTCCTTTACACCACCAAACACATGTTGTTGAGAAGAGAAGCTAATAACCACTCAAAATGCTCCACCTAGCACAAAATCATTCATCCACCTATGAAACCACTTGGAACATGTCTTAAACATATGTTTAGATGTTCTTTAGCAAATAATTATTCATGACACATCTTTAATCTAAAAATGAATTTTGAAACCAAGCATTTTGGGCATTCAAACCCAATACCTACCATAGACACCTTGACCAAATGATCAAAATCATACTTTGGCACCTCAATATAATATTTCAAACCATATTTCCTCCTTTGACATATCAAAACAATCTTTAATCACTTATTATAAATCTTCTATCCACCTTAGAATACCATATGAGTAATTTTGGCACTTTTTAGGTAGTCATCACTGCCAAAAATGGTCAACTCAGACTTTTGACCATAAAACACATATCTAAGCTCATCAAGAACTCAGATCACCTTGGAATGAATCATGAATATCTCCCTTAAGACCTCATATAAACATCTTTTTTCTTCTCCTTCAGATCAGTACTCAATCAAAGCATCAAAATATGATCAAAATGATACTTTATGACCAGGAGACCTGAACATACCTCTTGAATAATATTGCTTATTCACCTATAAGAGTCTCTTGTGAAGAATAGATAGAGAGATCCAATCTTTCAAGACTAATTTATAGTGTGAAGCTTGGAGTGTCCCACATCTTCTCATATTCTTCTTCCTCTTTAGTCAACATAGTCGTATTCCTCTTTAACATGCCTGTGACTACCTCTTATATTATTGCAAATTTATCCCTTTATTTTATATTTGAATAGGCAAAAAATGAGAATGCCACCATGTCTTGATCTATATTATCAACTAAATTAACCTTTTCAATTTTTGTCAATGATTCATTTGTATAGGAAAGATCATCATCTAGAGCCACAAAATGATCCATACTTATCTTAAGGCTATCTTTATCTTCCTTCTTCAACTTCTCATTGTTTTTTATCTCTTCATTGAAAACATGAGTAGATAATGAAAATTATTTAGTGAAAGAATCACTCTCCACCTTTGAAAAAACATAGCCCTAATCTGTAGACATATCAACTATTACTTTCTTTTCTTCCTTTGGCATGTGTAAAACTTTGTCTTTCCTTTCTTGAAAACATGGAGCCTAATTGGTCTTGACTTGATTAAGATCCCCCTTTTTCTTAGAAAATTTAGTAATATGATTAAATACCTTACAATTTAAACATACAATTCTTCTTTGATACTAAAAAAATTTGGCTAAGTGACCAGTCCTTTGACAATTAAAACATGTTATATTCTTAGGAGTAGACTCATTTTACTTTATCTTCTTTTGAAAATGATTATCTAAATGTCCCATATCCAAACACCTGAATCATTTTATCTCATTCATAGGATTAGGATTATTGATTTTCTTATCCTTCATTTTGAAATCATTGACCTTATGACCAACCTCATGATAAATATGATAGTATCCATTAAATTTTAAATGCTTTATGGCATTAGGTTGTCTTACCTTATTGGAGCTAGAACCCTTAGCTTGGGTATTGATTTTTTCATGTTTGTCTTTCTCCTCTTAAATTATTTTTAATGGAAGTAGCTATTGAGAGGGGGGGGGGGTGAATCAATATATAATACTTCACAAACAATTCCAAAACCCATTCATCATACATGAACATGAAACCTTATACATCAAAACATGAATAAGAGCATACATCATATGAATAGATCATTTATTTGGGAAACCCTCTATGGAGAGAAAAAACAATATCAACCCTAAAAACAAATTTAATATATTCCTATTAATATATAAAAAACATGATACTTTAGACTATCACCAACTAATTAAGGAGTATCCACCCCTTAATTTAATCTAGCTCCAACTAGACCTTTAGGTAGCTCCAACTAGAAAGGAGGCTATAATCCCCTAGGTGTTTAAGCACCCACTAAACCACATATAATATAATTTAAACCACTACTCTGATGTCTTATACACCTAATTATGACCTTCTCTTTCTATAACACTTGAAAAACTACTTCTCTTCTCAAGGCATTCACACCTACCTCATTCGCTCAACCAAGTCACCCTTTAGACTCTTATGTCTAATGAACTGTTATCTCATGAACATGATCAGTCAAACATGACTAATAATTTTCAACCTATGATGGTCCTTAATGAATCATCTCTTCTCCTTGACTGAGCTCTTCCTTTTTCTTGAATACACTTTGCTCTCACCTCTTCTCAAATAGGATATAAGGTGACTTATGCCACTCCATCATCTAACCCATCTTGTTCAGCAAAGATACTTCACATACTTATCTTACCTTTATAAAATATCCTCATACATGTAATAAATAATAATCCAACACTCCATAGGTCATCCATACTTCAAAACAAGTTCAATCATCCTTTAGATCTCAATTAGGCCTAATCCATTAGCCATTATAAATCATTCACCACATATTACCATATTCATGAATAATATCTATCGAAAATGTTTAAAACACATCAAAATGGATCTCATAATATTATTTCACACTTGTAAAAGTGTCAAATCCACTTGTAAATCCAAACCACTACTCCATCCAAGCCACTCTCTCTCTCTCTCACTCTAAGTCTTACAAACACTTGAAAAATATAGCCAAGAAGAACTGAGGAATAATATTGATATTCTCAAAAAAATAAAATAAAATAATAAATTGGATAGGTCCTAAATTACATAATAAAAATATAAAAATCCATTTATCACCTTCACATAGCTCACACAGGTCCAAACTAACTCACTCCAGATGACCACTCAAACTGGTCATGCCCATCAGAAACTCAGTCAAAGAACTTTGACTGTTCCAACTAAACTAGAGGAAAAATATGAATAAAAAATATATTTAATGAATCTATGTCACATATAAGACCATAAATATCTCACTCACCTCAAAATATTCTTAGAATATCTCAGACTAACCTCTCTAAATAGGCCCCTTTAGACTACCTGTAAGCTCCAAAAACTAGTCATGGAAACATGAATTTATCTCACCTCAAATGGATTTATTGAGATATTCCAAGGAATAATAAATAAAATAAAGGGATCCAAGATCATTTATTTAAATCTATATCATATTCTCCAATAACAAAAACACTTCTAAAATACATTTTCACTTCACTAGCTCACACAGACTCAAAAGGACCAAGAAGGTCAACTTTTAGTCAACTCTTTGATCATACCTCAATAATAGGAACCAATAAATATGAATGGATAGAGTGAATAAAAACCATGCCTCAATTTCAATCTCTAAAATTCATCCCCAAACACTTGATCACCTTCCCAATTAATCTTTTCACTCTAACTGGTCTTTGTTCACTATTTTCAGTATCTTGTAGATTACTGACTAGTCAACTTGATTAACATAGATAATTGATAAAGTGACTATTTATTTCAAAAATAACTCCATATAACTCAATAACAAGTCCTTTCCTTTAATCTCCAATAACTCTCATGTGTTGACTCAGTCAATCCTACTCGTAACACTAAAATCTTTAAAAATAAACATATTTTTGTACCTTTTGCTCACTACCCTGACACACCACTTCTACTTGGAGATGTCTAGAGGAGTAATTTACAACCTAAAATATTAAAACATAGTAAAAAAATCCATTTTAGGTGATTTATATCAATATCACTCTAGTCACTACACTATGAGGGTTTATAAAGAGTTTTAAACCAATTTACATTCTTAACAAATGTTTATAAAGAGTTATCCCTCAATCCAATAAAAAATAATTAGAAAGGATTAATGAGTCCATTTTATACCTCTAAAAAAAATATTAGTTCCCCATGCAAAGTCTAGATGAACTAATGAACGTTAAAACTTTTCTCTTGAGCTCAAAAATCACCATTTGAGCCACCTCTGAAATACATGAAGACTTTTCTTGACTTTATATCTACTTCTCTAACCTTAGATCTCATCAACATGATAGAAAAAACTTGACTGACCATCTCCCATAAAAAAAAGCTTCACTAACCTAAAAACACCCTTTGACCCTTCACAAGGCCTCATAATCCCACCTAGGCCAATGAGGCCAATAGCCAAGCTCTCATGTAGATCATTTAACACCTCTTAAAAACCATCTATCTACCTTATCAACATCTTATACATGTCTAAAATGCATATTCCAAGCGCATTAAGCTCTTCATCATGATATAGCTCTCAAATTACTCAAAACCCCACAAGAAACTACACATGGTCAGGCCCACAAGGTATAAAATGACTTGCACTCCACATGAAGACCATATGAGAGGATGTCTCCTAATAGGATCATACCAAGAAAATGTCAAATGCTATCTCTGCAAGCCCCATGTTATCCATTCATGTCTCTATAGAACCAACTATTCTAATTGCACACACTAGCAATCAAGACTAAGTTGAGAACTAAGATAATGCTTATTAGACCAAGAGCACTCTCATGCCACTTTGTCATCACCAATGCAACTTGAAATCAATTAAAATGCATCACTACCACCAATCTCCCAAGAATCTCTCTTTTGTCATTGATGGTAACACTTCTTTTTCTCTCTCTCCCTCTTTACCAAAATAACAAAGTGGGCTCATAATGATGAACCAAAGAATTTGAAATGTTTTAAATACAACATCATGAAAGACTCACCTTTTAAATATACTAAGGAAGGCTCCCCCTATGATATTTAAACTAAATCACTCCTTGAACACCATCAAATAACATGTTCATCATGGAAAATCCTCATATTGGTTTACAAGCTATCAAGATCCTTAAATCTATCATCAATTTTCATGGCACCACAAATCCCACTATGACCCTATTCCACTTTTAAGGATCCCCCTTACTCTACATAACCAATTCACACCTATAGGATCTCTAAGAACTGCTACTATCAACTTAAACAATAACATGAAAAATAAAGAACCATGCATGCTCTCATACCTTTACACTCAAGGCACTCTATAGATCACCAAAGGTAGTCTAAGTGAAGAAAAATACCATGAATCATGATTATAATAGACCAAACTACTCAACTCGAACCAAAAAGTGAATCTTCTTTGGAAAGATGTCACAAAATTGCTCAATTTCTCCACTAGGCCTACTTAGACCACTTGTAGCCCTATTTGGCCACTACAAACCTTATAACTCTTTGTGTGTAAACTTTCAAAAAATAAAATTTTATATCTAGATCACTAGTATATGACCCCTTAGACATGACAAAAATGAGCCTCCAACTCTACTTTTTCCCTATACTTCCTTCACAAGCCTATTAGCTAATTAGGCCTCCTAGTGAGCTAAAACTTGAATAAAATAAAATATAATTACTTTAAAACCACTATAAAAGATGATTCAAATACCCATTTTCAAAATTCAACCAAAATAGATATTTTAGCCTCCAAATCCAAATATAGACCACTTTTTTAAACATGCCCAAATCACTAGGCGTTCAAAGTAAACCTTGGTCAAAGGCCAACCTCCATTCAATACAAAAACCTAAGCTAGATACCACACCTAGAGACCATCAAAACTCAATTATATACCAAATTTAAATCCTATATACCTTTTAGAACCATGACTTACTTTAAGCCACCAAACACATGCTCATGAGAAGAGAAGCTAGTGACCACAGAAATTGCTCCACCTAGCACAAAAGGATTCAACAACCTATGAAACTACCTAGATATTGTCTAAAACATATTTGAAAACCTTCCTAAGTATAAAATACTTCATGAAACATCTCCAAACTTCAAGTGATCCTTATAATCAAGAAATATGTGCATATAGGCCACAACCTACAATAGCCACCTTGACCAAATGGTCAATCACATCCCTGAGCACCTCATGGACATCATCAAACCTCATATTATGATTTGGAATGTCAAACCCAACTTGAATAAACTATTTTCAGTCTTTTAACCATCATAAATCACCATAAGATCACTTTGGGCACCTTCTAGGTAGTCATCACTGCCAAAATTAGTCAACTCTAAATTTTGACCATAAAATGCATGTCTAAGCTCATCAAGGACTTAGACCACATAGGAATGATTAATGTTTATCTTATTAATTATATTATACAATACATTATATAATCCTTATTCAAATCAATTCCCATACCAAGCATCTAAGAATGATCAAAATTATACTTTAGGACCAGGAGACCTGAACATACCTTTTGAACAATCATCCTTATTTTCTCTTCACTAACCTATAGGATCAATTAGATCTCCTCAATATGGCTTAAAAAATTAATATAATAAATAAAAACTCCAATATTATCAAACATATACCCTTCAAACACCACATGCTTTTATGGCTAAGAACTCTTCAAAGCATTTCATGAAAACACATAGCCATAAATTTTTGTGTATACATGTACTATCTATCAATTAATTGATAAGCAATATTTATTTTTAAATAATAAAAATAGGATCCCTCAATAAGAAAAATCATGATAAATTAACTTAAGGTTATAACCAACCTCTTAGTCCATTGATCTCTTCATGAAATCCCTTTAAATTGACTCAAAGAATCAACCTTATCCTCACAATAAAGACCCTATTATGAAAAATCATAATTCTGATAAGAAAATCAAAAATAACTATCAACCTCAAATTATTCAAGATGTCATCATACTCCTTTATGACCTTATGAGGTCACCTTGACAACAAATAAATAGGGTATTCACCATAAAACCTTCAAGATCACTTTCAATAATCTACTTCAATCAATCAGGTCTGCCTTTCATCTTCCTTTCTCATCAAGCCTTAAAACACAAAAAACTAGGTCACTATTTGATATCTTTCATATGAGAACCTTAGATATTCAATACATAAACCTAAGGCATGAATTCATATCCATTATTTCCTCTCTTCCCTACCCTTCAATGCAATCTAATCTTCAATATGGTCACTCTTACTCAAAAAACTTCATTAGCTCTCATATTATTTACATATACTATCAAGGTACCATTAGGATATGTTTCTCCTTCAACTGTAGACATATACCTTTTAGGAAACCTAAAAATATTTTTACCTATCATGATTACTGACCAACAAACCATCTTTAATAATCCATACCATACAACTCATGTTTGATCTTGGATTTGGCTTCATTATAGTCTTTCTCCTTTGAACTTGCTAGTGCCAACATGTAGACCTTTATGCAGACTTCAACTCTAATCTTAAAAAACTTATACATCATATATATATCTTCACAACTTATAAAACATGAATAACCATCAACCATATTGACCATCAACAACTCTATCAACTCTACCAATAAGTTGAATAGGCAAACACCATCAACCAAGCTACTCACAAGATTACCTTCCAATCTAATTAAGCCACAAGAAGGACCTATTATGATACCAATTTATGGAATTAAGTAATGATATGAGGTTTTAATTAGTATACAAAAATTCACATACAATTCCAAAATCCATTCATCATACATGAACATGAAACTTTATACATCAAAACATGAACATAAGCATACATCATGTGAACACATCATTTTTATGGGAAACCCTATATGGGGAGAAAACTCACTCTAAACCCTCAAAAAATATGTAATATATTCCTATAAGTATATAAAAAACATGAAAATTTAGACCAGCACAAAATTATCAAGGCACATCCACCCCTTAATTTAGTCCAACTCTAACTAGACCTTTACCTAGCTCCAATTAGCAAGGAGGATACAACCCCATAGCTGACTAAGCATGAAATAAACCACCTATATTATGATGTACACCAATTCATACAACCCCATATCTGACTAAGCACGAAATAAACCACCTATATTATGATGTACACCAATTCTCTATTGTATTCTACACCTTTTGATGACCTCTTTCTCTAACACCTAAAAAACAACTTCTCTTCTTAAGGCATGCTCACATACCCCATTCACTCAACCAAGTCACCCTTTAGATTGTTAGGTCTAATGAAATGTTATCTCACGAACATGATCACTCAAACATGACTTATCCTATTAATATTTTTATGATCCTAAATTAATAATCTCTTCTCCTTGACTTATCTCTTCCCTTCACTTGAATACACTCTACTCTCACCTCTTCTCAAATAGGCCAATTTGACCTTATATACATATCACTCCATCATCTAACCCATCTTGGTCAGACAAGAGACATCACATACTTTTATTACCTTTATAAAATATCCTAATACATGTCATAAATAAAATAAAAACACTCCATAGGTCATCCATACTTCAAAATAAGCTCAATCCTCCTTTAGATCTCAATTAGGCCTAATCCATTAGCACTTATAAGTGATTCACCACATATGACCATATTAATGAATAATATACCTAAAGAATGATTAAAAAACATAAAAATTCATCTCATAATATTATTTAACACTTACCCAAGTTTCAAATACACTTTTAACTCCAAACCACTACTCCATCCAAGCTACTATGTCTCTCGTTCTAAGTCCTGCAAACACCCAGAAAATACTGCCAAGAAGAACTGAGGCATACTATTAATTTTTTCAAACAAAAAACTAAAAATTTCACATGGATAGGTCATAAATGACATAATAAACATCTAAATATCCATTTTTAATCTTTACATATCTCACAAAGGTCTAAACTAACTCACTCCAGATGACCACTCAAACTGGCCATGCTCATTAGAAACTCAATCAAATAAATTTGATATCTCCAACCAAAATATAGGAAAAATATGAAGAAAAAATCTATTTTATGAATATATTAAACTCATAAAATACCAAAAATCTCTCACTCAACTCAAAATCGTCTCATAATATCTCAAACTAGCCTCTCCATATAAGCCACTTCAAACTACTTGTAACCTCCAAAAATGAGTCATGGAAACATGAACTTCTCTCACCTCAAATGGATTTAATGAGATCTTATAAGTAATTAAAAATAAAATAAAATTGTCCTATATCATTTTATAAATTTATATCATAGTCTAAAATATAAAAAACTCTTGTACATGCCATTTTTAGTTCACTCACTCACACAGACTCAAAAAGACCGAGAAGGTCAACTTTGAGTCAACTCTTTCATCATACCTCAAGAATAGGAACCAATTAAAATGAATGTATAGAGTTAATAAATATCTTTCATCAAAATAAATCTCTCAAATTCTTCCTTGAACACCTGATCACCTTCCGAATTCTTCTTCTCACTCAAACTAGTCTTTGTTCATTATTTTCACTATCTAACACATTAGGGACTAGTCAACTTGATTAACTTAGAAAATTGAAATAGTGACTATTTATTTCAAAAATTACTCTATCTATCTAATTAAAAATTCATATCCTTCAATCTCCAACAAATCTCATGTTTTGACTCAGTCAACGCTGCCTATAACACTAAAATCTTTAGAAATAAGCATATTTTTGTACCTTTTGCTCATTGCCTTGACACACCACTACCACCTATAGATGCTTAGAGGAGTCTTATACAACCTATAATAGTAAAAAAAATTCAAACAAACCATTTTATGTCCTTTCTATCAATATATCTCTAATTGCTTCATTATGAGGGTTTATAAAGTTTTTAAAACCAGTTTACATTCTTAACGAATGTTCATAAAGCTTTGTCCCTAAATTCACTAAAAAATACTTGGAAAGGCTTCTTAGGTATATTTTAAACCTCTCAAAAAATTATTATTTACATTTTAAAGTCTATATGAACTAATAAATGTTGAAACTTTTCTCTCGACACCAAAAAGTACCATTCAAGCCACCTCTAAAACACATGAAGACTTTTATTGACTTTTTATCTCCTTCTCTAACCTCAAATCTCATAAAAATTCTACAAAAAACTTGAATAAAAATCTCCCATGAAAAATTAGTATTCACCAACTTTCAAACACCCTTTGACCCTTCACAAGGCCTCATAAGCCTACCTAGGCCAACTAGGCCAATAATTAAGTTGTCATGCAAATCACTTGCCACTTCTTGAAAACCATCTATCTAACTTCTCAGCATCCTATTCATGTCTAAAATTCATATTAAAAACATATTAATCTCCTCATCATGATTTAACTCTCAAGGTACTCAAAACCCCATAGGCAACTACACATGGTCAAGCACACAAGGCATAGGATGAATTTCACTCCACATGAATACCATATGAGAAGACATATCCTACTAAGATTATACTAAGAACATTCCAAATTCTTTGTCTCAAAGATCCATGCTATGCATTCATGCCTCCATAGAACCAACTACTCACACTAGTAATCAAGACTGAGCTAAGAACTATGATCATGTATATTATACCAAGAGAACTCTCATGCCAATTTATCATCACCAATGCCACTTGACATCAATGAAAACACATCACTACCACAAATCTCCTAACAATTGTTTCCTTTGCTTGAGATACTACTAATGGCTTCTCAATGAAACATAGAGCTTTTCTATAACTCGAAAACTTTTGATTCATCAATAAACTATCAAGATCATTTGTGATTGTTTCATACTTGGAAAAAGACTTAGCCTTATTCAGATATTTCTCCAATTCAACATTTAAAAAATTATTTTCTAGAATAAACTTGGAACACTCTTCTTCCTTACCTTTTAGGCTTGAGGATATAGACTCCAATTTAGAATTTAAGAACATGATTTCTCCTTCATTCTCCCTATTATCTTCAGTTATCTTATCCTCAAAAATAATAAATTAAACTTCATAGTCTTTTAAATTTTCCTTCAAACCTTTACATACCTTTCTTTCAATTTTCAAATCTTCAAGAGCAATTTTTATTTCACTCTCATAGTTTGGAATGTCTTCCTCATCTTTTTCATCTGATCCACTCTAGTTTCCTTCAATTTGATATGAATAATCACATTCATCATCTGATTTGATTTCCATGAAAAGTACTTCATCATCCTATACTTTATTTTCATTATGACTATTATTAGATTGACTTTCATCACCTATTTCTGAGTCACTATCATCCATCTTTATATATAGACTCCTTTTGTCTATATAGAACTTTTTGTTTTCAAACTTCTTGAATGATTCTTATTTCTATTAGACCTGAAACCTTTCATACATTCTACTTGATCCTCATCATCATCTTTATTATTTTTGTGAGGACATTTGATTGCAAAATGACCTACTTCACCATAGTTGATTCACCTAAAAGGACACTTACCTTTATAATTACCTGATCCAATCTTCAACTTGCTTGAAAATAAAGAAATTAAATAATCATTAGATATATCATCTAACATATTATTTTTTCCTTAATACCCCTTACTTTGTGTCTTATTTTCTTTAGGCTTGTTCTCTACCTTGAAATAAACATCCTTCTTAGGAGGCTTGTATTCATTTATCCTCATCTCATAAGTAGTGAGAGATCCATAAAGCTCATCCAGATTCATTAGTGTAAGATCATGACTTTCCTCAATTACAAAAACCTTAGAGTAAAACCTATAAGATACAGATCTTAAGACTTTTTGAACAACAATATCCTCTTTGAGATATTATCCAAGACCCCTAATCATATTGGCCACATCATCCACTCTATTCAAGAAAGATGCCGTAGAATCCTCCTCCTTCATTTTGAGTCTTTCAAACTATCTTCTAAAAGTTTGTAATTTTTCTATCTCTACGTTCAAGTTTCATTCATAGATTGTCTTCAAATTATTCCACATATCCTTAGTTATTTGATAGTGAATGACCTTTGATAATTGAGTCTCTGATAGACCACTAATAATAGCATTCATATCCTTTGAATTTCTTTCAAATAGCTTATTATCAGTAGAACTAGTAGGAACAACATATCCATCAACAAAAATATGCTAAACATCAAATCCTAGAGCCATGATAAAAGTTTGCATTCTTGAAATCTAAAAGGTATAGTTAGAACCATTAAACAATGGAACTTATTTGAAAGAGAAACCACCTTACATTCCTTGACTTGAGATTGTACCTTAGAATAACCTTTCAAGATATTAAGCCATAAAAATGACCTACTTTGATACCAATTGATAGAAGTACACACCACTAATGGGGGGTGAATCAGTGGTTAATAATAATGTAATTCAATTCCCAACTCTTCAAGCCACTTAAATAATCACATCAATATGTAAGATAGATAAATCAAAGAACAAACATGAATGTAACCATTAAAAAAGAATTATGTGGGAAACCCTAATGGGGGAGAAAAACCAATCTCAAGTTTTCAAAACAATGGACCAAAATACAATAACATGATCACAAACAAGAGGCTTTAATAAAGCACCCACTTCATAAGGAGTACTAACCCCTAAAGATGACAAGCACCAACTTGCCTAAGGTGTTGAGCACAAATACAACCCCTTATAAAATTAACAACTTTTGAACTCTAATTGCTTCTAAATCTAATATAGAAACCTTTAAATAACACTCTCCTTCAATTTTTCAACTCCACACAAGTCACCAACACCAAGTTATCTCTTCAACACAAGCAAATAACCCCTTCACAAAATCTTTAACTCATATTCAAATATATCCTCATAAATATATTAAAAATAATCAATAGAAGCATAAAAATATGTTAGTTTAATGAAATTTTACTCTACTCAATTTGATATAAACATTGGTCACTAGAACGCCCAATAACCTTCACACATGGTCTTCAAATATTAACACACACACTTGCTTGTCTAGCTTTATTCATAGACCCAAAAGGCATAAGTCACCTTGTATATATAACATTATCTATTATGGTCAAACATATCTCTTTATAATATCTTAGGAAGAGTTATTCATGTCCCCTAAGTTTGTCCATGATTTTCTACACAAGCTTTCTAAACCAACCATAAGCTCATATCACAAACATCCTACAAATGAAGCATCACACTAATTGTGTGACTATATTTGACTAAACAAAGATTATTAAAATATTTAAAATATATAAAAAATTATTTTAAGGATTTATAAACACTATATAAACATCAAAAACACTTGATCTAACCATCTACCCTGCAAACAAACTCAATCATCCAAAACAAGTTCCTTTTGCTAGCAAAATCATCATGGTTAATTATGAGTCAACCATTAAATAATCTCCAAGTGAATAAGAATAATAATAATCTTATTTATATATGGAATTCATACACTACATCACCTTTAAGATATTAGACCCATCCCTACTCACTGATTAGGCCTTCCAATTTCACTTCTCACTCTAATTGGTCTTTCTCACTATTTGTTTCATTTCCACTCTAGTGACTAGTCAACTTTGAACTTATATAAATTTGAAATATAAAGATTAATATAAATTAAAATTTCCATGAATTTTTTATACAAGTCTTGATCTTCAAAAATCTTCCTTAGAAATAAGAATACTATTAACAACCCATTTTATGTGGGACCCACACACTCTCAAGAGACCAAAAACAATTTATTATAAACATAAAGGAGTCATATAAAACATAAAAACATCATACTATCCATCCATTATATTTTTGAAAACCTGCAATCAAGATCTTTCCAATCAGGTCTAAGACTAGGGTTTTAACACTCAAAAACCTCCTTAGATTCTTAACAATTGCTCATAAATTTGTCCCCATTAACCCATACAAAATTGATTATAAAATATTATTATGTAAATTACCTAACATATACATAAGTATCATATCCCCATTAAAATCTTTCACATGCCAATGAACATCATAAAGTCCTTCTCATGCTCGTTAAACACCTTTCTAACACCTCTTGAAGCCATAGGATCTTATTTTTGATTTTTTACTTCAAAATTTTACCTATGACTTGGTAAATGAACTTTAAAAATACTATTTTATCATCTCCCATTCAAATATAATATTAACCACTCTGAAAACCACTCTTTGACCCTTCACAAAGCCTCACTAGCCCACTTAAGCCAACCAGGGTAATAGCCATGATATCATGTAGAAAACTTTACATCTCTTGAAAACCATAAATCTAACCTATTATTACCCTATACATGTATAAAATGTATATTATAGTCATAATTATCAACTTACCATGTCACACAATCCATAGTGCTTAAAACCCCATAAGCAACCATGCATGATCAAACCTATAAGGCATAAACTGACCTGCATACCTCATGAAGGCCACATGAAGTCAACCCTTAAGCATAGAAAACATTAGGAACAAGTCAAAAATCATCATACCAAGCTCCATTCAGCCATACAAAATCAACCTAGGACACCCATGCACATCCTTGCAAGTATTACATTGTTCTAAGTACATTAGACCACCATGTTCCATCACTCTGACCTATTAGACCACTTTGTCATCACCAATGCCACTTGACATAAATGAAAAAAAATATACCATCAATATAAAAATAATATGTATATTATTGATTGGTGTTTTAGACCAATTATATATAAATGATCATTTTTATAATATTGGAGCCAGGGTAGCTAGATTTGAATGTGTCTACGTAGAGTTTAGGTAAATGTGCCATTGCCTAAAGGTGAGTTCCTTACAAAGTGTTCTAACCTATTAGGTCCAAAGATTAAAACAACTAAGATTTCAAGTAAAAACAAAAATATTTTGACATATTATAGTAGAGACTCTTTGTCATTAATGTCAAATGGGGAGAAAAGAACAAGATACAGATGCAGAGCAAAGATTGTCTAGTCTTGAAAAAACATTTGCCATCAATGGCAAAGTGGGAGATTATTGTCAATTTGAGATTTCATTGATGTTAAGGAGCTCCGTGAAGGAGGCTCAATTCTCCAGTGTCATCAGTTTTCATTGACATCAAATATGTAAACATCAATGACAAAGGCATAGTGATGATGAACTCAAGAAGCTCCTACACTTGAACCAATGATTTTATATGTTTTGTTTTATAAAACATAAGTGAGTAGTGCCAGAGAAATCAAATGAGAATTAAGTAAATTAGGTTTGTCAAATCCATGTGATTTTATTATTTTACTTATGAATTTTATAAGTAAAGTCATGTAGACAACATTAATGAGACTTGTGGAGTAAATTAGGTTTATAAGACTACTTGTCTTCTTTCTATATTTTCAGTCAAGCAATTCAAGAAACCCAAATGGGTCTTGCCTAAAGATTAAATTGGGTTTATGAAATGACTTAACTTCTTTCAATTTTATAAGTTAAGCAATGTTAATAAATTGAATTGGTCTAGTGAAGTTGATCAAGTTTCCAAAACTTCATTACTTCTTTCAATTTTATAAGTTAAGTAGTGTTAACAACCAAAATTGGTCTAGTGAAGTTGATCAAGTTTCTAGAAGTTCATTACTTTTTTCAGTCTAATAAGTAAAGTAATGGGAAGAACCTGAAGTATGTAGTTGTCAAGAACAAAAGTGTTTGGTCTTTACACTTTGCTAATTTTTGACCTGGTCTATTCATTCAAAAAAGTGTCTTAGATAATTATTTAGGAAAAATGACTATGTCTTTGTCAAAAAAATGTCTTAAACAAAATCTTCGAAGGTATCTTTGAAAAAATCTTGAAGGGTAAGTGAACCATTCAAATTTTTTGAAGGGATATTTTCAAAATGCCTAAGTATAAGTGAACCATGCAAATATTGTGAAGGGTATTTTACAAAAGTTATGAATAGGTCACTTATAGACATCCTGAAGGACACTTTTAGAAGAAGGTCATTGATGAATTCTTTTGAAGATTTTGACTAAGGTAGGTGGACACTTAAATAATTCTATAAGGATAATTTATAATGAAATGGACTCTTATAAAGTTTTTGAAAGATATTTTATAAAAAATATAGGTCACTTGATACATTACCATAATATAAGTGTGAATTCTCGTAGGGAATTTTCAAAAGTGCCAAAAGATTAAGTCAAGTTAAAGGATGAGCAAGTCTGAAGAGATTAAAGGAGAAAAATAAATACATGAATGCTAAAGAAAATTAGATGAGGTCAACATGCCAATGTTTAATGACCAAGATAATACAAATATCATGCATCTTCAATGATCAAACATCACATGGAAATTTGGATGAGAAATATCTAATAGAGCATGAGAACACAATGGAATAAGGTGATTGATGATTATCAACTAAGTGAGAGATTATGGATCAAGAATGTGCAAGTAAATTGAAAGGAGGGAAATCAATCCAATTATATAGGAGATAGTGAGATGAAAAAAAGGAGCTTGATGATTAGCAAAAGAACTTAGAAATGGTGAAAAGAAAGAAATCAAAGGCTTGCATTTAATATGTTCTAACGGTCATGTGGAGAAATAGACAAAACTGATTATGAACTTGATATGACTACATAGAGATCAAAATTGATCAAACCAATCAATATATTATTAAGGAGTCTATGCATTTATGTTTTGAATCTAGCAGTTGCCATAAATAGTAAAGAGACCTAAACATTGTAGTGTGAAGCATGAACTAAGATGTGAGAAATTGACAGGTCAAGTCATAATTGAGAAAAATCTAAAATAGGGATAAAAGAGTGTAGTTGAAGTGTGAACATGATTAGAGACATGAAACCCTAGATTTATTATCTATATATTAAATCTTAAACATTATGAAATGTTGCCACTGTTACAATTGAAAAATATGCTACTAGAGTGACTCTAAGTGTGTCAATTTGAGATGTATGCAGACACAAAGTAAAAGTAAAAGGTATAAGTATAGAGAGATTAAGAGTCTCTAAAAAAGTGGATTATATCTGAACAAAATGAGAGTGAGGTATAGAAGAAGAAAGAGCACATCCATAATGTGTAGAGATTAAGTAGTTATAGACCAGACTTGTAATAGAGAAACATAAATGGATTCTTTCATGAATTTGTCTTATATACTAGAGTTATAGCTCCATAGTTTTGATAGTTTGGTACCATTAGACAATTTACGTTAGTACTCATTTAGGGGATTGGTTTCTCATAAGGATAGGTGTCCTTAAATGTAACTAGTGTGGTTTTGCTAGTGAGGTGTTTAACTATGAGGCTGGATTAAAATAGTATATTCTAGTAGATATTCTCACTCTAGGTTTTCCCTTTGAGTTTTGTGATCTCTACATCTACTCTTTAATATGCATATGAATTTTTATCTACTCTAATAGGTTTAAAAGAACTAGTTTTAATTGATATATTGATTTTCCCCCCTCTCAGTAGATAGTTGTGTTCAACATCCACTTCAATGCCTCGATGAGACACATTAAAGCAAAGAAATTTTCTTGAAGTTACTTCAAAGACACACTTCTTATGATTAAGTCTAAATTTATACCCATACAATTGTTTAAATATTTTGTGTAGCATTGCTTGATGGTTGACTTTTGTCTTTGATTTGCCAAGAATGTCAACATAATATTTATTAATGGCATGTATCATATCATGAAATATGATGGTCATGGCTCTTTGATAGGTAACCCTTGAATTATTAATACCAAATGGCATAACCTAATAATAGAATGTTCCCCATGGAGTGGTGAATGTTGTCTTATGTTGGTATTCTAGTGCTATCTTGATCTAGTTGTACCCTAAAAAGCCATCCAATAATGAAAACATTTTAGATACTACTGTGGAATCAATGATCATGTTAATGTTTGGTAATGAAAAGTCATCCTTAGGGAAATATTTGTTTATATCATGGAAATTAGTATAGATTTTGATTCCTTTTAGCTTTTTGTTAACTGGCGTAACATTAGAAATACACTATGAATAGTCAATCGATCGAAAACATCCTACTTCTAAGAGTTTTTCCAACTCTTTCTTCACTAATACAATAATTCAAGGATGCATCTTCTGTATCTTTTATTTTACTATTTTGGAATTAGGATTGACCACAAGGTGGTGAAAAACTAGGGCAAATTCCAAACCTAGCATGTCATAATATGTCCATGAAAAAATATCTATAAATTCCCTTAAAAGAACTATAAGGACTTCATGCTTCTTCTTAGTAAGGGATGTGATTAGTTTGATCTACTTTGGGTCTTCTAGTGACCTGATGTTAACCTTTATTATATCCTTCACTATAAGGGTTGAACTATCTTTAATAATAAATGGTAAAGTTTTGAACTAATTGGCAACATTAGAGTCCTCTATTAGGATTGGTTCTTTGAGCTCCCCTAGGCATGATGAATCAAAGTCCCCAAATGGGAAGTTAGGCCATGTAACAAAAAATGTTGGAAACTCTAGAAGGATTTGATCAAAATATTTTTGTTCTTTAAAACTGAACTTAGACTCAAACAAGTTCATCATTGGTGGTCTCGTAAGCTATGTTTGAATAAGGTTGAACACCCTTGTCTAATGACACCTGAGATAGGTTTTCACAACTAGACTGGCCTTTTTATTTACTTTTTCCATGATCAAAAATCACCTCAAAGAGATTTTCACTTTGGGACCTCAATGTTTTAATTATTTCCTTTTGGCTAAAGGTGTTCACCTACTTTCCAAAATAAGCTTTAGGATCCAACTTGATTGAGAAACCTAATTTATGTTCCCCTAATAGAACATTGTCCCTAAGGCCAAGAAAATCACAGAAAGCATCATCATTTTGGAACTCATCAATTGACATGTTGGACTCTTTTTGGTCTTAGTCTATTAGTTGGGGATAATAAAATACTAGTGGGTTATGGTGAGTGATTTTTCTAAGGGTAAAAATGGAATGATTATTAAATACATTGGTCTCATATAGGTCATCAAAAAGGCTATGATCAGATTTTTATTCATTTTTAGAATCTTCATCACTAGTCGATGGTGATAGAACATGATTAAGGTACATGAGTCACCCCTAGGTGGTTTAAATCCAAGTCAATAGGGCCCTTGCTATTTTGTCATGGAAATTGACTCAAGGCTCCTTGTTGGTTTGGTCTAAGGCCTCTTCCTTCATAGTCCTGATTCTTCATGATCCTATTAGGAATAGGATAATTTACACTTTCATAAAAAATGGCCTTCTTGCCATTATAAAACCATGATTCATCCCCTTCAAGAGGATCTTGATTTAGGATAAATGTTGGTATAAATGTGACGAGTCCTTTATATTTTCCCTTATGTTTCCATTTTGGATGAAATGGCTTGGGTTTAGGTCTTTTAAAGGACATTGGGTTCTATAAAACATTTGTGATATGAAAGGTATCATGGGTTAAATAATGTTTTGGGCCATCAAATGAGATGGTATAGTGATTAGATATCTCAGGAGGTGGCATATGAGAAAGGGAATCAAGGGTACTAAGATCAATGCAGTTGTCCTCTAGTGAATCAAGGAGTATTGATTTTCCCTTATCTTTCTTGGCTAATAGATTCATGTTAAAATGATATTTATAAATCTTGAACTTTGATTCTAGGTGTTTATAGTGATTTTATGGATGTAAATATCTTGATAAACAAACCATCATCCCTGAATTGGAGAATCTGATATATTGGTGCAAAATCAATAAGACTGCACAAATTTATTATAACCAATGTCTTCTTAAAAGCCTATTGTATGAAAATCACAATCTAGCATGTGGAAAAGTGTATCATGGGTCAAGGTCCCAAGGATAACTGGTAAATAGATGGTGCTTTGTGATTCTTATTCCTAATTATCATAGGATTTGATGGCTATGATGTCTAACTTAGGTTCTACTATTGTATACCCAAGAAGATTGATGAGTTTAAAAAACACTATGCTTAGACTAGATCCATTGTCTATAAGACACATTTCACTTTGTGTCAATTTATGTAAACTTCAATATATAAGGGGTTTTTATGTAGTGGGCCAAGGGATCACATATCACTTTGGTTGAAAGTGACTTATTGGGCTGGAACTAGGTGTCTAACCAAATCTTGGAATTTATTAGGAGATATGTCACTTGAAATAGTGGATTGGATAAGGAAATCATTCAAAATGTTTTTGTGGATTATTGACATACGTAACAAATCTGAAATGGATATTTGTGTTGGCATCTTTTGTAATTATTCCACAATGTCAAACTTCTTCTCATGGTTAGTATAAAATGTCATGTTTAGTGGTAAATTGGCTGGTTGAATGATGGGTAAAGTGTCAAATAGTTGTGGTCCTATGATGGTAATATTCAACCTCGAAGTTGTTATTTCACAATCAATATTAAACATAGGACCATGGTGGGGGACTAGATAGGATTTATCTTAGTTACTAGTTCACTTGTGTGTGGTCATGAGGCAATAATGAGTTATTAATATAGGGTCCAAAATTAGTAATCCTTACTTGCTAGTATGCATGCATGTGGGCCTAGGTCAAGGAAAGATTATAAAAGTGAGTTGGTGGATTGGAATTATTTAGAAAAGGTCTTGATGGATTGGTATTTGGTCTTAGATTGATGGAAATGGTGTTAATCCGATCTCCTAAAATATGACTTACAACTCTATTTTAGTCATGTGAAATTTCATGGTAAGTCTATGGGTTTTTACCATTTTGACCTTGGGTCTACCCATTGTTTGAATGCTATTGGTTCTAATATTACTAATTCTATTAATTTTTTTGGCTCAACCTTAGTTGTTGAAACTATTATTGTTGGTGTTGCACTATCCATTATTGCTATTATTATTATTATTATTGTTGTTGTTGTGGTTAGTTGTTATGTTGAGGAAAGGGGTTTTGATAGATTCTAAGGGTCTAATTGGAAATGTAAGCACAAACATTCAATGGTATCTCCCCATTATCCAACATATTTTGAATCAAATTTAATTTTCATAAATTGGAATAAATTATGCATGTTAAGCTGATGATATTCATAGAATTCATTTTGGTGGTACCAATTAGGATAAGGGATACCCTAAGGTTAATGTTTTGATATGATTTAGCTAATTAGATTAACAATAGTGAGCTTGTGAAACATAGATTCAATAGGCTCTCCAAGGTCACTAAATTTTTTATGAGAAGGCACTATTCTCCTTAGAGGGGGAGATTAAAATGGCAAAGATTTTTGCATTTATTATGTGGGTTGGGACTGTTGCACTTGTTGCATGAGCTAAAATGGTTATGAATTAAGATTAATTTTTACATGCTATGTGGGCCGGGTAGATTGTGTTTTCACCATTTATACATTTCATGACTCTGTTACTCCATTTCCAAAAAACATTTTTATTACAGTTGAATTGCCTTGGTTTATCGTTGTTATTAGCATGTGCCAGTTGTGATGCTTATACTTGGATGTGATGTTAGTTTTGGCTAATTCATGGATTGGTACCTTGATAATAATTTGATAAGGTAAGTTTGATTATCCATTTTTTAATAAGGGATTTATTGATTAACAAACCTTTTTCAATGATCTCCTTAAAGGTATGCACACATTGTAGCTCCAAATGAAAGGATATCTCATTGTGCAAGTTTTTAGTAAATGTAGTGGCTAGTTGTTTATCTGGTAAACTATGGATGAATTGGATTAAAAAGTCTCTCCATCATTGTAGATAACTTATAAAACTCTCACCATCCTTTTATTTAGCTTGCATCAAGTCAACCAATGAAATCTCTTATTTGAGATTGTATGAAAAGTGTTGTGAAAACTTGTTTAAAATATCATCAAAATCTAAGACTAAATTCTTGGGCAAATTTAAGAACCACTCCAAGGATTTTATTGATAAAATACTTGGGGAAAAAAATTATATGTCATTATATGCCACAAAATGGCATGCAACAAAGAACTTAGTAAAATGAGCCTTGGGGTCACCTTTCACCTTATATTTGTCAAATTTTGGTGGTTCATTTCCTAGAGGAAATGGTATCTAAAAGTAATCCATGTTAAACAAATAAGAATAGATGTCATCCAACCTAAAATTTTTGGTATGTTTCCTATCTTGGATGTAATTTAGTGTATCCTTCATTTGTTGTATTTCTTTGGATAAGAAACTAGAGGTAATATTGGCTTGAGACAAAATATTAGCTTAGGTGGATATTTGGGTTGTCACAAGTGGAGTACTTTGATCAGGGTATGATGGATATATTTTTTGGGGTGAAATAGTTTATTTTTGAAATAGACTAATAATTTTCATACATGGATTAGGGTTTGCCTATTACAATTATACATATTATGGTGTAATATTCTAGTTTAGGTTAGGTAAGTAGGTCTGAGGTTGGGATGAAGGGATATGGATATACTATGCCTACTAGGGTTGATTAAGGACCTATCATCCAATAATTAGACCTTTTTATTTAAGGGGTACTTATGAACCAAGACCCTATCTTTGAATTAGTGGCACATTCTACATAAAAGGCAAAGGTTGACTAATCGATACTTGAGGAACATTGGAACCTTTAAGTTGTGTGAATCCTTGTTAGGAAGTGGATGCATGTTGAAGTTTCATCATTTGTCACTGACTAATATTTTCATTTTATTGATTATAAATCATTTGGATTTGAATTGGTATATTGGTCTATGAGGAAAGAGGTATGTTTGATGTTTCTTGATGAAGTAGAACATTGGTTGCCCCTGTTGAGGTGGCAATATGTTCTATCTCTATTATATTGGTATGTTGGATTATTCCTATCATTATGAAATATTAGTCATTATATATTGAGTAATATTTGTTACATTTTTTTGTTGAGACATGACATTGGTCATTGGCTAACTACCTAATCATATTGGTTGAGCACTTGATGAAGTAGTTGGTTGAGGATTAGTGTTAGTATTTGGTTGAGGTTATGACATAGAAAATCCTATTCCCTAATTTGTGGAACCACTCATGGTGTTAACTAAAGATACACTTATTTATGTATTATTTGTCTATGTACTTACACCACTTTGGTTTAGATTAGACATTTCTTGTACATTATCCACTATATTTTGCTCAATATTCTATCTATAATCAAAAGGCACTTCTTCAATGGGTGGCACATGAAACAATTTATCTACCAAAGTGATTTGCATGAAGGGGTCTACACCTTGATTTTACTAACCAATCAATTCTATTAACACTCCCATTAAAGGAACTAAATTTATGAGAGGCCTATTTGACATGGTCATTTGGTTAAAATTATGTGCTAAGTTCAAGTACATTTAATATGTTATTTGCATTTATACAAATTTATCCTCTATACAGTCCTTTCCTTTGATAAGCATATTAAAGTCCTAATATAGTGTTTGGAATAGAGATAAAGGATTGATAGAAGAAGCCTATTAACTATAAAATATGTTTTGATGCATTTTTACTAGTCTTGACAAATTCTCATGGGGGAAGTCTACTAGAAACTTAGACCCTACTTTTATAGCTATAACCAAAATCTCATCCTTAGTTTCTAACAAATGATACTCAAATAGGTAAAGATCATATGTGGATGGTTTTGAAACATAGTACGATTGTTGAAAAATTAGTTCTTAAACTATTGGTACCAAAGATAGATACTTCTCTATTTGTTCTTGATCCTACTCTAAGTATTGAGGTATACTTATCAAGTAATGAGCCAATGGGTCTTAGTTTTATGCCCCTATTTGACTGTTATAAGATGGATAAGGATTCATCTCATAAGAAATGTTATTTTCATAAGGCTATTGAACCATTTCTTCTTGTGCAACCACATTACTAAATCTTGGATTGTACACGAGGCCACTACAAGTGTAGGAAGACATGTTGGGATCCATAGTAAATGTTTTGAGCCAAAAAAGGGAATAGATTTATATAAATTATAAATATTATATGTCTAAAAAGAGGTTCAAACTTGGTCTAACTTGATTAAAATGATTGATATGCATATCCAAAAAAGTTGATGCAATGACTTGTGATAAAACAATCTAATGTTTAGTATCTAATGTTACACATCTCACATAAAAAAAGTCAATTAAAAGGATGATAAATAGAAATGCCAAATTCTAGGTCAAAGTGTTTCAAATTAGTCTAATCTAATAAAAAAATATTTTTTTAGGGATTTTCACCAAATGAGACATCACAATCTAGGATCAAACAAAGATACATGCTAGGACTTTTGGCAAAACAACATCAAAAGCTATACTTTAAAATATGAGATATGTAATCTAACATATTTGAAACACTTCTAATAAAAACTAGGAATTTGAATCTTGGACATATACTTAACCAATAATTATGGGGTATGAAATAAAAGGCATTTGGGGATAGTTTGTTTTCTCCCAAAAAATGGCACAAACCAAATTCTTTTGACCAGTAAGCTAAATGAAGGTGAATGGTGTAACCATGCTAGGCAAAGGCTCTCAAAAGAACTCAAAATGGTTAGAACTTTGAAATAACTTAGACTCTATGTGAATAGGCCTATGAAAGAAGTTTAAAATAGTTTGATCAATGTAACAATGTAAAATGCTCATAATATGTGATAAATATTTGTTTCAAGACTCTATGGCAAAATGGTTTCAACATGATTTTGGTAGCGTAACACTAATATCCTTCTTTCAAATGATACCCACACACAAAGTTGTGACAAAATTCCTAAGGCAAAAGTGTGATATCAAATAGACCCAAGAAAAATGGCAAGATAGGATGGATAGTAAAAAATGTATGAAAGGACTGAAAGCATGAGTGATACACAAGATGACATGAATCCTAGAAAATGATTATAATGATTTTTGAGTCTAAAAATGGCCCTAAATTAAAATTAGGAATTTAAATCAAGTTAAAACAAGTTAAGTGAAAAGTGGCAAACCCAATCTAACACATCAACCTTTAAAACTTAGAAGAGTCCAATTTTGAATTTAAACTATCAATGAGGGGCTTAAATAAAATATGGAAAAATGTCTAGACTCAAATGAACAACATAACTATGCCAATTTGAAAAATATGACATGAAGTTTATGATGATGAATTTGAACAAGGAAAAATATGTTTTTCACTTGGGAAACATAACACCTCCTTATTCAAATAAATTTTGGGATAATGTGTTTGTTTATGATTTTTTTAACACCAAGTTTTGACTCCACACAAAAACCAAGTAATCTAAGACAAAGATAAATTAACTAACTAATCATCTTAAATCCTAAAATAACAAGGTATTTCAAAGTGGGGTTAATGAACTAACAAGTTTTTGAATGTTTTTATATGGATCCCATGCACAAGACTTTCACATCAACATGTAAGAGAAGCATTACATCAATTGGATCTATAGAACTTGGATTTTTGTAAAAATGTATTTCCCTTTTTATAACCACTACATCTATTTCTCCCTCAATGTAGTGCAATTTCCAATGTGCTCAAACATCTTGGGCTTAGCTCCAATCATATGATATGGTTTAACCACTCAAACCATCATCCCAATGGGGTAATCCCAATTTATATACCCACCTTAATTAGGGGTTAAATATGATGCTAAAAAATGAAACCCTGGGTCAAATATTCCCTAAATAACTTATGGGAGGTGATGAAATCCCCCTCACAAGCCAAGATGTAATGAAAGTAAAAAACCAAATAAAATAACTTTAAAGGTTGTTTCTAGATCACATAATCCATGTGGGTCTTGGGGAGAACCTTCATAATTTATCTTTTATGCATTTGAAGTAAAGAAATATTATCACTTGGATTTACACCCTTTGAGGAGATGAAATCTCTCCTCATCTAAGTGGCATAATGGAATAACCTCTATGCTTGTGGGTAACCTAAAGAATGAGTTGAATCTCTAGATAGGGATAACTCCTTTGATGTACCATTTTGGATTGTTACTACTACTAAACTTGGGGGTTAAAAAAGAGAAGGATAAATTAAATAAAACTAATCTAAGGGAGGTGATACACTAAATTTAATGATGACATCCAACCATATGCATATTAAACTTGAAATTAATGGTCAAACTAAACATAAACTCTCTAAGATATGTCTTCTTTCATCAATGTTACATTATGGGGTTATGGATGAATGTGTAAAGATAGGAGGACTATACAAGAGGCCTTTAATGACATCAATGAAGAGACTAACTCACTTTAACTTTGACATTTTTTGGAACACATCACATGTCCTATAGGAAGAAGCTACAAATAGGTGAGAGAATGTGACAACTTGCTAAGGAATCCATAGTCTCCACTAAGAAAATTCAACTTTCAATGGAAGTAGTAATACATAGTCATTTTATTGATAAAAATATATACAAATGAATAGGGTTTTTCCATACTCAGGTGGAGCATAGAATACAATGGCTAAAATGGCTAGTTCTTATTGAACTTGACAGAGAGAGAGAGAAAGATAAGTCCAAGGGTCACAAAGGCACTTGTAAATTTGAGAGAAATAAATAATTGTGCATGTGAGAAGGATATGGGATGAACCATGCAAGGTCTGGAAGTTCAAGTGTCCATACAAGTCATAAACCTCATGAAAAGTGGTAAAAAACTCTTCATTATGTACGTAAAAAGTGCCTTCATGATTTCCTCTATTTAAATGTCCCATAACTAATTAGGAGTATATTTGATGATTAAAATCCAATTTAGGGACATTATACATGCCTAGTCTTCTAAAAATAACTAAAAAGGAATCATCATCATCAGTTATCTAGAAAGAACTCTTTTCATGCACCCTACACACTTGTCTTCCAAAAAGGAATTAATTATCCATGAAAATACATAAGATGGAGTTAATTACATGTTTAAATACCCTTCATGGCCATAGAATCATCATGCACACTTTAAAATCACCCCACTTAGAGTTTTCCATCTTCTTCACTAGCTTGTCCAAAAATCTAGATTTGAGTGGCTAAAATGAAACACCTACTTGAGGAACTTATAATTTGTTTCAAGAAATGAAATAAATATTAATATTTATTAATAGTCTTAATATTATCTCCAATATTTGTTTCATCTCTTGAATCCTCCTTTAGTCTGGAAAACACAAAAAATAGTTAAGAAAAGCATGTTTTTTACCCTGTCTGTATAGGTCTATACAAAAAAAACATATGGAGAGAAACTTAAGTAAGTCTTATAAAAGTTACAATAACTATTCTGGTCAAACTAGCTCATTGGATTAACTGTCCAGCTCAATATTCCAAAACTAGTCTCTATAAGGGTTTTGTAAGGGTTTTCAGTGCATTCTACTCTCAAGGTTGGTCTATAAAGGTTTCACATCCAACCTTCCAAAAAATTACACAATTTATTTTTTCAATACCCCTTCTATATTTTCTAAAATTCTTATATTCCCATGCAAGACCTCATGAAAGATATGGGTGTCTAAAATTATCTTATCAAGCCTTTTCCTCCTCTTTCATAGGGTTGATATTACTTCAAGGACCAAAAATGGATTATCGATGGTTATTATACATTAAAAAAACACAAAAATATCTAATAACATTCTAATAACATTTTTCCATGCATTTGAGTTATCATTTAAGGTTGGAGTTGAGAATGACCTTCTCTTTAGCTTTAAGGTGTCACCATTCATAAAAGCTTGTCTAACCTTAAGACCCCAAAATAGTCTTTTTATGATTTTAAATGTGTCCCACTAGCTCCAAAAAATTTAAAATTACCTCCTAAACAAGTATCAATTCATGATATTTCTCATTTTATGCTAGGATTGAAAATGATCCTCCATTTGGAAACTAGGATTCACCATCCCTAGTAGGCCTGCTTGCAAACTTGAGTATCTAGACCTAAAAAATGGAATTATTATTTATATAGGATATTTATCATGTTCCCCTATGTGTTTTACAACTTTAAAAACCTTCATGAATATTATCTATAGCTTTATATTACTCCCCTATCATCCTTATCTTCAAAACTATCAGTTTTAAGAACAAAGGAATGACCTCTATCTAAGACAAAACAAAGAGGACTTATTTGTTTTCCCAAACTACAATGGAATTTAGAGGGAATTATAAAAATTTTAAGTATGATATATACAAAATTTTATCTTTTTATTATTTAATTTTCCCTTTTTACTCTCTCCATGTCCAAGACAGAATATGAGGAGGGTGATTATGTAGGGTTCCTAAAGTGGACTATGTTGGTTTGACTTTGGGCTTCTTTATCTAGTCATTATCCATAATGATAGTAACTCTATCTAGTAATTATTAATAATCATAGTGTTACTATGTTTATATAGTGGTGATGAAAATTATCTATCTCTCTTAATTCCCCAAGCTCTCACATGTCTTCATATACTCTTACTTAATCTAGACTATTTTACCTAATTTCTAACTATGTTTGTATGAGAATGAGCACTTTTAGGTATATTTTATTATTTAGGAATTAAAGGAAGAATTTAAAATATTTAATATAATTACCCAATACCATTTTATACTTTTTGGTTCTCTTTGTCCATCTAGTATGCTACACCCTCATCAAAAAGGCTTCAATTTTGCTCTCTACCCTTAATGTTAAAACCTTGCTCCTTTTTTATTCTTATAAGTGATAAGAGATCAATTTAACTTTGATTATGATATTTGGAGAATATCCTTGGAGTTTTAAGGTGAAAAAAACACTAGTTTAAGCTAATTATTTTAATGCTTAAGCACTACCAACACCTCAACATCTTCAAACTACCCACTATCTGTCTATTGACTGCGATACTCTCATTTTGACCTTATTATAAGTATATATGAACTTAAAATGAGCTTGGTGATGATTTTATAAAGGTTATCTTGGGATTTTGAGGTCACAAAGTATCCATCATACCTATTATCACCTAAGAAGGACTAAACACCATATAAAAACCTATGCCTAGGTCACTGTCTGATAGTCCCACTATAGGTCAACATCTTCACATTATATGGACTGAAAGGTGACCATGAAAGGGAAAAAAATTAACCTTCCAATTTAATGATTTAAGTGCCATGAATTTTCACTTGAGTTTTTGGAATCATCTTCATGGCTGGCATGGTCTAAGTTTACAACCTTAGGTAAAAAGGGAATCCTTAGGAATAAAATTATAGATGTCAATGCTTGACTTTAATATGTTTGTGGGCACTTTAGGACCTTAAACAACCACTATTCATCAATTTTATTGAACCCATTATTGGTATATTTCATCTCCCATATGGAGGATATAAGATTAATATTTTTGGATTCCTTGAAACCCTTTTCAAACATGTTGTAATAGGTCCCTAAAAACCCCTTGGACCTCTAAATTTATCTTTTGGGGAAACATTATCAGAGTTCAACCTCTTGCTACTTCAACATGATTACTTTTTCATATATCTCTTTGGTGATTCAAATAGGTTTGTCTCATATATCCTCATATTTTAGGTGATATAAAAGGTTTCACCACTTTTAAATTATGTTAAAATGGTTCCTTAACTCCCTACTGAGCCACCTGTAGGTGGATATTCACCTATACACATGAAGTAAGTAGAATGCAGGCAATACACATTACTTTGTATCTTTTATGATTTACAAACCTATCTTCATTCTTAAAAATTCACTCTTAATTCCTTAAGGAATTTTACACCACCACTAAGGCCTTCAAGATGGCATGACATAATCATGGTAACCCTTGTATGTGTGTATGGACTGAGTACATGGTAGTAAACATAATTGGAGTAACTGTGTGGATGAATGATCTCAAAAAAAACTTATACTCACTATTAATCCTTCAACACTTGTTTGGCCTTGTGTAAATTTTGATACAAGTTATAAAACATCTATTTCATCATGAAAACTTCTTTATAAACACCCATAGATGCACACTTCAAGGGAAGACTATGTGCATATGTGTAGTGTTTAACTATAAATCATGAAAATATACATGGAAAGTGAGATTTATAAGTAAAGAGAGGTTAATATTAATTTTAAAACAAGATAATTAACCTATCACAACCATATGAAACCATGAAAAATCACAAATTTCTAAAAAATAGTGAAAATTATTTGTTGCACTCAAAAGAGACCTATGTACAAATTTGAAATGATTTTCTCATCAAATAAACTTTAAATGTGAAAAAAATAATGGGATATAAGAGGTTACATTTAAAAAAACATTTGAAACTAATCTCAATAAGTGGATTGTATGAAACTACTCAAACCAATGGAGAACTGATAGGGTGTATGGATGGGTAGGCAGATTTTCATAGTCAACTTCAAATGGATGATTCATAAAGAATATTTGATCATTATTAAAAATCTTGACATGAAAATTAAGGTCTCTAAGTTGAAAACAACTTCAAATAAACATTCTTCATGAAACTCCTTGTGTTGACCATACCAAGTATAAACTTGTAAGTCACTTTTATGTGTCTAACAAGCCAAGAAAAATTAGAATGGTTTTGAGCAAGAAATGGTCTTTTTAGATAAAAAATGTTAATTTTATCTAATCAATATGAAATTTCATCCCTTTACCCTATCCCATATGGAATAAATCCCAAGGAGGCCAGACAAGTGCCAAATTATTCCTTTTCTTTAATAAATTTAACTTTTCTTCTGATGAACTTGAAAATTTTATATTTTTTTAGTTAATTAAAACTTATAAGGACACATGGGACATTACATAATGTTTTAAAACCTTCAAATTTCCCAAGAAACCATACCAAGCATTAAATGCACTATTTTGACCCTTGAAATAACCTAAAATGACACGAGAGACTAATGAAATAAGTAACAAAGGATAATATAACATTGAATGGAATAAAATGGCCTATTAAAAACATCATGACATGATTTTACACCCATTATAAACCTATAAAGTGTACTTTTTACCTATATGTGCCCTAATTTGATTAAAAAATCAAATTTGGTCAACAAGAACTTTGCAATAAAGTTGGTGCTTTTGATCCCACAATTTCCCTATAGGGGAAAGGGTATAACATACATGAACAAATCCCTATTTTTTGAAACAAATATAATCTAGGCAAACAATGATAATAACTTTGCAAAAACATGAAGTGTGTTCAATTTTAAAACACTAAATGAAATGTGTGGTGATGTTATTTAGCCCCTTGAATTTAAGATGTAAAAACTTGTAAATAAAAATTAAAAAACATTCAATAAAAAATCTAAGTGCTTCTTTAATTACTCAAAATAAATTTTCTTAATCCTTTTAAGCACTTAAAAAGAGTTTTAAAAAGACTAGACTAATCTTGTTTATATCCTTTCTCAAGTTGGCCCTACAAAGAAAAAGTTAGAATTTTGTTTAACCTTGAAGAAATTTTACAAATGAGACAAATATATTTGAAAAATGATCTCTCAAGTTTCACATAGTTTAATCCCACTAATCCATAGTGCAATCCTACTACTCTGTAAAATTGTGACTCAGATAGGCAATATCACTACTCAGGTTAGTTTAACAGAAATCACAATCTCACTAATCGAGCTAACAATCCCACTATTTAGTTTGAAAATACTACTATTTGGATCATAAATATAAATATTCAAGTTATTTTAATGGAAATAACAATATCTCTACTTGGGACAACAATCCTACTAGTTACTATGCAATACTATCAATATGAGAGTTGTGAAATTATCACTTAACTGCTAACAGTTATCGACAATACCATGATCTGGTTAGGTAATCCTATGATTTTGGTTGACAATATATCAAGTTAGGTTATCAATCCTATAATTTGGGTTGTCAATCTTGCAACTTGGATAAGCAATCTCAAAACTATCAAGTCATGGTATTGTAATATCATGACTAGCTAGTCGTGGTATTGTAATATTACTACTAGCAACTGGCGGGGTTGCAATATCATTAATTACAAGTAGAAGTATTGTAATATAGATATGGAATCTATAGACGAAATCAAATTTAGTCTATAAAAACATAGGTTAAAAACAATACCATGAATTAAAATGATAAACCCATGAATATGTGAGTTGTGGGATTACAGTCCAAAAGACAAAACTATGAGTTAAAAAAAAATGGACTTTGCTCAAATTTTTACCTTCTATGCTTCCACACTCTAAGATCCTACATGATAATGGTTATTAGTTTACTTTTAGGTATTTTTGACCAAATTTGTGCTGCTAGGTCCCATTGGGCATGCAATTTGTTAACATAGGATTAAAATAAGGAGAGATTAGTATGGTGTTAGTGAATGAAAGTAAAAGTCCAAACATATACACACTAATCCTATTTCAGTGGGGATCATAATAAAAATACCAAATGAGAGACATAACTATAATTCAAAAGACAAATAAATCCTTCACCTTCTTTGGATGCTCCAAATAGATTTTTGAAGTGGCTTGCTCAGCTTGTGCTCAATGAGTCTTCATCAAAGGAGGCTTGGCTATCTCCTCTTCCCCTTAGCACTTTTGTGATGGATTTATCTTGGCTTGGATTAAAACTTTGGCATTATAACACTAATTGCATGATGTTTTGGAATGATTTGTGCATTATAACTTTACACTATCCAAGATTGAAATTCAATAGGCAAAGCCTCCTATTTATAGATTTTGCAAAATGGATGTGTGGATAAGAATCAATTCAATTTTGGAGGCTAAAATTAATAAATGGCCTCATAAATATTTGGGATAGAGAGGCATTAAAGAGGCATGGAAAGCCTTAATGAGTCATGGGAGGGCTTAATCTTGATATTTTATACATTTATGGCCTAGGGATGTCTTTCCAAGAAATGATGTCACTTGATGATGTAGTTATTCAATATCAATTACCAAAAATAAATATTTAAACAAGTTCCTTGTAAAATTTAATTAGGCTCTTAAATCAGATTAATTAGTCTTAAACATGATTTACCACTTTTGGTGCAAATCTTGCTAATTGGTACACAAATTAATCAATTTGATCAGAATATCATATTATTAGCTTAAAATTTGATTGGATTGGAATTGGAAGGTGATTTTAGATGTGTTATATCCATTATCCCATTTGTGATGTTGTCAACACAAAATAATAAAGGCATGTGTCTCAGGCAAGAAATTTGGTAGAAAAGAGCAATCTAGAGCACCTAGGTGCAAAATCATCATTTTGAGTTGAAATGGTATTATCAAAGTTAGTTGTATTATAAATTTTATTACCCCATTTAATTATACTCTAGCCAAAATCAAAACTTATATTAGATAGGTTCAAATCTTTTAATGCATTTTAGTGTTTTAGGCCAATTTGTGGTGCTTTGATATAAATTGGTCAAAATTCTGGTTGGATGTCATTAGTTGCCATTTTTAGGTGTCTACATAACTATAATACCGTATAATTTTATTTAATGTTGAAACTAAGTTAGTGATGATAAAAAATAGTAACAAGATAGAGCTAAAATGAAAGGAGAAATTGATATTTTCAAAATCTAAATATATTCATATATTAGACTTTGATAAAAGTGGGAACATTATCAGTAAGATGTAAGTTCTAGCATTAAAATGCATTTCCTATTTAAAATAGATAAACGTAACTAGTTGAGCCATATCAACTAATCCAATTACTATTTTAATCAATAGGTATCATCAAGGGACTTTGTGTGCTTGACCTCATTAAGATCTAAAGGGAAATGTTGATTTAATTAATGCAATGTAATGATCAATGTATACAACTTGGTAAACATGGTGAGCATGCATTTAAATCATATAGTTAGTTATATTATGGACATTCCAAAAAAAATATTAGACAATTATGACCTTAACAAAATTAAATCTAAAAATATTGTCTCTAGTTTACTATATACTACTTTACCATCCTACAACATATGTTTAAAAATAGGTCATTTCATTTCATTGAAATCATAGATCAAATGGATACATAAATTAGCAACTTATAGTTATTAAATTAATCCTTGGTTATCATATGGTTGAGGTAACATATGATGTATTGAGATGGGCAAGATTCTTGTGTTCAGATAAGATAGGTATTTAAAAATTAAGGGATTTCACTTGGTTAGTAATTTAAAATTATATCCTCACTCAGGATCTTTTGGTTAAAATTAGTTTTATGGCCCCTTCCCATTATACTCTTTGAAAATCTAAGGAAAAACTACCAATCACCTAATTTATTCTTTCCGATTTATTTCTTGGTGATGGGTGTAGTTGTGTTGTAATATTGAATGGTATTGGGCTTGGCCTTCCTCATTATTCAATGCATTTTCCTCTAGGCCAATTTGGGATTGTAAAAATTTGCTTTTTATGCTTTTGAGAGTCATTCTAGCTATTTTGATATGGATAATTTAGGAGATAAATCATCCTATTTTTAAAGAGCTATAAGTTGATATCTCAAAGGTCATTTCTTCTCATATTAAACATATTAATTTATGTCTTTCATTGTGGGATATAAGAATGTGTGCCAAATGGAGGATGATTGTTCAACCACTCATTAATGGTTCAATAGTAAATTTAGGTAATATTAAAAAACATTAAAAATCTTCTTGGCACCCCCTCCTTCAGGGTAGTTTAAAATAAATTTTGATGGAGTCTCAAGAGGTAATATGGGTGCTTCTAGATTAGTTTGTATAATAAGGTATTATAGTGGGTATCTCATCAAATATGTCTATAGGAAGCTCTTGGGTGGAATGAATAATAAAGCTAAATCACAAGCTCCTATAACAGGGCTTGAGTTTGTGTTGCAGTACAAAATTGAGAAGCTTTTGATTGAAGAAGCTTCTCAAATCCTGATTTCTACTTTAAAAAAGAAGTTAGTTACTCTAAAAAAGAAGTCAATAGCCTCTTTGAAATTGGAGAACATTTTGGTTAAAGCCTAGATAGCCTTTTATTTTTGGATTGTAAACTATGCTTTGGGGAAGCTAATTTAGTTACATACTTCTTAGAAAATTATGGTATATATCAAAGGGAGGAAATTCAAATGGATAATCAATGTTAATTTTGAAAATATTTTAATGAGATCTCATCCAAAAACTTTGGTCATTAGTCTTCATAATTATTTCCCATATGAGTATCATTTAAGGCATTAATTGGATTTAAAGTTATCTCATTGGCTCATGGGAAAGGGCATTCTAAAATCATGGCCTTGCTCATGTATACTGAGTTGGAAACTACCTTATTTAATAAGGAGATTCATGGTGTTATCTTGACACGTCTCCAAACATGCATTTTACTCTTAACTAGTCTAGCATGAGTGTTTTATAGGTCTTAGTTGGTGATTAATCAAGATGGATCATAAAATTTCCCTAGTATTAGGGTTCCCAATGGTTGCAGATAGTAGTTCAATTAGGGAGATATCCTTTGAAGGGTGTAATTATAGGACAAGGATAAATAATATCTTTTGAGATCTAGTGGAGAAGATATTATAGGCTATTTTGGGTATATTGGAGGAAGATTATCTACTTAATATCCCATTCAATAAGGTAAATTTAGTGGTGGAAAAAATGATTTCAAATAACATTCTGGTTATTTTTCTTGATAAGGAAGTGGTAGTTAAAATGGTTGAATTATTCATGGCTTCAAATCATCATCAGGGCTTGTTGGAGGATATGGACATGGTGGACTCTAGTCCCTTTCCTAATTTTTCATTTTCTAGTTTAGGTGGATTTGGGTTGGTGTTGTTATCAGTGTTTAAATCTCTTAAATCAAATTTTTTTCTCTCATAGGGCTCATGGAAGAAATTCAAAACAAATTTTATGATTCAAAATCTTTAAAAGAGAATTTTATGTCTTTCCCTCCCATGACTCTGATCAAGAGCCCAATTCATGAATTAGAGTTATGGAAGGGTGTTTGGAACAATAGGGAGTGGGTTGAGGTTGTTATGTTATTATCTAATATGGTGGTTTGAAGTAAGGGTGTAACACCTCCTTGGTTGGTCAGGGCTCCCATCAGGTGGTGAAATTGATGATGTAGAGGAGGCTAGATAGAAATCAATCCATAGTCTTTGTTGGTGGCATACAAATTAGTCTCCAAGGGTTGGTGGATAGGGTTCTATGTGGTGAATACTCTTAAAAGGGTGGTGGATCCCTTGTTACATTAATGATAGAGGTTTATAAGGAAGGAAATATTTGAATCATGTGGGTTTTTGGGTTTTAGTATCTGGTGATTGCCTTTTTAGTTTATCTCTTTTTTTCAATAATATAGTTCACAACCTTATTAGTATCTATGTTTTTTATAGTAAGCTATTTTTTGGCTCACCAACTTGTTAGCTTTGCCTCAGTTATAGTCAATATTTTGGATAAGTATTTTATAAATCTCTGAGTTGAACATTTATTTTTGTATGCATTCTAAATATATTCTCTTGGCATAGGACCTATTTAACCCCATTAATTATCTAAAATAAGTAAGACTTCACTCATAGGTATTGGATGGTAAGGATACTCGAATAGGATTTTTAAATCCCACATGAACATAAAATATATTAATTATTATAAAATATTAATTTATATGAACATGTAAATGATGTCAAGTGAATTTCACCACATCCAATTTAATCTCACACATTAAACATCTCTATTTAATTATGAATCAATGTTATAATACTCTATTTAAATTATCTATTACTTAATCTTACCATATTCCATGTAGAACAAGAATTTTGACATCAATGGATACTTGTGAAGTTATAAGCAGGTCATTTTGGTTGGTCTGGGTGATTATCTATAATTTTTTAGATGTGAAACTATTTAATAAATTGGTTACTAATATTATTTGATGACATTTATTAAAAATGTCAGATTTACCCTAACATTTGCCATTTGGGTCCCTATTGGTTTTCCACACATAAAGAAATAAAAAGTAATCAATATAATCTTTTTCTAAACTATCATAATCTCTACCATTTCATTATCTTAGCCATTTCATAACAATAATACAGGTCTATCCAAATCTCAACAATTTCATAATATAAAGTGGTAAATAGTGAATAAAAGGGATATGTCAAGACAAATAAATAACATATTTTAGATATAGTAAAATAATACAATAAATAGATTAAATACCTAATAATAATGATATGGAGAAATGACAATATAAAATAAGGATGGAAAAATAAAATAATTAAACTTAACCCTAATCTATACATGTGCAATAATTTTTAAGTATAACATATTGAAGTATATATTATATAATAATGTTATTAAGTATAATATATTTAAATTTAAATTATATAATAAATAATATTATAATATTCTATTACATTATTTAATATATATTACCTAAACCTATAGAGGTTGATATGAGAAAACCTCTTCCATGGGGATTTCATACATTTGATTTACATAACTCCTCTTACCAATACATACATACATGATACACACATGCACGCATGCACGTATATGTGTATGTATGTGTATATATGTATAAATAATATTAGTTATTATATAAATATTTTTAATATACATCATAATATTTTTATATACTAAACATTAATTATATAATATATATGTTAGTATAGTTTGTAAATTAATATTATATATTATATATTTCAATATAATATATTTAAATTTATAATATATAATAATATAATATTATGTTACATTATTTAATATATATTCCCCACAACTTTTATATAAGTTGATATGGTTAAACCTCTTCCATGGGGGTATGATGAGAATGCATATTGTGATTCTCAACATGGCCATAGGCATTGCACTAATAGATGCAAAATTACAAAATTTCAAATATAGAAATAGAAGTTGGAACTTTGGAACCAATGGTAATTATTTAGAAATATAAGGTTATTGCATAATAAGTGGAGTTTCATCCACATATTTTGGAGATGTAACATTAATAGTCTATTTAGGAGAAACAAGTGGTAGTGGTATACTTAAGAATGTATCATCACTAGGTATAGTAGGCATATATGGAATAGATGATGTTTTTGCAACATATATGCCCACTTTAGATTTATATCCAATTTCTAAACCTAAAATTCCTCCTGGTCACTTTTAATTTTTTAGTGCCATTGTAACAAAATCAATTTCACTATTACAATCACCAAGACAAACCCTAATCATCCACAATTGAGATCCTTATCCAATTAATATAGAAGTCCCCTGATCGAATATATATACATCTAAATTTTATTGCTTCATTTATCATTAATAACATTACTATTAGTTGACAGTAATTTCATCTAATCTCATTTGTCTCTTCTAATTCCATCCTAATATCACCCCTTCTAGTCATTTCCCTATTATTTCCCTTCTTCATTCTTAATTCACTAACTTTATTCCTACCCTAGAAATCAATTATTTCATCTAATTACACATTATCCACTTGTTACAGAGTTTTTAGTGATGTCATGGAGATGTTCAAGTGAGTGGATGAAGTGTCTAGACATTCTAAGTGTTAATGACAAAGTGTGGATTTTGTTTGTCTTAGTATACTTGAAGTAGGCTTGGTTGATCCTTAGTTTTGGCATGATTAGGGATGGGTCTAAATTATTGATCATATGTGAGAGGTCCTATAAAAGGTCGGAGATGATTGGAGATCTTGTGTAAGTGCATAGTATTCATCTAGTTCTCCATTATGTTTATTTTGGCATAGTTGGTTCTGTGATAGAAAAATCTAAGTAGGTATTTTATTAATGTCACCATTTCCATGTATGGATGATTCAAGGGGATTTGGTAATATGGGTGTGATAAAATTAGTTCCAAGTTGATATGGTCTATGTTTCAAGTCATGCAGGTGATCAGAGAAAAATATATAATTATGTAAAGTTGGTTTCATAGGCAATTTGTAATGTTTTCCCATACTTAGCCAAATTTACAAGGGAGATCTAATGGTGCACATTTAATCACATCACAGATCAATAGAAAAAAATAAATATAATATTAATATCTAATTTCAATAAGACCTCATTAAGAATTTTTATGGCATTATATTTCACACACGTGAAATTTCTAGGAGTAGTTTGTTACATGGATGGATTTCCTTATGTGAGGTGATCATATAGTTCAAATTTTAGGACATGAAATTAAGCACATAAAAATTTATTAAGGTTTAAATTTAGAATTCTAGGCATATGTCATAAGTTCCCATACTTATCCAAATTTTCACAAAGTTAAATACTAGAAGTATCTAATAGTGAGCAGATGTTCATAAAGATGCAGATCTACGATGTGTATTGAGTTAAAGAGGTTAAAGTGTATGATTTTTAAGTTGGTTAAAGTCCACTATACTCTCAAAGAGATCAATAAATTAAAAAAATTCAAAAATATTAATAATAATTTAGATGAAGACAAGTGCTTGATGTTTAATAGTAAGCAAAGGTAAAAATTGAGCTACTTTCAAGGAGATCGATGTTACATATATGGTCAAAATTACCAAGGAGCACAAAATGAGTTCAAATTGATAGATGTTTATCATATTTAAATATTAGGATACTTTTGAGGGAAATAAATGATGCATATTTGTTCAATATTTTAGAGGGTATGAGATGTTGATAATGTGTTTGATGTTTAATAGTGACTGTTGGAATTTGAATATTCAAAATTAATAAAAGAAAACTAGTGATTAGTTTTTGAGATATAAATTTTGATCCAAGATGAATTTTTTGATGAAATAAAAGAAACATTATAAAGGAATTTAATTCAAAACCAATGAATCTAGTTAGATGTTCTAAATGTTTGTAAAATCAAAGTTATTAAGATACAAAGTTGACTATGTGTTTGACCATGTTCTATAAGTGACTCGAGAAGGATATTAGAGATGTTTCGATGGAATTTGTATGTTTCATGGGGATTTATCTATTAGAGAGTGTTGTAAAATCCATGAGTATCATCTATATGGATTTTAAAAGTTTGACCAATTGATATTCAGTATGAGAAAAATCTTAGAAGTTGATTTTTTGTTCATTCGTGGTGTTCTAGTGTAAATGGATAATGTTTGAGTAGATTGAGCATATGTAGAAGTGTGTAATGATGACTATAATAGTTTAAGTATGTCTAATAGGTCATGTGGAGTAGACATATGAATTTATAAGTGGTCATGTGTTTCTAAATTAGTTGATGAAGTGCTAAATGGGTGAATAGGTCTCCATGAGACCTGTAAGGGCTACTAAGAACTAATTGAAAGGTGTAGCTACTTAAGGATGACCCATGGATGTTATGGTCAACCTATGAAAATGGTATTGAGCTATGTATTCATATGATAGAATATTTAAGGGTTAAGGAAGTTTTAAAGGCCAACTAAGAAGATAATAATCATGAAGACTCTATAAAAGGTGAAATAAAATCTTGTAAGTTATATACTTGAGAGAAGAAGTGTATGTGAGAATTGAAGAGTAAAGGAAATAAGAAAGGGTGTGTGCCCAGTTGATGGGTTGTAGAGTAGAGTAGGCTAATGAATATGTGTATGACCTATAGGTTATATTTATGATGTCAAAGATAGTGTTTTTGTAGAGGTTTGAAGATTGAGGATGAGAAAAGACATCTAGAGTGATTCAAAAGGATGTTTTGGATGCCTTGAATGTGAGCAAAGGATAGATGATTTCTATTTAATCTTGGTGGTTCATTTCAGATGTAGATCAGATTATGGAATGTGTGTATGACCATTTTTTCATGTTGTTGAGGTTGTGACAAATTTATTGTTGAGAAGTGTAGAGTGATGAAAAAGGTGGTTTTGGATGTTTATGGATATGTGAAGAAGTAAAGAGGGATGATATACATTATATCTCCATCAGATTAGTAGGAAATTAGTGTTTAAGAGATGTCTATTTCATAGGTATTGGGAGGGTACTCAACATCTAGGTCAAAAGGACTTGACCATCTTAGGGGTAGGTGTTCCTTGTGGAACAAGTGTTTCACTAACTTTTGGTCTGAAGGACTTAACCATCCTAGGGGTAGGTACTCCTTGTACAATAGGTGTCTCAATATGTTTTTGTTAGAATGACTTAACCATCCTAGGGGTAGGTACTCCTTGTATAATAAGTGTTTCACTAGATTTTTGTTAGAAAGAATTAACCATCCCAGGGGTAGGTACTTCTTATACAATAGGTTTTTCACTAAATTTTGGTTAGAAGGGCTTGAAATTCTTAAGGGTACATTTTCCTTATGGAATAGGTGTTTTACTAAATTCTAGTAAGAAAGAGTTGACCATCCTAAAGGAAGGTGCTCCTTGTGGAATGGGATTTCCACCAAAGTCTCATGTTTATAAAACCTTATAGGATTATTAGTCCATGTGTTTATAGGATTGAGAGTGAGTTTTATTCCCAAAGATAATTTCCCACATATATCTTGTGTTATGAGTGTGATATTCTATTATTTGTTGTTCATTACTTTAAACATCTTGAATGCTTCATGAATGGTTGTATTGAATGCTTAAGTGTTTGAAGTATTTAGAAATTGAATTGGATAATTTTCCACCATTTATTTTCCACCCCCACCTCATAGTGGTTTGTAACTCTAATAATTAGTATCAGAGCAGGTCCTTTGGTAAAGTCTTGACAGCTTGAAGGAGATCCAATATAAAATATCGGCAGCCATCAAATGAAAGGAGGTTTTTCCACTATGTAATCACCAATGTTTAATGGATCCAATTATGATTTTTGGATTGAGAGGATGAGGGCCTATATCATGTCCCTAGGTTTTAATACTTGGAAATATATGGTGAATGGTTATTTTACATTTACTATTATTCCATCTAGTTTTGTAGATAATTAGTTATTTGAGAATAATTCTAAGGTGATGAATGCTATTACTTGTGGTATTTCAAATGTTGAATACACCAATGCAATCCATTACATATCTACCAATGAAATGTGATATAAATTGAAGACTATTATAAAAGAGATTCAAAGGTTAGGTTGGCAAAGTTTTAGACTCACTGAAGATAATTTGAAAGTCTTATGATGAAGGAATAAAATTCTATGAGATCCTTTTTGTAGAGAGTTGATGAGATTGTGAAAATCATCAGAGGTATTGGAGAGAAGTTTGAAGAGGCTAATATAGTTCAAAAATTATTAAGTTCTCTCTTTCTCAAGTTTGATTATAAAGTATATATTGTAGAATAAATTCATGATCTTACTTAGTCAAAGATGGATGATATGCATGGCATCTTTACTGCCTATGAGATGAGAGTAAATGATGATATACCACCAAAGAAGGAATAAACATTCAATAAAAAATTGAAGCCAAATAAGAAGTTCCAAGGTAACAAACTCAAGGAAGATGATATATCTGATATTGATGAAGATGAACTAATTGCATTGTTTACAAGGAAGTTGAAAATAGGGTTAGGCAAGTATAAGGGAAAAATACACTTCAAATGCTTCAATTGTGGAGAGGTAGGACATTTTGATAATAATTTCACTGATAATCATTAGAATAATGATGATGAAGAGCATTATGATGGACAAGATGAAGACAAGAAGACATACAAGTCTAATAAAAGGAAACACGAATTCAAAAGTATGCCAACAAGAAGAAGTCCTTCAAAAACAAGAAGATTCTCTACACCAATAAAGATTCCATCTAATCAAATGAGAGTCAAGATAGTGAATCATATTATGATCATGAATATGATGGTCCTATTGAAGATAAATCCCTCTTCATAGATAAAGAAGGAAGTTGATCATATCAAAAGGAGTCTACTTGGATTGATTCAGATGATGATAAAGATGAGGTGTATTATGAGACTAAATTAATGAACACTCTTGAAGAACTAAATATTGAGAAAAATGATTAATAAGAAGATGAAGTCTCAAATAAAGGCCTATGAATAAAAATTTAGTGTGTTTGAGGAAGAATGAATGAAGGCACCAAGGATCATGAATATATAGTCAAACATCTTAGTTTTTAATTAGAAATTCTATCTACAAGTCTAAAAGCTAGAGAAGATGAATGTTCAAGGTATGTAATTGAAAATGAGTCATTAAAATATGAGTTAGAAAATACATCTGGTAAGATTAATTCATTTGTGAGATTTAAAAAGATCTCATGTGATCTAGACAATATTTTGAGTGATAAAAATCATATAAGTGATAGAACTGGTTTTGGATACAAAGAAGAACCAAAAAATACAACTCAAGACAAGATGAAGACTAATGTAAATCAGACCTTGAAGGTAAATAATTAGTCAAGGAATGAAGATGTTGTTATAATGAATACAAATCAGATTAGATAACCAAATTCCATGAGGTATGCAAGTTTCAATGGTTACTTTTACACACATAATCAGTTTGGGTATAGAGATAGAGAATACAAGAGTCCTATTATAAATGAGTTTAGATGGAACTATGATGGGTGTCATCAGTAAAAATGTGATTCTTATTTAAAAGGAGTAGTTTTTTTGAATTTTCAAAAGAATGAACATATTTTAAGATTTTGTTCTAATCAAGAAAGATAGGATAATATTCTTGAAAAAGGTATAATGTGCTTAAACTATCAACATAGAGGTCACAATGCTAGATTCTACAAGTAAAGGACTACAAGACATAATATGATTAATCAAGCTCCTAGAGTGAAAGAAAGAAGGAAAATTAACTCATGGAAACCAAAGGTGGTAAGCGTGAGTCATGATGAATCTATATATCCAAGTAATCTAGTTGTTATGGTGGAGAATGCTACAAAATTTGGAGAGTGCCAAGAGCTCTCATTATTTGATCTTGTTGTGAATGAAGAGACCAAGCTCCTGGAGAATACCAAGTTTATGGTTGAGGCTAGTTATAAGATGTGTTTGGATGATAATGAGAAAATTATTGTGTGTGAGAAATTTTCAAACTTGGTTCCTATGTTTTCAAGATCTGAAAGTGATGTTATGCAATGCAGATAAGATAATTTAGTGTTTAAGGTATGTAAATAATCCATAATTGCTCCAAATTTTGTATATCCAATCATAGAATATAAAGTGAGTGATGTATAAAAGGAACAAGTTTTATAAGTTTATACTAATAAGAGCAATAAAAAGAAGTCTTATAGTTATAAAAGGATTCCATTAGTTACTAAGGAGATGTGGGCCACTCTTGGATTCACTTTGTATTAGAGTATTATGGTGTAGAGGAGGTATTTGTCTATGTTTCTTAAGAGACTACTTTTAGTGGAGAATCAAGTGTTTTAGTGGTGTTCTTTATAAGGTCTTAAAATGAAAGAGATGAGTGTTTCCAATTGGAGTTAGTGTCTTAAGATAGGAAAAGTGCTTTGATGAGGTCAGAGTGATGTCAAAAGGCATTTTTTCTATGTATATAGTGTCTACAAGATTAGAATGGGTGTTTATAGTGGAATAATGATATTGATGGATTTAAAGAAGATTTTGATGCTAATAAAGGTTTGTGCACTTCTTTGTGATGTGTTCTAGGTGTTTTGTGTCTTGATGATCTTGTTTGTGCCTTTTGGAGGTTTTTATGTGTTCTCAAGTTTATATTTCTTGTTACAATTCAAAGCCATGGTATAATAAGTCAAGGTTAACAAATATGTAAAGTCTCAAATATTATTAAATAATTTTGTGATGGTTTTCTCCAAGTGTGTAAGAAGTTTTAGAGGTGGGTGTTGACTAGAAGAAGGTTTATTGATCTTGTTTATTTTGAGATTCTAGAGTTTTGGGCTATGATAGAAAAGTGGTTTGGTTTATGAGTTGAGTGATAAGTCTTATTAATAGGTTTTCAAATCAATCTTCACAGTGATTTGAAGGTTTGAATTTTTCAAATTATTCAAGTTTTTGTCAAAATAGAGGCCTGACTGGCTACTAGATTTATAAAGGATGTATGTTTGAGAGGAGGATATAGGTGTTGTAAATTGGTGTGATTAAGGGAGAACATGAGAGAGATCCACATATTAAGTTTAAAATATTTAAAGTGTGTCTACTAAAAGTTGTGGGCTCTACAAGTTCTAGGTAGGTCTACAAGGAGTCTAGATAGGCCTAATGTGAAGATATGATGTTTCTGCTTAGTTTCTCCAAAATATCAAGGCATGAGTGTTTCAAGGTGAGTTACCAAGTTAGTTTAGAGCATGTTTCCTATTTGGTGAGTGGAATAAATTTCTATTGGTGGTCCCTGAGGTAGTTTGAGAGAGAAGGCTAGTAAACTTGTGTGGTGTTTCTTCATGGTGTATGGAGATCTAAAGATGCTCAAGAGGTGAAATATCTTATAGATATTAGGGGAGTCCCTATATGATTTTTATTTATGAGTTCTATCATATTTGAATGACTTTGTGTGTTCTTTCTCTATTGGTTATAGTGCTTGGTTGAAGAGAGTATTGGCATGTAACAAGACGAAATTGTCAAGGAAAGAAGAGGTAGGCTCAAGGAAAGGGGAGTTTATCATCTTTATAAGGTGGTCCTCTCCCTTTTGTAGTATTTTCAGGACCTCAAGATCAGTTTTTGCCCACTTTGTCATTATATCAAAGGGGGAAAAGTTTCCTATTGTGAGATTTATTGAAGAGAGAGAAGGAAGGTGAGATGTATGATGGGTATTGACATCAATGAAAAAGGGGGATATTTTTGAAGAGTTTTTAGTGATTTCATGGAGGTTTCCAAGTTACTGGATGAAGTGTATTGATATTCTAAGTGTAAATGATAAAGTGTGTAGTGTGTTTGTCCTAGTAGGCTTAGTTGATCATCAATTTTGGTATGATTAGGGATGGGTCTAAATTATTGAGCATTTGTGAGGGGTCCTATCATAGGTTAAGGGTGATTGGATATCTTTTGGAATTACATTTTATACATTAGGTTTTTCATTATGTTTATCGTAGCATAGTCAGTTCTATGATAGAAAACTCTGCATAGGCAGTTTTTTAACATCACCATTTCCACGTATGGATGATTCAAGGGGAGTTGGTCATATGGGTGTGATTAAATTGATATGGTAAAAATTTTAGGTCATTTAGGTGATCAAAAAGAAAGATATAACTATGCAAACTTAGATTCCCAAGCAGTTGGTAATGTTTTCCCCTACTTATCCAAATTTGCAAGAGAGATCTAACGATGTGAATTTAATCACATCATAGATAGATGAAGTGAAATTAGTCTAAGATTAATATATAAGTTCAATAAGATTAGATTAAATAGTTTTATGTCTTTTCATTTCACATGTGTGAAATTTCTAGGAGTATTTTTTTACATGGATGGATTTCCCTATGTGAGGAGATCAAATGGTTCAAAATTTAGGACATGTAATTAAGTAAAACAAAAGTTATTAAGGTTCAAATTTGGCCTTCCAAGAAGATTTTATAGGTTCCCATGATTTTGAAAAAATTCATAAAGTTAAATACCAGGTTTAGATAAGGACATAACGATGAGTGTGTATTCGTACAGATGCAGATCTATGATGCATATTGAGTCAAAGAGGTTAAAGTGTCTAATATTTAAGATAGTTAAAGTATAGGCTGATTTTGAAGAGATAAATGGAGTGAATTTATTCCAAATTATTAGGAAGTAGTGAGATGATCACAATTTATCTATGTTTAATATTAAGTAAAAGTAAAAATTAAGTTACTTTCAAGGAGATCGATGGTATGTATTTAGTTAAAATTATCAGGAAGCTCAAGATGAGGTCAAACTGATAGATATTTATCATATTTAAAGATTAAGATAATTTTGAGAGATATTTATGATGCATATTAATTAAATATATGAGAGGGTATGAGATGTTGACAAAGTGTTTGGTGTTTAACAGTGGTCGTTGGAATTTGAATATTCAAAATTAATGAAGGAAAACTAGTGCTTAGTTTTTGAGTTATAACTTTTGATCCAAGAAAAATTTCTTGATGTAGTAAAAATAAAATTTGTATATAAATTCAAGGCACATATAATTAATCTATTTATAAGGTATGAATGTTTTAAAATTTTAATTTATTAATCTCCAAAGTTGAATTTGTGTTTGACCATGTTCTGTAAGTGACCCACAAAGTAATTTGAGTTGTTCTAATGGTATTTGGATGTTTTAAGGGGACTGAGTTATTGGAGAGTGTTTTATACTCCATTAAGATCATCTATATGTATTTTAGAGTTTTTACCAATCCATATTTATTACGAACAAATTCTTATAAGTTGACTATTTGTTCATTCATGGTGTTCTTGTGTACAAGGCTAATATTTGAGTAGATTGAGCATATGAAAATGTGTGTACTGATGACTATAATAATTTAAATATGTCTAAGAGGTCATTTGGAGTGTACATATGCATTTATAAGTGGTCCTTTGTTTCTAAATTTCTTAATAAAGTGTTAAATGGGTGAATATGTCTCTATGAGACCTATAGGGATATTAAAGCCTAATTGAAAGGTGTAACTACTTAAGGGTGACCCATGGATGATATGGAAAACCTATGTGAATGCTATTTATCTATGCATTAGTATGATAGAATCCTTAAGGGTTAAGTCAACTCTAAATGCTGACTAAAAATGATAATAATCATGAAGGCTCTATAAAGGATGAAATCAAATGCAGTGATTTCTAGACTTGAGAGAAGAGGTGTATGTGAGAGATGAAGAGCGAAGGAAAGAAGAAAGGGTGTGTGCCTAGTAGATGGGGTTTAGAGAATATCTAGTTAATTGTTATATGTATGACTTATATGTTATATTTATGATGTCAAAGATAGTGCTCTATAAAGTGATCCAAAAGGATGTTATAGATGTATTGAGTGTGAATAAATGATAGATGACGTCTTTGTAATCTTGGTGGTTGATTTTATAGGTAGATCATAATGTGGATTATTTACATGACCATTTTTCCATGTTGTTGAGGTTATGACAGAGATATTGCTAAGAAGTGTAGAGTGATCCAAAAGGTGGTTTTGGATGTTTATGGATATGTGAAGAAGTGAAGGGGGATGATATAGATTGTATCTCCATCATATTTATAGGTAATAAGTGTTAATTAAATTTTCATTTCATAGGTGTTGGAAGGGTTCTTGACATCTAGGTTAGAAGGACTTGACCATCTTAGGGGTAGGTGTTCCTTATGGAACATGTGTTTCAATAAATTTTGGTTGGAAAGACTTGACCATTATAAGGGTAGGTTCTCCTTTTGTAATAGGTGTTTCAATAAATTTTGGTTAAGACTTGACCATCCTAAGGGTAGATGCTCCTTATGCAACATATGTTTCACTTAATTCTAGTGAGAAGGACTTGACCATCCTAGGAGCATGCTCTCCTTTTGGAATGGGTTTTCCACTAAAGTCTCATGTTTGTAATACCTTATAGGATAATTAGTCCATGTGTTTGTGGGCTTGAGAGTAGGTTTTATTCCTTAATAGGGATTCCCACATTTATCCTATGTTGTGTTTATGATCTTGCATTATCTATTATTCATTGCTATAAACATTTTGAATGTTTCATGAGTGGTTGCATTGAATGCTTAAGTGTTTGAAGGATTTGTAAATTGAATTGGATTGTTTTCCACCACTAATTCACACCCCTCATCTTAGTGGTTTGTACATCTAACACCATTAACTTATCCCACTTGTGCATTATATTCAAATTTTAAATTCTAATCCCACCTACCCTAGCATATTCCTAGCATCTCCTACATCCCTAGTCCCTAATAACCTATCTAATCACCTCATTTATTCATTTGCTGATATTGATTATTCACCTAATGTATTATAGAATTATAAAATTATAGAATTTTCTCCATCTTATCCCTCCTCTCTAGAAGCCTCTAATTTTATAAGTTTTTAAGGAATTTTTTATTACTTTTAGTTTTCCCTCTCTCCTCTATTTAAATTCACCACCCGTCTATTTGAAAAATAATTAACATCCACACAAGCTCTCCCATAGTATTTATGTTCTCTTTCATCCATATGCCATTGCATCCAAAAATAAATTAACCATCCATACTCATATTGAATCTTGAAGCCACCATTATCAATAAAATCAACAAGCAATCCAAAATCACTGACAAATCCATTTGAATATCTTGGAGAAAATACAAAATGAATAAAATGATGGTAAAATAACCTTATCTAAGTTTTGATTGCTTCCACATTCTCTACATTTTATGTTTTTGTAAATTTTGGGTTAATTTACAAGAATATAAAAACCAATGGAGTTGCAGTTTTGATGTAAAGATTGTGTTAAGAGGCTATATCTCTAGATGAATAATGCAAACTATTATAGACTAAAGCATTGTATGACGATTCAGATCCTGATAGGTTTGTGTACATAATTACTTTATATGAAATATATATATTAATATAATTTATAAATCAATATTATATATTATATATTCTAGTATAATATATTTAAATTTATTATATATAATATTATAATATTATATTAAATTATATAATATATATTCCCCACACTTTTTATAGAAGTTGATATGAGTAAACCTCTTCCACGGGGATATGATGAGAATGAATATTTTGATTTTCAACATGTCCATAGGCATTCCACTAATAGATGCAAAATTACAAAAGTAAAAATGTATAAATATAAGTTAGAACTTTGGAACCAATGATAATGATTTATAAATAATCAGCTCTTGCATAATAAGTGGAGTTTTATCAACATATTTTGGAGATGTAATATTAATAATATATTTAGGAGAAATAAGAGGTGGCGATAGACTTGAGAATTCATTATCACTAGTCATAGTAGGCATAAATATAATAGATGGTATATTTGTAACATATATGTCCACTTCAAATTTATATCCAATTTCAAACCTAAAGTTACTCTTACTCGCTTTCAATTTTTTAGCACCATTGTAACAAAATCAATATCTCCATTGCAATAACCAAGACAAATCTTGATCAACCATAGTTGTGCTCTTTATTCAACAAAGACAAAATCCCTTTGATTGAAACCAAAAGATATATAGTTTTGATGTAGAGATTGTGCTAAGAGGTTATAATGTCTTTACACAAAGAATGCAAGCCATCATAGCCTAAAGCTTTGCATGGTGATTCAAATCTTGATAGGTTTTCATCCATAATAACTTTATATGAATTATATACATTAATATATTTTATAAATTAATATTTTAGTATAATATATTTAAATTTATAATATAAACTATATAACATTATAATATTATATTAAATTCTTTAATATATATTCCCCATGCCTATTATAGAGGTTAATATGAGTAAACCTCTTCCATGGGGATATGATGAGAATTAATATTATGATTTACAACATGGTCATAGACATTCCACTAACAAATTAAAAATTATAGAAGTTAAAATATATAAATAGGATTTGTAATTTTTGAACCAATGTTAATGATTTAAATATTATAGTTTCTTACATAATAAGTGGAGTTTCATCCAAATCTTTTTGAGATGTAACATTAATAGTATCTTTATGAGAAATAATTGGTGGTATAATTGAGAATACATCATCACTAGAGTAGTAGGCATACATGGAATAGATGGTGTTTTTGTAATATATATGTCCACTTCAAATTTATATCCAATTTCCAAACCCAAAATTACTCTTGGTTGATTATAATTTTCTAGTGTCATTGTAACAAAATCAATTTATTCATTGCAATCACCAAGATATATCTTGATCAACCATAGTTAATCTCCTTATCTAGTGAATAAAAAATCCCCCTAATTAAAACCAAAGGAGTTAAAGTTTTGACATAGAGATTGTGTTAAGAGGCTATAATATCTTTACACAAAGAATGCATAGCATCATATACTAAAGCATTGCTTGGTGATTTAGGTCACAAAATGTTTGTGTCCATAATTAGTTTATATGAACTATATATGTTAATATAGTTTATAAATAAATATTATATGTTTTAGTATAATATATTTAAATTCATAATATATAATATATAAAATAATATTATATTATTTAATATATATTCTCCACACCTATTATAGAGGTTGATATGAGTAAATATATTCCATGGGGATATGATGAGAATGCATATTATGATTTATAACATGGCCATAATCATTACACTAATATATGCAAAATTATAGAAGTTCAAATATATAAATAGAATTTGGAACTTTGGAATCAACGATAATGATTTAGAAATAATAGACTCTTGATAATAAGTGGAGTTTCATCAATATATTTTGGAGATGTAACATTAATAGTATTTGTAGTAGAAATAAGTGGTGTTATACTTCAGAATGCATCATCACTAGGCATAATAGGCATACATGGAATAGATAATGTCTTTACAACTTATATGTCTACTTCAAATTTATATCCAATTTCTAAACCAAAAATTCCTCTTGGTTGCTTCTATTTTTTTAGTGTCATTCTAACAAAATCAATTTCTCTATCAAAATCACCAAGACAAACCCTGATAAGCCATAATTAAGATCTTTATATAGAGAATAAAGAAGCCCCTTGATCGAAACCAATGGATTTTTAATTTTGATGTAGATTTTGTTCTAAGAGGATATATATTTACATGAAGAATACAAGCCATCATAGGCCAAAGCAATGTATGGTGATTCAAATCTTGATATATTTGAACCTAAAATTACTTTATATGAATTACATATGTTAATATAGTTTATAACAATATTATATATTTTATATTTTAGTATAATCACCTTACCCAATAAGTTTTCACCCATAATTACTTAATATAAACTTATTTTGACATTGTCATAGATTTGGAGTAATTAGGTTTAACTATCAATTTACACACTTCTACTTTACATAATCCCTCATACCAATACATACATGTGTGTGTGTGTGTGTGTGTGTGTGTGTGTGTGTGTGTGTGTGTGTGTGTGTGTGTGTGTGTGTGTGTGCGCGCGCGCGCGTGCGCGCGCACATAATATTAGTTATTATATACATATTGTATAATATATATAGTTTAAATAAATATTATATATTTAATATAATGTATATAAATATCATTTAATATTAAATATATCACTTGCCTTTTAATTTAAATTAACCACTCCTAAGGTGCATTTGTGTTCAATTAAAATATATGGGAGTCCCCAAAGGATTTGAAATTCAAATATAATTTATAAAATGGGGTTCATATAATTTCAATGCATTTCAAAAGGAACAAAAAATGCTGAATATGTCTGAGTATATACATATTTTGATTTTTTTAATGATATATTGATTCAACACACCCCTCTTAGTATATTACATGCTTAATAATTGGTATCAGAGTAGGTTCTTTTTGAAAAAGTTTTACAACTTGAAGGTAGATCAGGGAAAGCATGATGGATGGATCACATGAAGGTTTTTCTAAAAATAATGTACCTTCATTTAATGGGATAAATTATGCTTTTTAGAGTATAAGGATGCTTAATTATTTGATGTCCCTTGGATTCAACATTTGGCAAGAAGTTGTGGAGGAATACGAAGAGCCATATACACTTGTGACTACTCTGGTAGAAAAGAATGCAAGTGAAAATAATGTTAAAGCTTTAAATGTTTGTTTATGTGGTTTATGTGAATTAGAATATGTTAGAGTTATGTAATACAAATATTCTCATGAGACTTGGGTAAAGCTTGAAAATATTTACAAAGGTGATGTAAAGGTTCAACAATCTAAGCTCTAGACTTTTAGAAGATAGTTTGAGAGTTTGAAAATTAGAGATGAAGAAAATATAGCGAGTTATCTTTTACAGGGTGATCAAATAGTTAACCATATTCAAGGCCTTGGAGAAAATTTGTAAGAATTTGTATTGGTGTAAAAAATATTGAGATCCCTACCAATGAGATATGATGCAAAGGTTTTGGCAATCAAGGAGATGAATAACCTAGCCAAGCTTAAAATGGATGAATTATATGGTATTCTCACAGTATATAAGATGAGGATCGAACTCGATAAACCCTCAAAAAATGAAGTTACTTTCAAGATATCAAATAAAGCTAAGGCTAAGATTTAAGAATCAAGTGACAGCTCTAGTGATGATGAAGATGACAAAAGAGCTCTTTTCATTCATAAGCTTAAAAAGGACACATGTAAATATCAAGGAAAATTACCTTTTAAATGTTTTCATTATGTAAAAATTGGACAATTTGTAGCTAAGTGCCCAAATAAGGGTAATGGTGGTAATGAAGAAGGAAAGTCTACACATAAGAAGAATTTCAAAGGAAAATTCAAGAAGGGATTTGAGAAGAAGAGTTTATATTATAAATATCCTAGCTCAGTCGAAGATAGTGGAGGTAGTGATTCAAAAGAAAAAGAGATTCTATTCATGGCCATACATGAAGATGCCTTTACAATTAAAAGTATAGATGATCAAGAAGAAGAATAGGATGAATCCTAAGTGAATTTGGAAGGATAAATCATTTTTCCCTTAGAAAAATTAAAAGATCTTGAAAATAAGAATCAAATATTGAAGCTCCAAATCGATAAAAATGAAAAAGAGTCAAAAGAAATCATTGAATATCTTGAAGCACACATTGAAGAAGCCAAAAAGACTAAAAAATATCTAACTTAGTTGTAAAAACTAAGTGAGGAATGTGAAAGGTATGTTCTTGAAATTGATTCTTCAAAATTAGATATTAAGAAAAAAATAATGTATTCAATGATAGAGCAACCAATGATTCAAAATTTGAGAATAACACTAATATGTTGAATAAGATATTAGAAAATCAAAGATCAATGTCAGATAAGATAGGTATTATATTTCAAAAAGAGAAATGGGTGGCCACTAATTTCATAGATAATGTTAAAATAGAAAAATTAAATAGGTATGTTGAAGTTATTACAAAAGAGGAAATAAAAAAGGAAGAAGTTAAGAATACAGAGGACATCTCAAATAAAGAAGGCTGGAAGAAGCAGAGCTACAAAAGGCAATCAGGTCAGAGATACATAAATATGTTCTATTTTTATGGTTAATATTTTTATTTTAATGGATATGATCATAATAAAATATAATTTCCAAAAAGGGCTAACAATTTCAAAAACAAGGAGAAGGAAACTCACGTAGAGTCAAGCAGAAGCCACAATTCTTTTGCTCCTCTATCAAGCTTTAATGAAGAGGCCACAATATGTTACAAGTGAAATAACTTTATACAAATATTCTAGTATTATATAAGTGTGTTTGAGTTAGTCAAGAAATACTATAGTTTCAAGGCTCCATTCATCAAGAAGAAAGTTCAGACAAGTTCATGGCAGAACAAACAGCTGGAAAAGTCTATGTTGGTCGAGACAGCCTTGCATGCAATAAATGAAGAAAAGACATGGTTTATTGATATTGGATGTTTGTGGCATATGAAAGGAGATAAGATAAATTTTATAACCCTAAAGAATATCAACTGCAGCATAGTGAAATTTGGAGTCAATAATACTACCAGAATGGCTAAAAAAGGTACACTAAGTTTAGATAATGGTAGAACTAAGACTAAAAATGTTTTGTATGTAGAAGGTATTAATCATAATATTTTATGTGTAAGTAAAATGTGTGATCAAGGACACACACTAAATTTTTATGTAAAAGGTTTTGAAATGAGGAGAAAATATTCAAATGTGTTAATTGTAGATGCTTAGAGAACAAGAAACAATTTGTATATGTTATAAGATATCAAAACTCAAAGATGTTGATTAATTCAGATTGAGGAAAGTTGGATATGGCATAGGAAAATGGGACACATAAATTTTTAGAATCTTGTCAACATCAGTAAGAAGTAAGAAGTCAAAAATCTTCCAAAGATTAAAAATCCCTCCAACACACTTTGTGAACCATGTCAGCATGGGAAGCAGGTCAGAAGATAGTTCAAGACAAAAGAATACTTGACCACTCAAATGTTAGAGCTTGTTCAAACTGATTTATGTGGACCTATGAGAAATCAAAGTACTCAAGATGATAAATATTTTATGTTATTCATTGATGATTTTACATGTATGACTTGGGTAATGTTTTTGAATAAAAAATCAAAAGCTTTCAGCCACTTTAAAGCATTCAAGGCTCTTGTTGAGAATGAAAATGAATTTAAGATCAAGTTTATAAGATCATATCATGGAGGCAAATTCATGTTAGATGATTTTATTGAGTCCTGTGAAGACCATGAGATAAAAAGATAGCATTCAGTAGCTATAACTCCATAGAAAAATGGAGTAGTTGAGCAAAAAAATAGGACAATTCAGGAGATGGCAAGAATAATGTTAAATGAAACTAAGATACTAGATAAACATTAGAAAGAGGTAGTAAGTATAGTAGTACATATCTAGAATAAAGAATTATTAAGATTGAATAGTGACAAGACTCCCTATAAGCTATGGAAAGATAAACCTTCTAAAATTGATTATTTTAGAGTTTTTGGTAGTAAATGCTTTATAAAGAGAACATATGACAAATTGGGTAAGTTTGAATCTAGAATAGATAAAGGTATATTTATTGGATATTATTGAAAAAGTAAAGCTTATAAATGTTATAACAAAAGAACCAAGAAGATTGTTGAAAGTGCAAGTGTCAGAATAGAAGAAGATGTAGCACAAAGAGCTAATGATTTAGTGGATGCTCCTGATGTCATTGAAGAAGAAGATTTTGAAGAGTCAGATGAAGATGAGAAGGAGAAGAAAAAGGACACCAAGACCCCATCCAAATATATTGAGATAAATAATAATAAGAGTGACATCATTGAGAACATAAATGAAGGAGTTCACACTAAAAGGATGATGTTAAGTGAATCTAAGCAAGTAAATTTTTATTTGTTATCCAAAATTCAGCTTAGAAATTTTTGAGAAGCTAGACATGATAAACATTGGGTTAAGGCAATGGATAAAGAATTAAATCAAATAAAAAAGAATGATACTTGGGAATTATTGCCTAGACCAAAGGATCAAAATGTGATATGAACAAAGTGGTTATACAAATATAAGCTAAATGAAGATGGTGAAGTTACCCAAAATAAAGCTAGGTTGGTATCTAAAGGATATGCTCAAATTGAGGGTATATATTTTGAAGAAACTTTTGAACCAGTGGCAAGGCTAGAGGCTATTAAAATATTTTTTGCATATGTAATGTTTAAAATTTTCAAAGTGTTTTAAATGAATTTCAAATATACCTTTCTAAATGGGAATCTAGAAGAGGTCTACATTGAGTATCTTGAGGGATTTATTCTCTCAAACGATAGTAGTCATGTATTCATATTGAAGAAATCACTATATGGATTGAAACAAGCTCCCAGAGCTTGGTATGCAAGACTTGATTAGTACCTACAAGATCAAGGTTTCAAAAGAGGTTTTGCTGACAATAATATCTACATCAAGAAAAAAGGTGAGAATAAATTTATTGTTGTGGTTATGTTGATGACATAATTTTATGAGAAAACAATGAAAAAATGACAAAATAATTTTTTGATAATATGTAAAAATAATTTGAGATGTCTATGGTTGGAGAATTATCATTTTTCTTAAGGTTGCAAATAATTTAGTTAGATAAAGGAATTTTATATCTCAAAGTAAATATGCCAAGAAAATGTTTAAAAAAATTGTTTTTGAGGTTATGCACCAATTGGCACACTAATGAGTATAGGGAACAAGATTATCAAGGATGAAGATTCACCTATTGCATATCAATCTTTGTATAGATCTATGATTGGTAGTCTTTTATATTTGATATCATTGAGGCCAGACATCATGCATAAAGTAGGCACGGTTATGATATATCAAGTATCTCCAAAAGAGATTCATGTTCAGTTGGTGAAGAAAATATTTAGATATGTCAAGGGGACATTGGATTATGGATTATGGTATCCCACAAGCAGAAATTTCACTTTGATTGATTATATAGATTCAGATTGGGTAGGTTGCTTGGATAATAAAAAGACTAAAAGTGGAGGATATTTCTTCCTTGATAATAGCTTAGTATCATGGCTAAGCAAAAATTAGAATTTAATATCACTTTCTACTGCTAAAGCAGAATATATTGTAGTAGTATTATGTTATACTCAAGTGATTTGGATGAAGCAAACCTTGGAATATATCAAAGTAAAATATGATGAACCTATTTATATTTTTTTTACAACACAAATGATATTAATATTTCTAAAAATCTAGTGATGCATTCAAGAAAAAAACATATTCCTATCAGATATAACTTTTTGAGATAGCAGGTTGTAGATCAATAGGTTAAGATGGAATATATCAGTACTACAAAACAAATTATAGATATTTTCACAAAGGGGGATATTATTGGAAATATTATCATTTATTTCAACATTAAACTAGAACTATCACATGTTGAAACTTGTACTTCACATGCCAACCTATACAAACTACCTTATTAAAAACATATAGTAACTCCCCCTTATTATAACATCTTGTACCTATTTCTACACCTATTTTTGCACCTATTTCTTATGCCTATATAAGATGCCAAAAAATATATTTATGATTCCAAATAATAGAAACATTAATAGGTACTTTTAAGATATATTAACATCAATGGTACTTTTAATATATATGGTTAAGTATAATTTGATTAAGTAAAAGATTTATCAGATATATGATATACTGATTCACCCCCCCCTCTCAGTATATCCCATGCTTAACACATTCAAGGGAATATAATAAATAATATAGTTTAAAATTAGTGAATAACAAGCTTTTCAATCTTCCACTGATAGAAAAATGATTAATAAATTATCTTTTTAAAAATAAATACAATAAATATTTCCATATTTTTAATTTAATGTATGGTGTGACAAGATAACAACCCTTATTTTTAATGTAAGTAACACATAATTAATTATTTGTATGGTCTCAATACATATAAATCTATGAAAAATCATTGAAAATTGTATTAATAAAAGGCAACCTAGGGTTCATCTAGGTAGTAGTAAACCCTGTTGTGATGCCTAGTACAGGCAGGCTTGGAGTGCTCTCAAACATGCTTAGGTGCATTTTTCTTGTGCATGTGCATAAAACTTTTGATTTATGGTGTATGCAAGGAAAATTTATGGTGTGATACATTTTTTATTTACATATGGGATCAAATTTGATAGGCATTTAAATATCAAAATAACCATGATTTGGTACACATTGAATTTGGGATCTAATGAGATGTTAATTTGACAAATGTCACTAAATTTAGAATTCATGATTTGTAGAGAATCAGTGTATGATATTAGTTTTTATATATGAGCTCAAAGATTAAATAAAATGGATAATAAATGTTCAAAAAATTATTAAAATAATCAATTCACCCTTAATTAATAGAATTTACATTTCCTACAAATAGTCTTCTGATCTCTTGAAGGTCTTTTGTTTATTTTTTATGAATATCTCTAAACATTAACTCTATATAGACATAAATTGACTATCCCCCACACACAAAAATTATATATAAACCCTTACAATCAAAATTTAAGGTATTACAAGTCACTTCAAGGTATCTCCTAGGAGATACCTTGAAAGATAATTTTAATCATGTGCATGTTAAAGGTATCTATTAGGAGAACCCTTAAAGGTACTATAAGATCCCTCAAGGTATCTCCTAAAATATACCTTAAAGGGAAATATAGTACCTTAAAGATTAATGGAGATACCTTTAAAACATGCATCAGGGTAACCCTAAACATATTATAAGGCCTTTTAAGGTATCTCTTAAGAGATAACTTGAAATAAAATTCCAATAATGCACATGCTCAAGGTATATACTAGGGAAAACCTTAAAGGTAATACAAGGCCCTTTAATAGGAGGTATCTTCTAGGAGATACCTTAAAATAAAATTCTAATTGTGTACATGTTCAAGGTATATAATAGGATAACCCTTTAAGGTAATATAAGAACCTTCAAGGTATTTTATAAAAGATACCTCAAAGGGAATTTTAGTAACTTAAAGAGTACCTTGAAGGTATCTTCTAGGAGATACATTTAAAACATGTATAAGGGTAACCTTGAAGGTATTATGAGGCCCTTCAAGGTATCTCTTAGGAGACACATTGAATGAAAATTATAATCATGTGAATATTCAAGGTATATGCTAAGATAAACCTTGAAGGTACTACAAGAGCCTTCAAGGTATCTTTTAGAAGATACCTTCAAGGGAATTACAGTACCTTGAAGAGTACTTTTTAGATATCTCCTAAGATATACCTTTCAAACATGTATAAGGGTAACCTTGAAGGTATTTCATGTCCTTTTAAGGTATCTCCTAGGAGATACCTTGAAAGAAAATTCTAATCATGTGCATGTTAAAGGTATCTATTAGGAGAAACCTTGAAGGTACTACAAGGCTATTCAAGTTATCTCCTAGGAAATATATTGAAATAATATTCTAATCATGTAAATGTTCAAGTTATTTACTAGTATAACCCTTGAAGATACTATAAGATCCTTCAAGGTATCTCCTAAAAGATATATTGAAGGGCATTATAGTACCTTCAAGGGTACCTTGAAGGCATCTCCTATGATGTACCTTTAAAACATGCACAAGGGTAATTTTAAAGTAATTACAAGGCCCTTTAAGGTATTACCTAGTATTACCTTAAAAAATACTTTTAAAGGCCTTTTAATATCTTTAAAGTTATCCTCATGCATGTTGAAAAGGTATCTCCTAGGAGAAACCTTAAAATTTCCCTTAAATGTATGATAATATCATTTGATGTACCTCTTAGGAGATGACTTTAAGGTATTTTCAATACCTTCACATGTAACTTAAAAGTATTTCCTAGGAGCTAACTTGAAGGATAAATCAACTCTTGTTCATGTTTGAAAGGTATCTCTTAAGATATACCTAGAAAGTATCTTTGAAGGTATTAGAAGGCCTTTCAAACTATCATCCAATAGTGCCTTTAAGGAGATGAATTTATAACATGCATAAGGGTAACCTTGAAGGTATTACAAGGCCCTTAAAATTATCACCTAGTAGTGCCTTCAAACATACTTTGAAGGGCCTTTTAATACCTTCAAGGGTACCCTTATGCATGTTTGAAAGGTATCTCCTAAGAGATATCTTCAATGTCCCCTTGAATGTATGAAAATTCCCTTCAAGTTATATGTTAGTTCATGACTTCAAGTGCCTTGTAATACCTTAATGCATAAATTTAAGGTATCTCTTAGAGCTACCTAGGAAAAAACGCCACTCTTCTTCACGTTTGAAATGTATCTCCTATGAGATACCTTGAGGGTAGCTTTTAAGGTATAAGAAGGCCCTTCAAGGTATCACCTAGTAGTGATTTCAAGGATAAATGTTTCAAACATGAATAAGGGTAACTTTTAATGTATTATAAGGCCCTTTAAGGTATCACCGAGTACCTTTAAGGAGACACCTTTTGAACATGCATAAAGGCACCCTTCAATGTATTACAAGGCACTTCAAGGTATCACACACTAGTTACTTCAAACATACTTTTAAGGGCCTTGTAATATATTCAAGGGTACCCTTATGCATGTTTGAAAGGTATCTCATTGGAGATACCTTCAATGTCCCCTTGTATGTATGATAATGCCCTTTGATTTATCTATCAGGAGATGCCTTCAAGGGCCTTGTAATACCTTCTTGGTTAACTTGAAGGTATCTCCTAGGAGATATATTGAAGTAAAAATCCACTTTTTTTCATGTTTGAAATGTATATCCTATGAAATACCATGAAGGTACCCTTGAAGGTATTATAAGGCCCTTCAAAGTATTGTTATCACTCTAAATTTCACCCTTGAGAAATTTTTTCATGCCTCTCCATTTAGGTGATAACATGGAATCACCTATAGTACATGTATTACCTAAATAGTGATGTGAATCTATAGATATGGATAGATCCATTGATGTTTTATCTTGAAATTAGTACTAAAACATTGTTTGCCAACGGAAAAGGGGTAGAAAAAGACTAAAAGTAAGGAAATAAAACTATAGGTGATACACCAAATTTATATCTTATACTTATCAATGTTTGAACTATTTTAATGATAGGATATATGTTGATTAAACTAATTCAAGATAGCTTCTTTCACATAAATAATTCAATATGGAGGATATAACTACATAATAGTCAAGTTGATCAATTAAGATGTTTGAAAACATGTGCTAATGATACTCCAACACTTGAATATAGTAAACCATATGATGAAATTTAGATGACCTTTGAAAGGCATATAATTCATATAAAGGCATGCATGAAAAGGAAAAATGCAAGGAATAAATAAACTATTATTAACATTCATCAATATAACATATCAAATTCACTATAATATGAAATTAAGTAGACATAATCCAACTTGAAATTTATTTCAAAGAAAATAAAAAGTAACAAGTTTGGTAGGGATTTTCATTATAGACTTAGAATATGATTTTACAATGAAAAACCCTAGCTTACATAGCCAACAAGAAGCCCTTGATACATTTAATACAAAATAAAACATGGCCTCTATAATTAAGTGTGATCACAGAGACTTAATAACTATAGTTATTCCATTAAAGTAGATACAGGTGGCCAAAATTAAATGAGAACTTTTATTTTATCCTCAAATCATGGTGATAATCATCTTGAAATATGAATGGTTAATTTATATTATTCTCTCATTGGTGGGAGAATAACCAATAATTAATCTTTGATGATCCCAAAGTTAAACTAAATGTTTTTAGGTGAAAAAATATGTAATGTAAATTTGTTATAGACCTCAAAACCATGGCTAACATTAATGATTTGATCATGATCTTACTACCCATTGTATTCAAATTAGAACCTTGCAAGTTCTAAATTTCCTGTGCCAATTGAGATCCTTTTGGTGACCTAGGCAGACATACAACCCATCAACTTTGTGTGTGCATTATTGATTGAGTTGTCAGCATATCTCTTTCTATGGTATCTTTACCACATGATCCATACTCATGCCTTACAATTTTTTTTTTATATTTAACTATCTCTAATGACCTATCTATCTATAGTGAATCAATATCAAGCCACTTAGCTTGATCTCACTCACCTAGGGCTTGATAGCTCTTGTGTCAATATTAATAAAGCCAAGACTACCAATACTGTGGGATCAAGACAAGTGGAATCATCCTGATCACTTGGATCTCTATAATTTTACATGAATGTATTTGAGGATCTAGGTCACTAGGATTAAACCACATGGAAACATCCCACCAACTAGCTTATATGTCTAACATTATTGATTTTTGGATTTCTAGATAAACTCTAAAGAAAATGGCTAAATGTTGAGTGACTTCTAAACATGCCTCAAGTTATAGAATGTTGAGATGTGGCTCTAGGGATATGGATAAATTAAATAAGTCTTGTTTTCATAATTATCTCAAGAAGGGCCCAAATATTTCCACTTTCCCTTGAATGATACTACAAAAATTAGTAATAATAAAATGTTATAAACTTGGTAACTTGATTTAAGATCTGGACATGACTTGAATTTGGAAATAGTTTATATTAACTAAATTAACTTAGATAAAAATGACTCAAGATCACCTACAATTGGCATGAATAGACCTATAAATACTTGGGTTAAAAATGGCACTACTATAAGTAGATTGGGGACTCAACTCAGATTACACCTTGAGCCCATAATAGACCTTGGCTCAACTTAATTATGCTAGCCCTACCTTGTTTTGTCAAAGGATAATGGTTACCAAAAAAGGGACAATAAGGATCACCAATTAGTGCCTTTAAGGAGATACCTTTTGAAAATGCATAAGTGTACCCTTGAAAGTATTAGAAGGTCCTTCAAGGTATCTCTTAGGAGATTCCTTGAAATAAAATTTCATTCAAGTTCATGTTCAAGGTATTTAATAAAACCCTTTAAGGTACTTCAAAACCCTTCAAGGTATCTCCTATGAGATAACTTTCAAAAATTCATAAGGGTAACCTTGAAGCTTTTTCAAGTCCCTTTAAGGTATCACCTAGTAGTGCCTTCAAACATACTTTGAAGGGTCTTGTAAGACCTTCAAGGGGATGAAAGATATATCTTAGTAGATACCTTCAATGTCACCTTGAATTTATGACAATGACATTCATGGTATATATTACAATTTGCCTTCAAGATCATTTAAATACCTTCATGGGTGACTTAAAGGTATTCCTAGGAGCTACCCTAAAGTAAATATCCACTCTTGTTCATGTTTGAAAGGTAACTCTTAAGAGATACCTTGAAGGAAAAAATAAGATGAACATTGAAAAATCATTACTGACCAAAGACAAATAAATAGACATGATATATATTATTAAGTACTTATAATATACATAATTTCATAGAGTTTTGAGGGAAATTAATATTAAACACAAAAAATAAAAGTTATAGTAATGAATTCACAATAAAATCTTTCAAAAATAATTAGAAAATTTTAAGGTAAAAAGATGCTTTATACAAAAATAATCATAACATATATAAAGCGTGAAAAGTATTTAACCCCAATTAATGAGTCAATATTTAATAGAAATGGAAATTGTAATAAAAGAAGTAGGACTGTTCTTGCTTAGCAAGCTTCGTAGCCTGGGTGTTTCAAACTCGATTTTGATGGAACTTGTCAAGGAAACCCAAGGCTTCTAAGGTAGGGTGTGTGATTAGAGATTAGAGTGGGTATCTAATTAGAGTAGTGTCTATCAATATATTAGATGGGACTAATAGAGAGGCTAAATCCCAAGCCCTAATGGTGATATAAAACCTTGGACTTGAATGCGAAATACCTAAGATGAAAATTAAAGGATATTTTAAACTTATCATTCAATCCTTGTTAAAATAGATGTGTAAATCCTAAAATTTGAATAAAATTATTGAGAAAGTGTGGGATGATGTCTTTATAATCCAAAACTATAAGTGTTCAGATTATTATAGGGAAGCTATACTAGAGGATGATTTGTTGGTTATCATGGGGATCAATAAAATTAAATTTAAATAGGAGGATAATGATAATAAAGCATGGGAATATTTTTGTGATGCTATTGACCTTGATGATTGAATGAGATTTTTAGATTGTATACTCAGGTGGAGTTGGGTGGGTTGACATGTAATAGGTATTATTATCTTTATATTAATATCTTGTCTTATCTCATTTATTGGGCTTATGCAGGGATCGAGCATATTGTAGTCAGACATGAGGACAATGATTTATCAACCTAAAAAAGAAAATAAGATCTATCAACCTAAAACTTCAATTGCATATTTTTAATTGATATAACCATACTAATGAATCATAAGCTACTTGAAATTTCTATTGCATATATTAATAAACTAAGCTACTGATTAGATAAAAATGCATAAACACTACAACATAGAGATGAAAGAGAGAATGAGTCATGCAACATAGATTTCAAAAGAACCAAGATACACACACACACACACACACACACACACACACACACACACACACACACACACACACATATACATATATATATATATATATATATATATATATATATATATATATATATATACATATATATATATATATATACATATATATATATATATATATACATATATATATATATATATACATATATATATATATATATATATATACATATATATATATATATATATATATATATATATTAGGTTAAAAAAATTCCTCCCTTTGGAATGTAAAGGTTACTGTAAACATCCAATTCCTAACACTATTTATATTGAATTTGTCAATCTTACTCAAAATTTGTGAAAAAGCACAATTTAGGCCAAAATCACTTAAACGTGCTAAATGGTTTGAGCTTGTCATATACAAGTGCCTATTTAGGCTAATATATCCCTAAATATGGAAATGCATTTTATGTGATTCCTAACTTCTCTTAAATCATTTTGAGTTAAAATGATGATTTTGCATTTTGGTGCCCTGGATCACTCCTTTCGTCTAATTTATAAGCACACGTCACGTGTCTATGTTATTTCATGCTAGAAACATCCTAAATGGGATAACAGTCCATATACATCTAACATCACCTTATAATTCCTCTTTAGTCAAATTATAACCTAGTAATATGATGTTTTGACCATTTTGCTAATTGTGCACCAATTTCCAAAGAATTGCACTAAAATTGATTAATCTTAAGCAAATTAAACCAAATTATGAGCTTAAGTAAGAATTTCATGGACCAAATTTAATATTTATTTATTATAAATTGATTCTAAATATCTGCATCACCTAATGACATGATCAATGGGGTGGCATCCATAAGGCATAAATGTAACAAATATAATGTTTATGGGTACCCATGCCTCATTAATGCCTCTTCTTACCAAATATTTATGAGGATATTTACGAATTTATTATGAAATATTAGATTAACTCATGGCCACACATCTTAATATTTAGATGTATGATCATGGTTGATCCTAACTCATTTGACAATTTTATAAATAAAAGGGTGAAGACCACTTTCATTAAGCTTAAATTATGTGAACTTATAATTCAAGATTCTCTCCACAAGTTATTTTTGTAGTTTGACCAATTCTTTATTTTTAATAGGATAGCTTCATTTGATAGGCATATTAGTGATTTCATATCATGAGACAATATTTTGCATGGTGATCTTGAGATGATGAAATATCTTGGCATCTATTGTTGACAAATACAAGAACACCATATCAAAGGGAAAAACATGTTTCGAGCCACTTTTGGATGGTGGAATGCTCTTGGGAAGGTAATAGGTATATGTGCTTTCTTTCAATTACTTCTTATTATCATTTACAAACCTCATTGAATAGGTTGTCCTATATTATTAGTTCTTATGCATTCTTTTGTGTTTTTCATGACTAATTCTTGAACTAATCCTCTTTATAATCCATATCTACATATTGACACACTTGGTGAGATCATATAATCCATTAAATCAAGGAAGAGATTTTTGCAATCTCATATTTCCATTAAGGTCATTAAAAATTCCTTTAAAAATAATTTGTATTGTCATTTTCCCATGTTTTTGACAATTTGTATGCATACACAGCTTACATAATGGCCGACATCAATTTTGTGTGATCGCCATCAGTCAGTTCCAACCATAATCATTTGGGTTGTAAAGAAAAATATGACTAACTATTTTAATTTTAGAGATTTTCTTAAGTTTTTAGACATCAAATTGATTTTTTAAGTCTCTAGTTTGAATATATTTCTAGATCAAAAAGTTTTATTTTGGATATTTTATCCTAAAAATTGACCTAATAAGTATTTTTTATCATAATAGTTTTTCCTAAGGGTTCACAGGTGACCGTTATTAGATAGTTTCAACTAGCAATGATTAAGTCTCTAGTTAGCATCAGTCAATTGTGACTAATGCATGTGTAAAAAATAGATAACTTGAGAGTAACAAGTCAAAAGTCATTTGTCTCATTTCAAATTATGATTCAAAGCTAAAGAATCCTCTCAAATTTTTCCTATAGGACCTATAAGTAAAATTGGTTATTTTAAGCATAATTAAGTCTTTTTTACATTTCTTTCGGAATTTAAAAGGAATTAGGAACCTTCCCTTTAGTATTTAAACGGAACTAAATGGATTGATTGAATTATTTTATGGATGTTTTTCAAAAAATTTACAAACTAAGGCCAAGTTGCCAAGAAATTCACTTCACATTTCAATTTGGTGTTATAAAACTCAACTTTCACTTAAAATTTCAAATTTATTAAAGTTGTTTTATTTAATTCATCTATCACTTACTTGTTAGATTTTTTGAGCAAAAAGAATTATGTGTGAATGTTCTCCCCCATCTCATATAGGGAACTCAAGTGACCAAAAATGTATTTTCATTGAAATTATACCTTTATCCAAGGCATAAAAAGGAAATTGTCTAGGCTCTCCCCAAAACTTGTATGGTTTGGGTGATCTGAGAACAACCCTAAAACATTTTTACTTATATTTTATTTCATGAAATTTGGCTTGTGAATGGGATGTCATTACCTCTCATGGGTTCTCTAGTGAAGCATTGACCTGGGGCTTCATATCCCAATAGTTTTTGAATCCCACTCTATAGTGGGGTATAAAATTTAGGGTATGCATACTATGAGAGCTAGGGAGTTGAGTGACTAACCACTCTTTTCATATAAAAATCTCAAGTCAATTCTAGTCAACAAGGGGATTCCACTAAGCAGTCCATGAATGGATTGCTATGAAAAGGAATAAACCTTTGCATAGTAAGTTGATCAATATGAAATTAATTGATGTGTTGTATCTCTTTTTTTAACCACATTTAGGACCATCTAGATGGTCATAAATTGTAATTTTTAGACAACCTCACTTACTATGGAGTATTGTTGATGAAGGGTGCTCCTAAAGGTTTATGTCATCATATTATCTCTTGGGAGAATGGGGCTATAAAATACACTACCAATTAATGCACTTTTATTTTTGGATGAACATTTTATTTCCTCCCAAGTGTATGTATATAGATGGATTTCAACAATACAAAGCAACCTTGTTAGTTTAGGTCTTAGGATGATTACTTGGTTGCATTTGTCTTTTGGTCTTAGCTTACTTGAACTTGATTTGAGTCAAAATTTTCATGTAAGCAAATGTCACAACCAAACACATTGTCCATAATTTCTTGAACAAAGAGGAGTTGTGATGGTCAAATCTAAATCATCTTTTCCTTATTCAATTTATCATCTTAAAAATTGTGTTTATCTTATCTAAATATGCAGTTATGTTACCTATTTGAGTCTAAATTTTTTTCCAAATTATCTTCTAGTCCATTGATAGTTAAAATTTTGAATTACACCTTTCTAAATTACTATGTTAATATTTAAACTAGGCTTAATTTATTTTTGCACTTATCTTGAGTAGCTTGGGTTCAATTTCCTATTTGGATTAAGGGCCATTTATATACTCATTATCTGCTCATCATTGTGAACTTGGGTCATCAAGTGTATCACTCACACTCTAAGTTCTCATACACATTTTATACTACTATTCCTATTACCATGTGGCAGCATTGTGCTACCCATTTGGTTCTAGTTTTATACTTAGTAATTCTTGCATGTTTCCATATATTGAGTTTTTTGGTTCGCATTGTCTCCTTCCTAATCCAAAGGGATTTATTCTAGTTTTGTAATATAAACTTGTTGAAGTTGAACTAGTTTTTACAGTATTGATGTATCTCTTAACCTACATTTGGCGTACTAGTTTACACTTAGGTCTTTGTCTTATCATACCCTCTTCTAATTCATACAATGTCAATTTACCCAAGGTTGAGTAAATCCATGAACACATTCTTATAAGTGTGTGGGGTACTACACCACCCTCCTTTTACTATAGTCTCTTTGGTTACCTTGTCACTTTTTTAGAAAGGATAAAAATGCATACCTTATTTGAATGTTTGTAAAACATTGTTCAATTCTTGTCAAGTGTAGTGAGTAAACCCTTTTACACATGACTTAAAGATACACTCTTAATGGAGTCCCTTATAGCCCTAGCTATGAGGAGGAGAATTACTTTTATGGTCAAGACAATTTTGTGGTCTTCAAAGACATCCCCATAACTTTAGGATCCAAGGAAGAATTTTTAGAATATCAACCCTAAGAGGAAGAGGATGAATCCCTTCTAAGGTTGATATAATCTGGTGTTAGACCACCCTCACATTTTCCTATGGAACAACTTCATACCTTAGTTATAAAATGAGAATAACATTGAGAACAAGTTTTTACAAACATTACACAAACAAACATACTTTCTTATAACAAGGGTAAGGAAATACTTATAGAGTCAAAACCAAATAATCAAGATCTTATTAACAAGATTAAGAAGATAAGTTAATGATATGTAGACTAACTTATCACAGACTTGAAAGATTCTTTAGTTGTTATGTCAATTCATAATGACGCTTCAAAATAATAAAGAAATATGATTGAACCAATGTAGAATATAGTTGAGATTACAATAATGATAGATCAATATCTCTCAATAAAATAACCTAAGTCCCAATAGGTTCTAAAACACACTACACTTGACATAGATCATACACTTTTTAATCATCAATAACCTCTTGTTCCTTAAAAAAATCAAAGAATAAAACATTCAGTACAAATTGAAGATATTATACAAAATAATTTGGCTAGTTTAGCTAAACGAACACATACTATTGTGAATAAACCAAGGACTCCCCAAAATCAATAGAGCATGGTTAATTCAAGGTAGTATATTCTAACGAATTAGCCACTTACCTACTCAACTCAAGGAGTGAACCAAAACCAAGTCAAGGATCATAGGGTGTACATCCCTACCAAATCCACACCACAATAGGGGCACATAACACCCCAACAATAGCTATAATAAGGGCACATTCCATAATAATATAATTATGTTCCACCCATGAATGTACCAAACATATAAGAGTGAAACTCTATGAAAGATATTGTGGCATGATTGGAGACAAATAATAGAGTTAAGAAGCACAAATTTGATGAGATATGACCATATCCATTTGATTTATCTATTATCTAAGTCCCCTTTCCATCTTATTTTGAGGTATTTAAATTTGATAAATATAAAGGAAAGGTTGACCTTCATGAACACATTCAGGCATTCTTTGTGTTATGCCAAGAGGTAGTGTAGAGTAGTGTTTACTTGCTTCATTTGTTTTCATGAAGTTTAGTGGGACAAGCTCTAGATTGGATATATAAATTACCAAAGGGATCAATTACAAAATAGAGTGATGTATTTGAAAATTTTATCAACCATTTCTTGTATAACATCAAACATGAATTGATCATTATTTACTTATACAAATCCAAATAACATGATGGAGAATGTTTTATTGCATATATACAAAGGTGGTGAGCATTAGTAGGTCACTTTCAACATAATTTTCTAGACAAATTGTTGGTTGACATTTTTTCATACAACATACATCCTAAGGTCATGCATAATCTATGAATTACTTGTGCCAACTCATTTGAGTAAATTATTAATAGAGGGGTGTAGATTGACAAGGCTCTTATTGCCAAGGGCCTTATCAATATTTTTGCATAGGATCAAATATCAAATCTGACCCAATCTTCTAATCTAACAGTGGTGCAAGAGAAACCTAAAGGTTTTAACAAGAACAAGAACATGGTGGGAAAAAGTGTGACTAAAACAAGACATGTGAAAATGGTGTAGGCACCACTATCCTTGAATGTACAATTAGTTCCACCTAATCCACCACCCAATTTTCAAAGGTAGCCTCTAAGGAGGAAATTTCATAATCAATATAGAGTCTTTACTAAATTAGGAGAACCTATTGAGATAGTGTTCTACAATCTCATAGTAGCTAACCTATTTATATGGCTAGTACCAAGGCCATTTCCCCAAGATCAACCAAAGATAGATTGGTAAAAAGAGAATGAATGGTGAAACTTCCATCATGTTGTTGGACATGGTGCTTATCGTTTCATCCAATTGTGGTACCTTATTGAATATCTAATAGAGAGTGGTAAAGTTGAGATCAAATTGGCCCCATAAGGCACTAATAAGGATATGGAAATCTACCAAGATCCATTTCCTCTACATAATCAACCACCACCAAGGAATAATTAAAAAAAACAAGGACATAATCATAATCAAAAGCAGGGTCAATATAATTATCATGATCATAATCAAGATAATAATACACGTGTTAACAACTTGGGTTACAATAGCATGCCTTATAACTATAAAAACACCATGGGATGTATTTACATTCACCATATTACCACTATTATTGTCAAAACCTATTAACTATCTCATATTACTCATAGTACAAGACTCAATATTATAGGTTCAACATCCTCTCCCTCTAGTAGTACCACTTTGAGTTCATGCAATTCTATTGTGACTCCATTTTCATAGGTTACTATTTCTAGATGACACTCTTCCTCTAATTATAATGACTTCTCATAAACTCAAAATTATAGAATTGTAACTAGATGTTTTTGAGTCACCTTCAAATTCCCTTCACCTTCATCTTCTAATTATACTAGCTCCTTTCCACATCTAGGTTACACAATCACAACTAGACACTTTTGAGTTACTCTCTAGGGCCCTTTGCCTACATCTTCTACAAAACCCAATGTAAACATTATACATTTGGATCTAAATCCTAACACTATGCTAGCTAAGGCCAAGTTGACTCCTCTTAATGTTGAGAAGCCTTATAGTCTATCAGACTAACTAATAAAAAACCCCTATGCATATTTCCATTTTAGATCTCTTGTGCACATTGAAAGTCCATAGAATTATTCTAAACATCCTTTTATAAGAATCAAATATTCCCAAAGATATAAATCTAAAATAGTTCCAAACACTAATTGGACATTTGTCTTTATTTCAACAACTAATGTTTGATAAAAAAATACATGTCTACCCTAGGTCCAAACCATAATAGCCCACTATATATTTAGGTGATCATTGAAAACCATAAGATCAAATGGGTTATTATAGACAATCGTTTAGGGTTGAACATAATATCCCTCAAACTAGTGTAGATATTGGGCTACACTAAGAAAGACATCTAGCTAGAGATGATCACCATAAAGGCTTGCGATAATACTAAGAGGGAGTCTTTTGGTACCATTTATTTACTGATCATTATTGGGTTCATTTCCAACCACACATTACTTCATATTATGGAAATTGAGATGCCTTATAACATACATCTTGGTCATCCTTGGATCCATGAAGTACATGCCTTTTCATCCATGTTATATCAGTGCCTTAAAGTTTCCCCATGATGGGATCAAGGTTACCATTCCCAATGATCAACAACCTTATAAGTATTACAAACATATTGAGAATAATTTCCATAATTATAACTATTTTCTAGGTTTTGAATTCATTATAAAGAAGAATAAGGAAATGGTTTCATATCCACCTCCATCCAATTATATTAACCCTAGTGACTTGGCTTCCACTTCGGTTGATCCATTTCTTATAACTCTTGAAAAGTAGGCTGTGATTGAAGACATGGGCATTTCCACATATTGTTTTAAGGATGCCTTCCATGTTACAAAGTTTTTGAAGTCTCCTAAAAAATTTGGTAATCCAAAACTTTATAAGAACCCAAATGGACTCACCTTAATCTGGCAATAGAAGAAACTTTAGTGAAAATCACATGCGGTATTTGTACCTGATACTTCATCAAAATAGGATCAAGAGGCTTTGATATAAGGAGACTAGTTATATTCTGATGGCATTGCTGATTTCTTTTAGAATCCAAAATATCTTGGCAGTGATGTACCATCCAATTATAGCCTTTTAACAAGCTTGCTGACTCAAATTTATTTTACCAAAATACCATTATGACCATAATACCCCATTATCCTATTGGAGCTTCCCTTATTGAATTAAGAACCCATTTTACCATTGGAGCTTCCCTTACTAAAGTAGGAACCCATTCCACTATTAGATTTTTGCTTACTAAATCAAAACCTTATTATTCCCTATGACTTTACCATCTTGAACTCGTTGATTAAGACTAGAAAAATTTGGTCATATGTTTTGATGAGTTTCAAAATGAAGAATCTATTATAGAATACATGGTCCTATGAGATGGATTTCCCATTGGTGATCACAAACAAGGATTTGATTATTTACTAGATCATTCTACCTACTTTAGATAGTAGTCAAAATTTATTGGTCATAATAAAGATAAAAAATTGATAACTTTAGGTGAAAATATCATTGAGGCACATGTTGACCAAGGAAAAAGTAAAAAAGATAAGCCCTTGAGTGAAAACCTATTTTAGGTGCTCGTGGATGGGAAATTTCACTCATCCCCTAAGGGTGTATAAGTTCCATCTAGTCCTAGCTCTATAACTAGTACAAGCATCTCTTCATAACAATAAAAAATGTTTCAACATCTCACTCTCAAGTTTCCAAATGTCTTTACTACTTAGCCATTATCTAAGATGGTGGATTTTGATTCATCACACTATCTAGAGATTTAGGAGGAATAAAAAGAAATAGTAGCATAAGAATATGATCATGATCACACCTTGCCTATTACTCTAGAAGATGGATCCACACTTATTGTAGAGAATATAGATGAAGTGAACTTAGAAATATACAATGATCCCAAAAAAAATTATCTTGGAGATTCCCTTACTAAATTAGAATGTAAAAACATTATATCCACTTTTATGGATTTCAAAGATATTTTTACATGGGCATATTTAAACATGCCAAGATTAAATCCATACTTGGTAGTGCATCAACTTATTCTTCATCTAGATATCAAACTAGTTAAGCAAAAATTAAGAAAGATGCATCCATGCATTGTCTTCTTGGTAAAATATGAATTGGAGAAATTATTAGGAGTATAATTCAGTACATTGATGGACTATTATGAATGGATATCTAACATAGTTATAGTCAGGAAGAAGCCACAGGGCATGTCTTTGTATAAATTTTAGAGACATCAATAATGGATGCCCTAAAAATTATTTTTCTCTACCCAAAATAAACATTATCATAGATTCTACTGATGGGTATGATATGTAGTCCCTCATGGATGGACTTTTAGGATAAAATCAGATCAAGATAGGCCAAGAATATCATCACAAGACTACATTTACCACTCTTTGGGGAACATTCTATTATCAAGTCATGCCATTTATCTTGAATAATACTAGAGACACATATCATCATGCCATGACTATAATTTTTCATGACATGATGCATAATATTGTTGAGGACTATGTTTATGACATACTAAAAAAATAAAGAACATATATTGGACATCCTGATGTTCTATTCATAATATTTGAGAGGCTTCATGAATATAAAGTCCACCTAAATCCTAAGAAGTGTGTCTTTGGAGTCACTTTAAGTAAATTGATAGGTTTCATTACATCACAAAAAGGGATCAAATTTGACCCTACTAAGCTCAAGGACATTGTTGAAATCCATCCACCTTAAAATCTTAAATAGTTTTGAAGCCTACAAGGAATGATCTAGTCAATCCATAGGTTCATTTTTTAACTGGAACATAAGTGCCACCCATTTACTCATCTCTTGGAGAAATGGCTCATGTTTCAATGGGATGAAGACTATTAGTTAAAATTTGTGAAGCTCAAGACATATTTAGCCAACTCACCATTTTTTAGACCACCAACATCTGGAAAACCAATACTTCTTTACATATAAGTAATTGAACATTTAATGGGGACACTTTTCACCCAACATGATGATCAAGGTAAAGAACATGTGGTTTATCATTTGAGACACACTCTGGTGGCTTATGAACATAATTTTATGCTTATTTATAATTCATGTTTAGATATGGTGTTTGTTTCCAAAAAGCTATGACACTATATGATGAACAACAAAACTATTGTCATTGCTAAAGTGGATCCTCTCAATTTTTTATTATCCAAAACATCCCTGACAAGATGCATGGAAAAATAGGTCATACTGCTAAGTGAATTTGATATTGAGTATTAGAATCAAAAAGATATTAAGGGGTAGGATATTGCTTATCAACTTGTATAATCCCCTATTAAAGACACTCGACCACTCAGATTCAACTTTGCATATGATTCTATCATGGTAGTGGAAGAAGTGCAGGATGAGCTTGAATAGTGGAAACTCTATTTTTATGGTTCCTTCATGTATTTTAGATCTATATCCAACATATTATTGATTATTCCATAAAGGGATTTGATTCCCAAATTGTTTCACATTAATTTTAATTGTACCAACAATATGGTTGAGCATGAGGCACTTATTATAAGATTTTATCTTACAATTCAGTGGGATATTTGAAATTTAATGGTTTATAGTTATTCCCAATTAATCATCATTCAAACCATTGATTAATATCAAACTAAAGATGAAAATAGTTTTCCTTACAATAAAATATGTATAATCTCAAGGTTCATTTTAAATCTCTATAGGTTGAATAAGTGTCAAGGGATAGTAACATATTTATTGATACAATGGCAACAATTGGGTCAATGATACAAAATGCTAGTGGGGATAAAGAGTATCAATTTCTAATTGAGAATATTCTACAACCTACACATATTGTGCTAGATTTAGAAAGGGTATGCACCATTGTTGTTCCCAATCCCCAACCTGAACTACCTTGGTATCAATACTATTATAACTACTTCCATGATCATGTTTTTCCACCTGACTTATCCAAAAACCATCATAAACTATTCCATCACTACCTAGTCCATTATACACTCCTTCAAAACATGCTTTATCATAAAGGACATGTTGGAATTATACTTCATTTTTTATTTTTAGGGGAATCCAATGTAGCATTGAAGGAGATTCATGAAGGAATCTGTGGGGACCACACCAATGGTGTAGTCTTATCTAAAAATCTCCTCTAAATAGGCTATTATTGACCAAAAATGGAAACATATGCTTATAATTATGTGAGTAAGTGTGTTTCATTTCAACAACATGGTAATTTGATACACACACCTTTATTAACACTACAAATGATCATAACACCATGGCCATTATCTACTTGGGGCCTCAATCTCATTGGGAAAATAAATCCAACATCTTTAGATGACCATAAACACATTTTAACTACTACCAAGTACTTTATTAAATACATTGAGGCCATTATTCTCACTTACATTACTTGGAAGTAGATAGCCATATTCATTCATTACCATATCATATATCGATATGACATACCAACATGTATTATATCTGATAATGATAGATCTTTTATAAATAGATATGTAAAATACATTTGTGTAAAATTTAAGATCAAGCATTGTAAATCCACACCATATAACCTACAAGGCAATGGATAAGCTAAATCATCAAAAAAGACCATTTTATCCATTTTAAAGAAGAATTTCAATAACACCAACCATAATTAAAACTTGCAAATCTTTCATATCCTTTGGACTTATTGAACCAGTCATCAAACCCCTATAGAAGCCACTCCATACTCCCTTTTCTATGACATAAAATATATTATCCTTATTGAGATCAAGTTACCATCATTGTATCTTTGGAGCATATTTAAGTTCATGATGAGTAAGAGTCTCAAGGTTATAAGAACTAGAATTTCTTGATGTTAAGCATTTGGCTACCCTAGAAAAATTTCAAGCCTATCAAAAAAGATTATAGAGAAGCTACAATAAGTGAATTTTCTGTAAGGAATTTGAGATTTGTGATTTGGTATTGAAATAGAACCAGAAGAACACAAACATTGAATGTAATAAAAAAGGTAAGTTTCAACCTAATTGGTTGGGACCATATGTTATCATGGAAAACTATGGATTAGGGGTATATCGACTGGCTACTCTAAATGTTGAAGAATTTTTAGAACCCATGAACATTATGAACTTGAAGAGGTTATATGATTGATAACTTTGAATAAATGTCTACAAGACCCCTTAATTGGGGGTAACTTGTGCTTAAGTATTTTATCCTACCTTTATATCTTGGACCATCCTATCATGGACAATAGTCTTTTAAAATACCCTGGACCATTGTTTAGAGAACCATATTACTTTCATAACTCTAGATAGTGAAGTATTTTGGACTATTGTAAATCTAAACACATTAATACTAACACTAGACCATCCTCTTTTGGACCATATTCAATTTTTACCATCCTCTCATGGACCCCGTTCATTTTTGACCATTCTCTTTGAGATCCAGATTTTTTTCATATCCCAAGGCTATTATAACAAGAACATCTTTCATCCCTTGACCAATTATGATCTTTATTATGACTCATAGGAATTATGAACACATTAGATGCTAGTTATACAAAGTATATCAACATGGACATTATTTTTTAGTTTCTTCTATAGATGAGTGAACATGCATTCATCTTCATCTTGGGATATTTGCCTACTAGATGGTTCTATAAAGATATCCTATGCTGCACATTATTTTATTACTCCATTGTTGCTTGGTAGGCATTTTTTTCCTTATCAATATCTTCACTCTCACCAACTTCAAGCATGTGCCATTACATCTAGATTTAGTTGTTATTAGATATCCTAGTTAGTTTCCTGAGCCATTGTTTATATTCACATGTGCCATTACAATTGGCTTCACTATTATTAAAACTTATACTCTTTTATGAGCATCTCCTTGATTATTTGGTTATCCTATATAAATATTTTATCCCAAAAACACCAACAATATTATAAAATGATTCACAAAATAGCAAAATCATTATCTCACTTTTGTATTTCTGATCCTCATGCACTTGCCATTTTGCAAGAGCATTCTCATTTATCTCATTAGTTTTATTTTCTTCCATTTTTTCTTATAAAATATTCATCATGTTTTCTAGTCATCACCTTTTTATTCTATCCCACTTCCTGGGAGACTTACATTTGGCCTAAAGTATGATCATATTAGACCATGCATCTATTGAACTATGTAGGTAACATCCACTTATCTTGTACATTTAGAGTCAACTCGGCCATCCCCTTCCTTTTCTTACCTTTCCTCATTTCTTCCACATTGTTTTCCTATTATTTGGAAGCACTTTGTGTCCTTTTTCTTCTTATGTTATTTCAGAAATTAATGCCTCTAATACACATTCCTAAACAACTGTTTTTAAAGTGCACTAACTTGGTTTTTATTTGTTTGTGTTTATTTGATTTTTATTGGTTTTTTTGTTTTATTGGTGTTTCATTGTGCTTTCTTATCTCTTCATTTATTTCTTCTTCTTTTCTTTGGTTGTTTCTTCTTATTTATTTTTAGTCTCTTATTTTCTTATTTGGTCTTGCTTCTTTATTTTCTTTTCTTAAGTACATCTTGGTGATCCACATAGATCTTGATTATTTATATCTTGATCTCATGTTATTAAGATGTTATTTTTTTTTTCCTACATTTTTGTTGCTAATTAAGTTTTGATTGTTCATATCTTGATTTTAAGTTGGTTTTATTTATGTTTTAATGTTATTTTTATATTTATTTTTTATTTAAATGTAAATAGTTGTTACTCTAGTTTTGGTCATTTTTTACCATTATCCTTTGTTATAGGTATTCACATTTGAATTGCTTCCACACAATTGAAATGTAATGTCATTATGAGTTATTTATACTTATGATGCCTAATTTATTTTTCTATAGAAATAATTTTATGCTTTGGATTCAAGTCTAAGCATCAATAAAGCTCTGATGAATAACTCTCAAGATCACCATGCATAAACTAGATTTCATAAGTTTCACACTCTAAATCTATGCTTAGACATACATTTCTTAGCATACATCTTGAGTCTAATCAAACAATTGGTTAGTTTTCATCATCCCTCATTCCATTCTCTCCTAATTTTGGGTGAACTACATTAGCTTGAGGTCCATTTTTACTATTTAAGCAACTCTTGGATACTAGATGTATCTTAGGTCAGCTTAGCCACCTTCATTTTTATTTTCATTTATTTCATCACTTTGTGCATTCTCATATGGCTAGTTTTTATATGGATTTTACATCCATAACACCATTACATCTATGTTTTCACCCACTCATCATTAATCTATGTCATGGGTTATATCCTTGAGTTATTACTTGACAATTTTCCCTAACAGGGCATAATATTTGGACCAACCATTGAATGAAATCAGCCCTACAGGGGCAAACGATTCTTTATCAATGATCAAAATTAGCCCTACTAGGGTAAAATTGCTTTATCATGATCATATTTACTCTAATGGTGAATATTATTATTTATTCTATCTTTGGAGACAATTTTATCCTTTTCTTATAATTTTAGGCTATGTAGATTTTCATCCTCATTCTAGCAATATTTTAATGTGCAAATTATCTCAAGATTGATCAATTCTGAGGTGCAAAACTTGCACCCTAGCTTTGGGTGTGTTCAAAGTGTGTCACTGCTATTTTTAATTTTTAACCTTCCCTTTCCCCCATATTTAAGGCCCGTTTTATTCTAATTATATTTTAATCACTGATTAAATTAATGTATGCAATCACTAAATCATCTAGATTTAATCTATTCTAAATGTTAATCTGACTTTTTCTCTCTTTTTGAGAGTCCATCCTTTTCTTTCATCCTAATATGTCCTCTTAAGGGGGCATCATGGGTCGTTTAAAACTTATTATTGATAAAAATTTTATTTGAAAAGATGTTGCTTCATCTGAATGTCTCATTACACCTTCTCAAATAGGAGTAAAATTTAGACATCCAATTCCTAATAGCATTTATGTTGAAATTATCAATCTCACTTGAATTTGTGAAAATGTATAATTTATGCCAAAATAAATTAAACATGTTAAATGGTTTGAGCTTGTATTATACAAGTGTTGATTTAGGATAATGTATCCCTAAATTGGGTAATGTATTTTATGTGATTCCTAAATTTTCTTAAATCATTTTGAGTCAAAATGATGATTTTTTATTTTGGTTCTCTGGATCATTCTTTTCTTCCAATTTGTAAGCACATGTTATGTGCCTATGTTATTTTGTGTTAGCAACATCCTAAATTGAATAATAGTTCATAGGCATCTAATATCACCTTCCAATTCCTCTTGAGTCAAATTATAACCCATTAATATGACTTTTTGACCATTTTAATTAATTATGCATCGATTTCTAGAGAATTTCACTAAAATCAATTAATTTTACTTAAACAAATTAAACCAAATTATGAGCTTAGGTAATAATTCCATGGAGTAAATTGAATATTTATTTATTGGAAATTTATTTTGAATGTCTACATCACCTTATGCTATGATCAATGGGGTGGCATCCATAATCAAAAATATAATAAATATCAGGTTTATGGGTACCCATGCCTCATTAATGCCTCTTCTTCCTAAATATTAATGAGGATATTTATGGATTTATTATGAAATATTAGATTAATTCATGGCTACAAATCTAAATATTAAGATGGATGGTTATGGTTGATCCTGACCCATTTGAAATATCTATAAATAGAATAGCCAAAACCACTTTCATTAAGCTTAAATTGTGTAAAATTATAATGCAATATTCTCTTTACAAAGTTATTTGGGTAGTTTGATAAATGCTTTATTTGAAATAGGATAAATTCATTTGATATCTATATTAGTGATTTCATATCATGAGCGTATATTATGTATTGTGATCTTGAGATGATGGAAGAGCTTGGCATCTATTGTTGACAAAGACAAGAACACCAAATCAAGGGGAAAAATAGACATGGAACCACTTTTGGATGGTGAAACACTCTTGGGAATGTAATAGGTATATGTTCTTTCTTTCAATTACTTTTTATTATCATTTTCAAATCACATTAAATAGGTTGGCTTAGATTGTTAGTTCTTATCCATTATTTTGTGTTTTTCATGATTAATGCTTAAATTAATCCTCTTTTTAATCCATCTCTATAGTTATATGTATTTATAGCTAAGGATGGGGATGCCTCATCACACAAGTTGTTTTTAAAGTTCAAATCATTTAATAAATATCACAAAGAGACATGTATGACATGTATGTCTAAAATATGTCATTAACATCTAATAGGAGATAAGATTTTCATAAAAAAATTTAGTCACAATGTCCATCAAAAGATGACAAAATATTATATCTATGATGAAGCATTTACATTTGATAAAGTTGTTGAGATTGTGGGTCTAGCTGATGAAGTCACAACTACTATTAAGGTGGTTGATGGAGGCAAAGTGGATTGAGACACTTGTTTACTTACCTTAGTTTTCAAGTAGAAGGCATGGGTTGATTGAAAATTAGCTTATATTGCCTTGAAGTCAAATAAGGATCTATTGAAGAGTTGGGGGAGCTTATCCATTAAATTTCTATGTGTATTTAATGTAGCACCAAGTTACACATATAAAGTCTCTATATTAAGTACTTTAATTGTAGAAGATTTCACTAATTGTAATAAGTCATAATGCATTTTATATAGTATGCCTTCGATCTCTATTTTGAAACTATTTACTATAGTTGGAATTAGATCCTTGAAGATGGCTCAAACAAATAATTATCCTTACTAATTGATCACATTATATCTCCTTATCTCTCTAAAAATAGAAATGTGATTCCACTAATAGCCAAAGATTTGTGACACCAAATTTCACATTTCTTGATGTCACTTGATTAAGTCATCTCTTCTTGAAGCCACATAATTTAGGGCCCATGCTACATCATGAGTAGTTATTAAATTTAGATTATTGTATGCCTCATTCCTAGATGCTTGGCTTAATAAATGGTTTTGGCCTCCATTTTATTAATTTCATTAATAAGGGTAACCACATATACCAATATGGGCTAAGACTCTCTATTGGCACTTCTTATTAGCTGGATAACATCATACAACTTATGATTTACTCCCTAAACACTATTAATGAGGCCTCTTGGTGGCTGTATGTTGTTTCTCCATTGTAGGGTCCCCATGGCCTAGTTATAACCTCTAAACATTTCCTTTACTAATCCACTTATTGAATTCATAAAAGATTAATGACATTGTATGTAATGGCCTAAGTCAAAGGGGAGTATTTTTCTCCTTTTGGTTAGAGACAACACATCCTCCCTCTACTCTAATTCTAACTTTCACCCTTTAGCCATCACTATTTTCCTCTTAATCTTCCTCATAGTCTTGATTTATTTATATAACTAGAATAGACTATGGGTTGCTCCACCATAACTAAATCTTATCTTCCCTCTTTTTCCTACTACATATTTTAAAGGCCACCAATTATATTGTAGGCTATGTCTGCTTGAGAGGAGTAGAATAAGTGGATTGTCTTGGAAGAAGCATAGTTTTAGGACAAAAGGTTCTCATTTGAGGAAAGGGAGGAATAACCTTTCTCAATCCAATGACCTTTTTATGGTTATTATATCAATTACTATTTTTCCTTCATCTAACATTTTTATTGATGTAGTGATAAAAAACTTTGTTTGGGATGCATGGATGATTTGTAGGCATAATTGAGTAGATGGATTTATAAGGATATATAGAAAATTAAAAATAGTAGATGAGGCCAAACTCTCAAAATTTACTTGCTCATTGAGTCCATAAGATTGAGTGTTTATGGAATAAAATAATGAGTAAGTAGAAAATATTTTCAATAACTCTTGAAAATAGATAGTCATAGACTTGTTACTAACCCCACAAGTTTTTATGTAAGGTGAGCTAAAGGGACTACTACTTTGGTCACAGGGGTTATGACTAGGGTTTTAAAAATTATCACCATAGTCATTTGATCATTATTAGAGCTTATGATAGGGGAAATAGTTACCAAAATATTATCTATAACAAAAGTGGTTGTAATAATGAGAAAATCCTCCTACAATAATTGATAAAAAAAAGCATGAAATGAAAAATTAATAAAATTAGTCGAAGCATTGAAATGATTCTATTGATCATAGACCACTTTGAGGGGGAAACATCCTTTGAGAAATCTCAATACAATAAATTCATGGATGCCTTCATTAGCCTCAACACTTGATTATATATGAATTCTAATCTAAGCAACTACTACATATTCATGTGGGTTAAAACAAAATGCTCATGGGATGACTTACAAAGCATATTCATCCATAAAAACTACTATAATAACAAAGTAAAGAGAAGAGATATCATATGTTCATAACATCCCCTCCCTCTTAGAAAAAGCTTTGTCTTCAAATATTTAGATGTGGGAATTGGTGTTAAATCTAAAATAGTGGTTCCCATGTTGCATCCTCTAGTTTCATTCCATGCCATTAAATTAAAACCTCAATGATGGAGTGGGAATGAAGTTGGCATGGGTGCCTATCTAGGATTGCCTCTAGCTCATGAAGAATGGATCCTTCATTATCAAGTTCTAGTAAAATATTCTACACTTTGATGTTTGTGTCAAGAACTTTCTTTAAACAAGAGACATGAAATACTGGGTGAATTCATGAATAAGGTGGGAGTTCCAACCTGTAAGCAACTGACCCAATATTTTAAAGAAGCTTATAGGGCCCATAGAAATTGGGAGCTAGCTTATGATGCCCTTTGATTTGGAGGGAAGATTAATTATATGGTTGCAAATGAAGAAAACCAATATAACCTACTTGAAAATTCCACTCAGAATAGTGTTGATTAGCCTATTGTTTCATTTGATTCTATGCCATATGAAGATTTTCCCATAGGGTACAAAGAATCTAATTCCAAGTTTGAATAAGCATGTCAACCTCTAGGACTTATGAGATATTAGGTGTGTATAGAAGGATCGTTAGTGGTGCTTGAACATAGATTACTTCATATGGAGTCATTTTTATTGAAGTGTGGTAGGAGGTATTGTACCACCATTTAGTGAGAGGGAACCACTTTTCCCACTGATGTTATTATTCTAAAGTGAAGCAATGAAGGAAATTTACCAAGCATTTGTTGACAATTTTAGTTTGGCCATCTATTTAGGGATGATATCTAGAACTCATCTTGAGTTAGGTGCTAGTGTGATGAAATAGTTATTTCCAAAAATGGCTAGTGAAGGTTGCATCATGATTTTAAATAATGGATGAAGGAATGCCATGAAGATGAAAAATCTAGTCTAGGAAAATTTGTGTGATTGTAGAGGCGATATAGGGATGGTGAAGGGCACAAAAATGACTATATTTAGAGAGGTGATCAACCACAACCAAGATCACCATTTTCCCTCTAGATTTGGGGAGCCCCTTAGTAAAATACTTAGAAATATCAATCCAAATCCTAGTAGGGATGGGTAAGGGTTTGATAAACCTAGGGATGAGTATTGTTTCACCATTGTTGCATTGAAAAGTAACACATTTAGCCACCATCTATTGAATTGACTTTTTTATCCCCTTCCAAAAGAAGTTACATCATGACCACTCATAAGTTTTGAAAAATCCTAAGTGCCATATAGAAAGAGAAGTATGGAGTTCATAGAATAACATTTGTGGAAGTTATATTCTCTAGGGAAGCATCAAATGACCCTTATATTATAGATAAGTTCCATCTCATGAATACTATGGTATAATACAGGGGTTAGTAGCCAAATTTTGAATGATTTGAGATAATGAGGAAGTCATTGGCATATCCCTATTATACATCATCCAACCAATTCAGAGTAGGCATAAAAAGAGATAAAAGGGAAGCTTGATCTACAAATATGTGAGAGAGAGCATCAGCCACAATATTATCCTTATCCTTCTTGTAAGTGATCTCATAGTCATAACCCATGAGTTTGTTGACCCATTTCTATTATGATGGGGTGGAGATCCATTATTCAAATAAATATTTTAGACTCTAGTGATCAATTTTGATGTAAAAATGATTCCCCAATAGGTATGGCCACCACTTCTATACTGCATGTAAAATGGCCATCATTTACTTCTCATAAGTAGAGAGTACTAAATTATTACTAGAAAGGGATTTTTTGGTGAATGAAATGGGGAATCATTCTTTAAGGAGAACAACACCAAGTCATTTCCACAAGCATCACTCTCGATAGTGAATGTCATGGTAAAATTCGGCATGGCTAGAATAGGGGTAATACACATAGCTTATTTTAGTTCTTCAAATGTGCACTCAATAACTGGTGTCCAAGAAAAAGCATCCTTTTTTAACATAGCTATCAAAGAAGATAAAATCTTCTCATAAGTTTTGACAAAATTTTGATAGTATCCAGTCAACCCCAAATAACTATGGAGGCTCTTCAGTGTTTGAGGATGAGGCCAATTTTCCATGGTAGCTATTTTTTAAGGATCCACTTGAACCCTTTAGGCTAAAATAATATACCCAAGATAATCCACTTCATTCTGGCCAAAAGTACATTTGCATTATTTTTCATAAAGATGATGCTTAGAGAGAAGTTGTAGTATAAGATCTAGATGTTGGAGATGCTCAAACCATGTTTGACTATAGATGAGGATATCATCGAAGAAGACTAGAATGAATTTTTATAGGTAGGGATAGAATATTTTATTCATTAATTCCTAGAATGTTGAAGGAACAATAGTGAGGCCAAAGGGCATGACCAAAAACTCATAATGGCCATCATGCGTGTAAAACATTATCTTAGGGATATCATCCTCATGAAGTCCAAATTGGTTATATCCAGAGTAGAGATATAACTTGGAGAAGAATTGAGCACCATGAAGCTCATAAATAATAGGGATCAAGAACTTATCCTTGATTATGTTGTGATTAAGTGCATGAAAATCAATGTAGAGGTGCCATGACCCATTTTTTTAAACAAAGATAACTAGGAAAGAATATGGGATGGTACTAAGATGAATAATGCCTTTCTTCAATAAGTCTCAAATGAGTTATCTCAATCTTAGTCTTTTGATAAAATGAGTAGTGATAAATCATTATGTTGGGAGGAATACTTCTAGAAAGGAGCTAGATACGGTGGTCCTCCAACCTTGAAGGTCATAATCTCACTAGTTTAGTAAAGACACTTTCATACCTTTGTAAAATGGTTTGTAGATAAAAAGGAGTAGTAGAGATTGATGATGATTGTATTTGAATGGAATGGAATTGGGAAATGATGCAATGTGAATTCTTCTTAAGAAGTATTTCCATGTGATGTGAATTTATGATGCTGAGAGATCCTGGTTGTAAGCCTTTCAATGTGTGTTTTTGTCCATTATCTAAAAATTACATTCAAAGTTCATCAAAATCCCATAAGATGGGTCCAAGTGTACGTAACCATTAGGCTCCCAAAATAACATCACATCCACCTAAGTGCAAGGAAAACATGTTGGAGCACAAATTATAATCTCCAATAGATATATACACATTATGACACTTCCCTTTGCAAGGTAAGGTACCCCCATTGGAAATCATGAATTTAAATTTGGAGAAAGGATGGAAAAAACAATCATCTTGTTTGGCAATCTGAGGGTCAATGAATTTATGAGTGCTACCTAAATCAATGAGTATTGTGAGAAGGAGCTTCTTGAAGTAACCTCTAACCTACATAGTTTTTAGGGTAGTGACTCCTACTAATGTATGGAGAGAGAACTCTAGTTGGTCTTCCTAAGAAATAGATTCCATAATTAGCAAAGCTTATTCCTGATCATGTATTGTATCCTAAGCATCTTCCCAATATTCAATTTTAGGGGGAGAGTTTGCATCTAATAGGTACATCTTTTTCTCAACACATTGATGTCCTCGAGTGAATTTATCATCATAATTATAACATAGTCATTTTTCTTTATGGGGTTGCATCTCTGCTTCAGTCAAACATTTGATAAGAGTTGTTTTAGGGGTGGGCATTATGTGAGTGCATTATGGAGATATATTTTTTAATGAAGCAAAATTGGGTTTGAATCACTATTGGCCTATGATCTTGTCCTTTACCAACTTAGCCAAACCTAAGGATTCCATCATTGTGTTAGCTAGAAAATTTTGACCTCAAATCATATTGAATCCTTTAGTTCACTAAAAAAACAACTCTTGAAAAACTCATTAGACAATCTCTCTATTTGATTAGTCAATTTTTCAAATTCTGTTTGATATTCTCACATAGTTCCTATTTAGAAAAGCTTAGTGAGTGCTCTAGTGAAGTAATCAAAAGCATTAGGGCCAAACTATTGCACAAAAAGGCTGAAAAAATTACTCCACATGGGCTTGTCATGAGCTTTGGTATACCAACGATACCATTGAAGGGCTTCAAGTTCTAAGTGAAAGGATGCAAGAGGGACCTTGTTGGCATCAAAAGTATTATGCAAACTAAAATATTTTTATGCCTGATAGATTTATCTAGTTGGATCTATAGAATTGAATCAAATAAAATTAAGCTTTGTCCCATGAAAAGTGCTAGAAGAAGAAAACCTAGTGTCTGAAGAGTACTTTGGATGCCATCTATTGTTCATCATGGTTTGTTGAAGATTGAGGTTGAGAATTTTTTCATCAAGATATTTGATATGGTTCTTGAGGAAAAAAATTTCATCTTCCATGTTCTTTTCTCATGTTTGGGTTACTACCATGACCCGAATAACAATTTTTTTTTGAAATGGGTAGGAAAACTAAAGTTGAGACATGTTTAGTAATGAAAGTTTTGAAATAATGCAAAAACAGAAGGGGTAAAGGGGATTTTAATAATTTTTTATCTTAGTGGGAATATGATGGATGAAGATGAGGGAGATTTCAAGGGAAAAAATCAAAAAAATGAAAAATTTATCAAAGAGGGTCAAAGAAGCAGAATGGTGAGAGGAACACTATGGAAATTTTTTGAGGTAAATGAACAAAAATAGAAGTTATGGAAAAACCCAAAAAATGGGTAAATTGAGATTTGAGGGAATTAAGAGTGTAATTGGGATATGGGACCTCAAGGAAGAAAAGGTATATAATTAAATTTTAGGTGTTTGGATAAATTTTGAAGATCAACAGGGTTATAAATGGAGAGATATTACAAAAATATGATTGTTTTTCTATTTTCTATTTTTTATTTTTTGTCTAGCTATAAGTCCTTTCTGAGTCTACTAATACTCTGTGCATAGTTTATATATTTTGGTTTCTATCAAACATCTACCTATAAGTTTTCTAATATTCTATGGATATTATTTAGAGTGATTAATCTATTGAAAATATTCTAAACTAATAGAATGGGCTTCAAGTTTCAATGGTTGCATAGGGTTTTTTTTAAAAATAACACTCTAACCACCAATGTCATCTATGTGAGTACTGCTCTCTAAAAATGTTTTGGCCACATATTTATCTCTTAATGATAGCTCTCAGTTTTCCTCATGGATGGGAACTACTCAATCAGGAAGGGGTTGTTACCCATTTCACTGGCAGGTCCTTTCAATGGGCCAGCTACTTTGTGGTTCCTATGGTATTCCTCATAATGAGTTTTAGGGATTTCACCCAAGCACTTCCCATAGTTATGTGCTCAGGTTTGACCTTGATATAAAAATGATTATGGTTATGTAGAATAAAGTTATGTAGTAAAACAAAGTTTAAAATTTTTGAGAAAAATATTGTAAAGAAATTATATAGTAAATAACAAATTTGTCCCTAAAAAGCACTATGATACCAAATGAGAGGAGCCTCTTGTAAAAATTAATAAAAAAACATAAATTAATAAATTAATAAAATTAGTTGAAGCATTGAAATGATTCTATTGATCATAGACCACTTCGAAGGGGTAACCTCCTTTGAGAAATCTTAATATAATAAATTTGTGGATGCCTTCATTGGCCTCAACACTTTCTTATATATGAATTCTAATCTAAGAAACTACTCCTTCATATGCATGTGGGATAAAACAAAATTCTCATGTGATGACTTACAAAGCATATGCATCCATAGAAATTACTATATAAATAAAGTAAAGAGAAGATATATCATAGGTTCATAAAAAATAATAGATGGGGAATGAAGAACCTGAATACTTACCCCTTATGTATAAATTGTTGGGGAAGCTACTATTGTAGATAATATTGTTATGTTATAGGGTGTTGGGTCTTAAGGTATTCTAATGACTTATCCATGTGTGGGAGGTCAAGGCATAAAAAATGCCTCATCCTCATTATTCCATTTTGAATTTTGTAGTAGTGTTTTAGTGAATTTAAGCTTATGTTTTGAGAAAGGAAGAAGGAGAAACTAAATATGGTTATGGTTCAAAAACCTATTTGATTTTTCATGCATTGAATCATATGATTATGAAAACATCCTCTTTAGATAAGGAGGATGACCTAAAAATAAGACAACACTAAATAAAATGGTTGGTTAGATGGATAGCTAGGTGGATTTACTAGTGATAGCTAGATCCCAAAAGCAAGAGCTTCCTCAAGGGCTGTCAATCCACATGTTTTAAATAATTAAGTTTAGAAAATAGGAGATAAAGTACTTTCATCAATAATCAAAAGCTACTGAAATTGAACATAAAAAAATATTGATAAATAAATAGGCTTGTTTCTATACGATTTTTGCTTTTCTACATTCAAAGAAAGTAAGAAACTAAGAGAATGGTCTAGGGTTAGAAGATACCCGGATGAGGTCTGGGCACCATTATCCAGACATTGTGAAAAATCCTCTTTGGTTATGGAGGATGACACCTGCATAAGAAAGAGACTAAAACGAAGAAGGCATTAGATGGATAGATGGTGGGTTGCCAAGCAAAAGCTTGATCCCAGAAGTGCGGAGACTTCTATGAGGGATGACAACCCACTGATTGATAAAAATAATGTCTGATAAAAGGTAGAATGATAAAAAGACTGAAATGATTAAAGACTGAAATAGAAATAGAAGCAAATGCTAACCTAAATGTTGGTGTCAGTCTGGTCACAGTCACCGATGTTGGTTATCAAGGTTTGCCGACGTCAGTTAGTCTGTCGATGTCGGTGAAGGTAGTGGTCTCTGTGGCCGGCATCAGTCGGGGTAGTAGTCTTTGGACGAGGTCTGGTCAGGTCTGAGAAGGAGTTTGGGCCTTGTTTGAATGGTCTGAGAGTCTGTGCAAGCTTTGAGAGTCTATTTTGGTGGTCTGGGATAATGGACATAATGTCAAAAAGGGATAGAGGGGTAGAGGAGGCCTTTTAGCCTCTCCAAGAAGGGTAGGTCTGTGGTCTGGTTGATAGTCTGGTTGATGTTGGCTGAGTCTAATTCATAGCATTTAGAAGCAATAACTAGAAAACATGATGAAAACACAGAGGAAATACTTACCTATGGTTTGCTGAAGAAGGAGTGTTGCAGATTGATTGTCCCTATTGTCGATGCTGCTAGTGCAGAAGACCTGTTGCTAATGTAGAGGCCCTGTTGCTGATGCTATTGCCTGTACCTGAAAGAGAGAGAGTGAGGGGTCTAATGATTGGAAAGATTGATAGATTGAGGAGTGAAATATTAGATTGAAATAAGGTTAGATTGAAGATAGGTCGATCCACATTCTAGAGATAGAACACAGTCTTGAAGGAAACAACCGTCGACAAAACCACCAATGTCGGCTGACTACTAACTGATGTCGGTAGCTGGAAAGCAGGCAGAAAGGCTAAAAAAATAGCCTTCTATCCATTTTCCCAACTACCAAGTCAGTGGGTCAGGGGAAGAAACGGTCGAAGGTGGCTTAAATGGGCGTGGGAGAGAGGGGAAGAGTTGGAATGGGAGTCTTAGGCATTTAAGACTTGGCATGGGGTAGTGGAGAGAATCCAAGCAGGGCATCCTATGGTGGTGAGGTGTTAAGGGTGAGATGGCAAGGGGAGAGAATTATTAATTTAAAATAAGATAATTATTTTAAATTAATAAGACATAGGTTAGGAGTGGTTAAGTGGACCAAGGGGACTAAGGGGGGAGGACGATCAAGGGAGTAGACATGATTTCGGTGTCTACATTTGCCCATTTTTGTCTTGTTGGTTGTTATGGATGAAATACAAGACAAAAATAGGAGTTGATTGCCCCAGGTATGGGATGAGGTTGATTTTGTCTTGTTGGTTGTTCAAGTGAACTGCAAGACAAAATAGCAAGGGTTGATTGCCCCAATTATAAGATGAGGTATTCCCCCTCAAAGTAGGAGTCGAGGGAAGGGAACCTGATATCGGGTGCTGATTTGATAGAAAGTGGATGGATATGGTGAAGTTTGAGGGGTAAACACTGTAAAAGTTGAGATTATGTGCATACCACTTCATGAGATGGTCAGGTTAAATTATCACAGGTCAAGGGTCGAGGAGTGCCAAAATCAAAATAACTGGGCCCCAGCATTTGGTCATAGCTGATTGGGTTATTCGATCCAAGCTGAAGCTCCAATGGTCATCATGTTCTAGGTATCCTGGGCTCAGGAAGTGCTCCTAGAAACATGAAAAATGTCACAAGTAATGGGGATCAATCGGCTTGCGATCCTAATACTTGTGAGAGTCAAAATATGGGTTGCAGACAATTTGGCTAACCATTCTCATGAGGTAGCACACATGCAAAAACAACCAAGGCAACGTTGTCTTGGAAGTGGTCATGGTTGGAGGAGATAGGCACAATCTCCATAGGTCTTTGGTCGAGGAAGGAGAAAGGAATGGCCGAGCTAACCTCAGAAGACCCCATGTCAAATGAGTGTTGCCTACATAGCCCCTGTTAAAAGGGCCTCAAGCCAATGTAGTTCTCCCTAAAAGGGAGGAAAAGGGTCGAAGTGGTCGACAGATTGGTTGTGGTCATGGTCAAGGTCATGGTTAAATGTTGAAAGGGTTGATAATTGATTTTAGTCATGGTCAAGGTCATGGTCAAAGGATGAAGAATGGTTTGTCCATCAGGTAGATGAACAAATAGATATGGCTGAGCTAATCCCAGAAGACATCATGTCATCTGAGTGCTGCCTACATAGCCCTTATATGAAGGGCCTCAGACTAATGTATTTTAGATGAAGAGGCAAAATGGTCGATGATTGGTCTTGGTCATGTGTTGAAATGATGAGGATAAGATGATGTTACAGCCTTTTCTATATGATGGTGTATTTTGTAACATTGGTTGAGGGGTCTTTCATCCCTAGCAATTTTCCATATTCGTGATGGATGTATGCTAAAAATGAATTGAGGTCTATTTATGCTTCAACAAGTAATGGTTTATGCTTAACATAAATTGTGTCTAGTCGATAGTTTCCATGTGTATTGGTGTCCATAGAAACTATGTGAAATGGACTATGTCATGGTTAGTGGTCTGAAAATGCTTGGTTGGTTTGAGTTTGGTTGGATTTAGAAATTATTTGGTTTAATGTGACCAAGGTGTAAGAAGTGAAAGGCTCATTGCTCTTTCATTGACAAGGACCATAATGATGGCATAAATAAGGGGTTTTGGAAACAAAAGCCCTGTTCATGCATTACGTCGTTGACCAGTGGTTACGTTAGAGAAGTAGTCGAATCACTTGACGTTAAGTGAGCTCGAAATCCCTTGAGTATGTTGGGGTGATAGGTGTGATATGTGAGATGGATGGAAGGGGGAACCCTTTTTGGTAGGAATAACTTTGCCCCATTTATAGGTGACCCTGAGAATGACTATAGACAAGTCCATGACTTTAAAGTTGTCAGTCAGTTTTTTTTTTTTGAGGCAGACTGATCGATGTGGGAAACCTGTGAGGGGATGCCATCTTGCTTTGTGGTCAGGTTGTGAAGCTGATCGATGTGGGAAGCTTCAGAGATAGTGTTGTGTATGTAGCAAGATTTAATCATAGCCATCCTTCGAGGGAGTGGTCTATATTTTTGCTTTTGTATATATTTGATATAACTTTGGCCTAGCTGTCCTTCAAGGGAGTAGTCTAGTAAATACAATAATTATGCAGTTGTCCTTCGAGGGAGCAGTCTACATTTATAGTTTATGACCTTGGAATAAACATCCTAGTTTGATATTTTTTTGATTTTTTGTGACTGAACTTTGGTCATGGATTTGACTATAGAGGTTTAAAGGGTTTCCCTTTTATTAGGATGAAGCATTCATGCTTGACAAAAGGGTTAATTGATGCTTATAGGGTTGAGGGTTGAGGGAGATAGGAATGACGATGACGGGGATTGCTCAAGGGATTGAGCTCAAGTTAAACGTCAAGTGAATAATTACTTGACTAACAGTAGATTGGTCGAAGAGGTAAGGCATAAAAGGGGCTTAGGTTCTGATAAGTCCCTGACCCATACTTGTGTTATGATGTAAGGTTTGAATCAATTAAGAGTAAACTTGCCCCACTTGCTTCATTCCAAATTGGTCACATGTTGGTTGATGATGAAGAAGTTGGTTGATGTGTGATTGAGGTTAAATGTTGGTCGAGGCTTGGTTGATGTTTGGTTTTTATTTGATCAATGCTTGGTTGAGGTCGATGGATATTTGGTCGATGATTGGTCAATGGTTGGGTTGAATGTTTTGATGAAAAGGTTAGTTGATGCTTGTTTGGTCGAGGCATGGTTGAGGCTTGGTTGAGGCCTAGTTGAGGTTTAGGATTAAAAGAGTGATTTGGTTGAGACTGGGTTGAAAGGTTGGTCGAGGCTTGGATGAACGTTGAATTCCCCCAGTGACTAGGGAGAATGTTTGATAGATTGGTCAAGGTTGATTGAGGCTTGGTGGTCAGATTGACTGTGTTGATGTCGAATAAGGGGGTTAAATGTGACAAAGGGACCATGGTCTGGTGTGGAGATCCTGATTTAGGTGATGAGGTTTGAGAAGCATGGGTCAGTGTTGATGATTTGTCGAAGGGGTGGTCAAGAGGATCCTTGATGAGAAGGGTATATTTTTTCTAGTGTTGATGAATGACAGCTTTAAGAGCACAACAATGCTCAGTGTCATGTCCCAGTTTGTGATGATAGTGACAAAATTTAGTGTTGTCGAACCTAGATGGTCTTGATCTAAGAGTTGATGAGTGGGGTGGTGTTGAAGGTTTATTGATAATATGGTCAAGAAGAAGGGTGTCTTTCTCGAAGCATTGGTAAATGACAACCTTGAGGGCACAACAATGCTCAGTGTCCTTCCCAGGCATGTGATGATATGCACAAATCTAAGTGTCATCAAACCAGGGCAGTTTTGGTCTAAGAGATTGATATGGTTTAAGAGGTGGGAAATTAATGTGAGAAGACTGCAACAATTGTCATAATAGCAAGGCATAAGAACCCACCAATGGGTATATGTGTCTTGTTGTAGTGGGGGTTGATGAATTTGGTTTGAGAGGCGTAAGAGGCATTGGTCATACCATCATTTTTGTGGGTGGTGCAGCCACATGTGTAGAAGGCACTTTGGTGGTGATAGGTGTTGGATGTTTTGGAGGAAATATATGTCTGATGGGTTGAGGGGATAATGGAGGCAACTTGCCTCTGTGAAGTATGGGAGTAGGAAGAACTCCTATTAAAGTGGACAGATGCGGACCCAAAATTGAAGGTAATGATGAAGGTGGGGGAGGAGTTCTCCAGTGTGGTTTAGTAGCTGTCTTTAGTTTGGGTTGAGGGCCACCATTGTGCGAGGTGAGGTTAGATACGGGTTTGGATTCAGATGTGGACGGAGGTGAGTAAGATGTAGCAATCTCAGGCAAAAGGCAAGAGGAAACTGTGACTGTGTCTTCCTCGATCAAAATAGGTGAAGAGACTAGTTCTTCTCTTGGTGGAGAAGAAATTGGAGAATATGGCTCTGCAGTTGGATAGAGCGTAGGAATGGTCATGGTCTCGATGTGTTGTCTAGGTGTGGGGAACGTATGATCCCCCATTGATGACAAGAAGGATGAGGGTGAGGCAGCCGGTGTTGGTGCCATCAAAGCATCCTCCAATATGAGAGAGGTTGATGGAGAAATAATAGGAGAAGAAGGCTCTTCTACCTGTGATGGATGAATAGGAGAAGAAAGCTCTTCTACCTGTGGAGGAGGTTGGTCAGGGACAAGAGGTAAGACCGTGTTGACCGTGTGTATATCATGCTCTTGGGAGCTATCGGTCATGGTCTAGACATTGTTTTGGCTAGGAGGATGGTTATGAAAAGGTTGTTTGAAGATGTCGATGTTTTGATTGGGTGGCACATTTGGGTTATCCAAAACAAGATCTCTCTTATCTATCATGTCTTGGACAATGTTCTTGAAGGTTCGGCAGATGTTTGTCATGGCCTTGGACACGGTGATAGTGACAAAAGTCATTTTCCCTATACCATGTAAGGATAGCTTTTGAAGGGTCAAATTAAGGTGGTCGAATTGGAGGGAGATTGAGTACCCCCTGATTGACAAGTTTTTCCAACACGAAAGCGTATGATTCTCCTAGTGGAGTGTATTGACGCTGTATGTACCGTTGTTGGAATTGTTTTGTGATGCTTTGTGATGTTGAAGGTTGAAATTGGTTGGTTATTGTCGAGGATGTTGATCTAACGACCATAGTGTTGGCCACTCCTTTGGACTTGGAGTGGGAGGAAGGTCTGGAAGAAGAAGGGTCATTGGTTTTTACATTGGTATTACGCAATTTGACCCTATTTTCTTCAATAGCACGAAGTTCAAGCTTTCGAGCCATGGTGAAAGCTTCGTCAAAAGTGCAGAATGTCTGAACTCGTAAGGTGGATGAGATGTGCATGGCACAAGCTCGAGAGAAGAGCTCAATGAGCTCAGGTTGAGGTAAAGGGAAGGAGAGTTGGTTGATTAGGCCTCTCCAACAGGCGACAAAATCAGCTATGGATTTGTCATCAAATTGTTTGATAGAATATAAGTCTGTGATTGAGACATTTTTGGTGATATTGATAGAAAAATGGTCAAGGAATAATTGGGCAAGCTGGGTGAATTAAAAGATAGAGTGACTAGTGAGAGAGCTGTACCAATCAAGGGCAGGGCCAAAAAGTGACATGGGAAACGTGCATAGCAGTAACGCATCATCATGGGCTATGAGATAACAAGTGTGTCAAAACGCTCGTAGATGTTATTGTGGGTCTTCCTTACTCTAGAAGTGAGTAAACTTAGGAAGATCCCACTAACTAAGATAGGGTTGGATTGGGATGGAGGGATGGATGGGTTTGTTGCAAATTTGGTCATATGAAAGAGCATTGCTTGAACCAGAACTAGAAGCCTCAAGACTAGACATTTTTTCCATCAGCATCTTGATGAGATTGGATAAAGAATTGGTAGATGGGGCACCCCCTAGGTTTTAAGGTGCTTGGAAGGTGCTAGAAGAGACATATGACGTAGTTGGTTGCACTTGTATAGGCACAACATACTGATAACTAGTCATTGGGATAGAAGTGGAAGCTAAGGGCGGTTGCATTGTGAAGGTAGAAGGCATAAGTTGACTAGATACTGCCAAAGGTGGTTACATGGCGGCATTGGCAAAAGGGGAGGTAGACACTCCTATATGTATAGGTGCAAGAGTGTGTGGAGTCAAGACAATCAATTTCTGGTATGATGTAGAACTTGGTTGAATTGCGTGTGGTTGAGGGGGTAATGAAACCCCGATGAAGGTCGGTCCAAAAATAGATGGGGAGGCCAAACGTTGCATATTGGCCATGGTCGGGTTAATGGTTGAGGTGATAGTTTGAGTCATAAAAGGCTGGGGAGTAGATGATGTTGATGTCATCGCCGCTTCACCTGCAAGGTCTCACGTTTGGTTTCTTGTGAGATAGTGTTGGAGAGCTTTGACGTTGTGGTCAAGGAGTCTCTCAAAGTTTGGGTCCCCTTCGGGGACAATTGAAGTTTGATTGGGATTTGGTCAGGTAGGAGTTCATTCAGTCTCTAAACGATACTCCATTAGAGGACTAGGCATAGATGGTGAAGGCGAAAGCGGTTGATGCCTCGCATGGTCAAGAAGAGCCTTGGTTTGACTGCATGTCAAGACCATTCAAGGCAAAAGGTTCAAGTTTTAGAAACTATGTTTTTTCAATCTCAGAAAACCAGAATGGGTGGTCTTTGATAGGAAAAGGGTCAAGTTTTAAGGTTGCTATTTTGAGAAGAAAAAATTGGACAGTGACTGACGTCGGTTGAAAAATTGATGTCGGTGAGAAAAGTGGCCAACGTCGGTCAGATAACCAATGTCGGTGGAATAGGCTACCGACGTTGGTGGTAAAACTGATGTTGGTCACTGTGTCTTCCAGAAACTCAAAAAATTTGAAAGTTTTTGAAAAAAAAGAAGAAGAAAGCATCCTCACTAGCTCAAAAAACCAGATAGGAACAGAAAAGAAGATGAAGATAGACAGATCCTAAGCATTAAATCCTAAGAATAAACTTTTAGAATCTTGTTGGCTTATGCCTTAGAGTGAATGTGTTTGAGAAGTTGGCTTGTAGAACAGGTCCTAGAAGAAGGTAGTCTAAAGATGGTTTCAGGTCAGTTTCAGTGCTCAAGAGTCTATATTAGGTTCTACGTGGCCTGGTGCTAAGGAGCAAGCTCCCCTCACTTCACGAGCCCAATGATAAGCTGGTCTTGCTTAGCTAGTATATACATCCCCTAGAGATTATCCTTTGCTAGAGAATAGAGTGGGCTTTCCCCTTGGTGGTGAAATCCAAGTGGGATTGCCGAGACGGGTAAGGTATCTGCTAGGTGATGAAATCCCAGTCGGACCTTATCTCAAGTGAGTTAAGATGTTTGATTTGTGCAAGTGATTTGGTTGTGTAACATAAGTGGTCTACGAAAAATTAATGATGTGGTTTTAATTACTAGATGTGTGGACTAAATATGCATGCAATCATAAATGAAATGCAAAATATTTTAAGCCCAAGTTGAAATGTGTCATTCGGATGAAAACAAGTTGAGAAAGGGTTGAAGAGTATGACTTTGACTAAGATGCAAGAAAAGAAAGAAGAGTTATTTTTAATCCTGCTAATGGTGTCTTTTGGGAGAGATAGAAGAAAGAGGTGAAAATGAGAAACCTAATGCACCTATATGAACAAAAAGAAAAGAACCCAAGGAAGACCCTAGGGTCCCACCGGGCGTGCCAGAATGTTTCTATATGATTTTCGCTTTTCTACATTCAAAGAAAGTAAGAAACTAAGAGAATGGTCTAGGGTTAGAAGATACCCAGATGAGGTCTGCACACCATTATGCAGACATTGTGAGAACTCCTCTTTGGTTGTGGAGGATGACACCTACATAAGAAAGAGACTAAAATGAAGAAGCCATTAGATGGATAGATGGTGGGTTGCCAAGCAAAAGCTTGATCCTAGAAGTGCAGAGACTTCTATGAGGGATGACAACCCACTGATTGATAAAAATAATGTCTGATAAAAGGTAGAATGATAAAAAGATTGAAATGATTAAAGATTGAAATAAAAATAGAAGCAAATGCTTACCTGAATGCTGCTGTCGATCTGGTCACAGTCACTGACATCGATTAGTCTGTCGACATTGGTTATCAAGGTTTGCCGATGTCGGTTAGTCTACTGATGTTGGTGAAGGTAGTGGTCTTTGTGGCTAGCATCGGTCAGGGTAGTAGTCTTTAGACGAGGTCTGGTCAGGTCTGGATGGGTTTCAGGGCTGTAGACGGGTTTGAGAAGGAGTTTGGACCTTGTTTGAATGGTCTGAGAGTCTGTGCAGGGTCTGAGAGTCTATTTTGGTGGTCTAGGATAATGGATAGAATGTCAAAAAGGGATAGAGGGGTAGAGGAGGCCTTTCAGCCTCTCTGAGAAGGGCAGGTCTATGGTCTGGTTAATAATCTAGTTGATGCTGGCTGAGTCTAGTTCATAGCATTTAGAAGCAATAACTAGAAAACATGATGAAAACATAGAGGAAATACTTACCTATGGTTTGCTAAAGGAGTGTTGCAGATTGATTATCCCTATTGTCAATGCTGCTGGTGTAGAAGACCTGTTGCTGATGTAGAGGCCATGTTGTTGATGATGTTGTCTGTACCTGAAAGAGAGAGAGTGAGGGGTCTGATGATTGGAAGGATTGATAGATTGAGGAGTGAAAGATTGGATTGAAAGAAGGTTGGATTGAAGATAGGCTGATCCGCATTCTAGAGACAGAACGTAGTCTTGAAGGAAACTGACGTCGGCAAAACTGCCGACGTCGGCCAACTACTGACCGATGTCGACGGCTGGAAGGCAGGCAGAAAGGCTAAAAAAATAGCCTTCTATCCATTTTCCCAACTGCCAGGTTAGTTAGTCAGGGGAAGAAATGATCGAAGGTGGCTTAAATGGGTGTGGGAGAGAGGGGAAGAGTTGGAATGGGAGTCTTAGGCATTTAAGACTTGGCATGGGGTAGTGGAGAGAATCCAAGGAGGGCATCCTAGGGTGGTGAGGTGTCAAGGGTGAGATGGCAAGGGAAGATAATTATTAATTTAAAATAAGATAATTATTTTAAATTAATAATATATAGGTTAGGAGTGGTTAAGTGGACCAAGGGGACTAAGGGGGGAGGACGACCAAGGGAGTAGACATGATTTCAGTGTCTACAAGGCTATAAATGATTAATATATCAATAAGCAAGTCAATATTAATGCTAAATGGATCAAGTGTGATTCAAAAAATAGGACAGGGACCTATAAACAACAAAGACATATAAATGTGGGTTTAGTTGAGGGTAAGAGGGTGAAAATAACTTGATATTAATTTTCATCACAATGAACACTAGTGGTTAAGGTGACCAATGATAGTTAGATAAACCATCGGTGGTTGAGGTAACCATCAATGGTTAGATAGGCCATCGGTGGTCAAATTGACCATTGATGGTTATTCTTTATAGGCTTTGGGTAATAAATGGATAATTGATAGGATCATAGAAAGAAATTCTAGGAGGTTGGATTGTACTAGGCCAATTGTAAAATAAAAATTAATTAATTAAATAATATAAAATAAATACTTAACTTGCATAAGTTTGGTCTGATGAATGGTTGAGGTGGTTAGCTCATTGGTATAATTTGGCATGATTCTGAGAGAGTAATAGTACTTGGATATCATTTGAGGGGTGGCATCAATTTAGCTCTCTAATGTGATGGTTAGATTGTTGTATTATTGGAAGAACACCTAAAAAATAAGCTCTGGATGTAAAATATCTTAATAGTTATGGATCCATTTCACCTCCTACTCCTCTCTTCTTATAGGCAAGGAAGGAAAGGTGCAAAAAGATATTAATAGGATTTTTAATTATAACTCATGCATGCAATGGCTCACACATAGATTTAGATGAGTTACTTTTATAAAATCAAGGTGGAGTTGATGTGGGTGTTTAGTTGGTTAGGTTGTGAAACCTTGACCATCTGTGGTTAAGGTGATCGTCAGTGGTCATCCTGACTATCAATAGTCAAAGGCCCAGGTAAAAAGGTGGTTAAAGGGTGGGCTTAGTTAGTTGACCAAACTAACCATGGTTAGTCTTAGTTAGGGGTTAAAAGGTCAAATTTATCCCAAGGGGGTCCTAAGGTGGTCTACGAGTGTTTCAACATTTATAACTGTGATGTATGGAATTTTATTGTCTACATTTTCCCTCTTTTTATTATGTGGTTTCAAATCAACAAGCTATAAAACAAAAATGCATTGTGGGTCAAAGGTTATGTTGTCCCAAGTATGGGAGAAGGTGTTCCCCCTCAAATTGGGAGTTGATGAGGTAAAATAAAATTGGGTGTAGGTTTGATAAGTGCTGAATATTGATGCTAAAAAGGGTGAATGATAGGTTGTGAACTAGAGGTGCAAACAAGTGCATAAAGTGAAACAAAAGTACAATAGCCAAGATTATGTATAGATTAGGTTTCCATAATTGTTAAAAATAAAGTTTGGTGCCATAAGGATAAGTGATAAATGGGATACATGATTTCATTTAGGTGTGGTAGTTGGGAACACTCATAAATTCAAGTCTCCTAGGCAAGGTATATGTTTTCATGGGTGTCCAAAGTAGGAAGTGTTCTTGGGGGAAACATAAATTGGTCAGGTGAAGTCATGGATATCCAAGATAGGAAGTGATCTTAAGAAGACACAAGTTGGATAGGTGTATGTAAGGTAGTGCAAGTTTCAAAATAAGTCAACATGGTAATTATTATCATTATATTCAAAGGACTAGGCAAAACTCATTGCAAAATATGCATTAGTTGGGTATAAATAGACCAATGGCAAGATGATGAGGTGGTTGGATTGGGTGAAATTACCTAAGGGTGATTTTTGAGGTAGATGGTTGATTACTAAGGTGGATGATTGGACTAGTAGGCCAATGAGGATGTAGAGTGTGTATGGACATGGACAAGGATGGGTAGGGGGTCCTCAGATTCCTCTTTGATGATGGTTGAGGAATGAGGTAAGTGTTGTATTGAATTGGTAGAGTAGATATGAATTGAATTTTCATTTAGTTTTTAAGTTGATTGGTGGGTGGGTAGGGCTTAGAGTTCTAATTGTGCCCTAGGTAGGACTTTCTTGTTTGTGGTTAATTGGGGTGGTAGATTCCCGAACTGGGGAGGGTAGGTTAGTTAGGGTAGGCTAGGGGTAGGATCGGGTAGGTGATTTTTGGGTAAATGGTAGTTTTTTTGTGATTATGGGTAGTTGGAGGGTTTGGGTGTTCTACTCCTAAAACACCCATAGTGACCATTGATGATTAAGTCTAACCATTGATGGTTGATATCCATGAGGAAATAGATGCATGGCCATTGACAGTCACCATGACTATTGGTGGTTGCCTAGTTAAAATATAGTTTTGAAATTATTTAAAGTGTTAAGGCATACCAAATGTTAATTATCCAATATGGGTTGACCTTGTAAGTCAAAAGGTAAGTGTAGTAGGTAATAGCTCAAAGTCTAGGGTTGATAGATAATGTAAAAGGGTAGCGTGGGTACTTGGTTAAATGGATACGATGAGTACATAAATAGGTCATTATGTAGGGCTTAAGGGTAAATAAGATAGTTGAAGAGGTAAAGGTTGTAGGCTAAATATTATAGATGACTAATTGTGTTTCTAAATGAATTATGTAGGCATAAGAGTAGATTCAAATGCACAATTAGGTGTAATGTATCTTCATATAGGTTCACTAAGGGATGACCCTAATAGATCAGGCTCATATGGAGGAGGTTGGTCTAGGATCAATAAGACACTACTAGCACATATTACTCAATGCATTTATTAACATGGCCCTCATCAAGAAATGGGACCCAACCATGAACACCTTCCTTCTACTGATTGATAAGATGAAGATCTTGTCAGAGGATGTCCACATGATCACATAGTTATCCTTATGGGGTGATCTGATATATCATATTGAGAGGGAGGAGTGAGATGATCTATTGGATATAATGTATGGAGATGATAATGGCCATGTCAGATGGCACATTAGGGGATTTAGCTACAATATGCAATATTAGAGGGTATTGGGTGAGAGGAGACTTATTACTATGATGATAATAGTAGTGTCATGCTTTTCCCTTCTTATCTCAAGTAGTGGGAGGTTCCCATACTTGCTATTAGGGGTGTTGGTTGAGATGTTGTTGGGGTAAATAGTGTTTAGATGGGTGCTTATGTTTTTGGTGTAGATATAGAGATAAATATGGGGGTTTAAGTCCCATAATAAATTTGGCATTAGTGTCAGTCTAGTTCTACACTATTGGGCTTATGAGTACATTCAAGTGATGAGGCTAGTGGGGCTGCCATGGATAGGATAAACTCAGGTAGATTTCTTGATGGATTATGTGAGGTGGAGATCTAACTTTTCTGCTTCATGAACAGGTGGAGAGGTTCATGATATATATTGGTTCATGGGTGTTCTAGGTGAACTGGTGATTGATGATATTATTTTTGAGACGACATGTTAGGTTCCCAAAGTGGGATATCTATAAGAGGTATAATCAATCCTTATAGATTTATATGTGAATCTTTGGTTAGAGGGAGGGAGAGGTAGATCTCATCTTGTTCGATAGTGTTCAAAAATAGTTCATCTTGGTTTAGGGGATCCTAAGCCCATTCCCAAGATACATACATGAGGATGTAGAGATCCTTCTACCAGACTCATAACTAGTGAAAATATTTATTGATCATGAGGAGCTACTAGTGAGGCTAGTGATTGATGATGTAGGCTTTTTTTATGAGTACCGTATATGGCATTGGGATATATATGTAACAACATATTTTGGGGGAGATGATGGTGGTATGAGGTAGATGGATGTGAACCTAGCTAAGAGGGGTCAATAGGCACAAGTTTAACGAGGTGCCCTAGATGCATAGGTATGAGTTGAAATAGCTAATACACATGTACATGTTGCATCTTTATAGGTTCAGGTGACAACACTCATAAGTAATAGAGACTAGGTAAAAGCCTTACTAGCCTTGGTTACATAAGTGAGAGACTCTTTGAGGTAGAGAGGAGGAAGGGTCATGGAATCTATAGAACCATTAGGAACCATTCCCATGGCATGATACCTATCCATAGTGGAGGATTTATGGTATTATGAGTCTATAGACCTAAGGCAATGTCTTGATGAGTCCTAATGGGGTGAGTACAAAGTGAGTTTGGTAGGTGGTTCTAGTGTAGTGACACCAAGGTAGTGGGATATGTCCATAGGTGGATAGATAGGTATTGTAAGGGAAATGAACTAGGAGATAATGATTTGCTAGGAGATATTGGTGCCCCAAGGGCATAGCCATGATATGGTTTAGGACATACTATATCTTGTTGTATATTATTTTGATTCTGGCCTATGATCTAATGTGGTGAGATGTATGTTTTGATATAGAGACACATGTATATTGGTGTATACATTATGATGATATTGAATCATGATTTATATAAATGATCTATGTTCAGTACTCATTACTCATGGTTTTGATGTTAATATTTATGATGTGATTTTTATTTTTATTATTGATGATGTTATATTGTTTATGCTTATGTTATGGATATGGATGTAAACTCATGTATCTAGGCATATGATGAGTTGTATCTTGTTTTTTTTTATGGTTATGCATTATGACATGCTAAATTCTATTGAGTATATGCTTCATTATTTAGATTTAGACATGCAGTGAAAATGGTTGCTTGCTTTATTTTTCATGGATGCTTGAATTTGACATGATGATGGATATACTAATAATGTATGTTTTTTCTTATTATATATGTTGATGTGTTGTGTTTATGATTATGGTTATTATTATTTTATTAGAGGTAGAGCACATAAAGTAAGGTAATTAATAACACTAGATGTGAGAACAATGGATATAATCAAGAGATAAATGTCTTAGTGAATATATCAGCTCATCATAATAGGATAGGAAGAGGTCACAATGCTTCTTCTTTGACAAGTAATAAAACAAAATCGAATTTGGGTTGGCTTAAGGAACATAATCCCTTTGAATACTTCATATTAGCATTCGTTAGTTTGTTAAAAAGGTGTCATCATCACATAATGCCAAGTGAGCTCAAAAATCCCTTACTTATATTGTATAAAGGGGAGATAGATGAAATGTGTAACCTTATTGTGAGACTAGCATGCTTCTTCTATAGGTTTCTAAAGGTCTAATAAATAAGTCTATGTCATAAAAAGTGTAGATTGATTTATGCAAGAATTGTAATCATGAGAGTCGATTGTAACTTTCAAAATTAGTTTGCTTATTAGAGATGATTATGGATTTCAAAAATTCATTTGATTTTTCTATTACTTGAAAATGGGTCTTTTAATTATTTACTTAGGAGGCTTGGTGAAGTTGATAGATGTGGGAAGCTTCCAAGAAATTGCTTATTTTGACAAAAGCTTTTACTCAGCCATGATTTGAGGGAGTGGTCTAAGTTTGTGTGCTTTGTTTAATGATTTTTATATTTGTCCTTTGAGGGAGAAATCCACCTTACTTTGAGTAATTTCAAATATTTTTTTCAATAACTATCCTTGAAGGGATCAGTCTATGAATGCTAGGAATGACCCATGATTACTATTGGTTTGGATTTTGCCTTTTTTTTATTTGTTTGATTTTTATTGACATAGGCATGATTATATAGGCTTAAAGGGTTCACATTTATTACATAAAAACTAAAATCAAAATAAGGTTGATTAGGTGTAAAAGGGTGCAAGTGATAATGATCATGGGAATCCATCCTTATGAAAAGGGGTTGAAAGTAACATAAGAATCATGCCATGGGTAGAGTCATAGTACCCATAGTTCAATATTAGGATATGATAATGATGGATAATCACATGATTAATTTTTAATTAGTTTCCCCTAAAATAGGGAGATGAATGTGGTTTGTAATCAAGGGATGATCTTAAGTTATACAGAATGGGAGTTTGATCCTTTAAAAAAAAGAAAGGATACATATGTGAAGCATTAAGGGGCTCAGGTTCTAGGTTACCTTAAAGAGAGGACAATAAATAAGCTCTTGTTACATACTTATGGGTTATGATATAATGTCCAAGCTAATTGAAATCAAACATTCCCCACTTGCTTTTCTCCATATTGGTGACATGTTGAATTTCCTTTAGGAGGAGGTCTACAATGTTAATTTCTCACACTCTAAGGTATTTTTTATAGGCATGATTGATGTGTTTTTAGTATAAATTAAGATGGGTAAGGTCGGATAAGTGATGCTCATCAACTAACTCAAGTTGGGCTAAATGGTGCTGATGATAACCATCATCAATAATTATATCTTGCAGATATATGTGAAGAGATGGGATTTGGACTTCAAGAGGCAAGATGACCTTAGCTCCAAACACAAGAGAGAATGGGGTAGTACTCATAGGGGTTTGGATTCTAGTGAAATATACCCACAAGGAAAAGGGGATGTGAAAATTCTAATCCTGACTAGATGAATTGACCATTTTAGTGAGCATGTTGTTAAGAATTTTGTTAAAGGATTTTGTTTGTCCATTCACTTGAGGCTGATAGGGTAAGGAAAAACATAAATTAATAAAAAATACATCATAAAGACCCTAGAATTGATTTTTTAAAAATATTTACCATTTTTAGTGATAATATTGTGAAGAACATCAAATCAGTAGATGATGTGATAGTTGATAAAGTTGATAGTTGATAAAATACTTGGTTATAGTGATGATAGAATGGTGTTACTATGAATAATGGGGGTTAATATTGCTAATAAGGTCTAAACCCCATTATGAGAAGGGATATAAATTAGTAAAAACATGAAGGCTATGGATAGGTGCATGATGTAAATTGACATGTTATTAACACTTAACACACTTTTTCACATAATCACAATAGTCTTGGTTAAGGGTAGGCCAATAATAGCTAAAGAGAAGGATGCATTTAGCTATGGTGAGGCCATAAAAGTTTACCCCATAAATTCCATCTATAGACACCTAAATCTAGCCATCAATAACCCCCAATCAGGCTTTTGGCCAGTTCCACATAAAATGCACAATTTGGCCTAAAAACACTAAAAAATGCTAAAAGATATGAAACTGGCATATTCAAGTGATGATTTTGGCTAGGATATTCCTAAATGGGGCAATGAGGTTTATGATCCAGTTAACTTTGATCAGATCATTTCGAGTCAAAATGCCAATTTTGCATCTACATGCTCTGGACTACTCTTTCCTATCAAATATTCTACACAAGATGAATGCCTTCATTTTTTTTTGTTGGTAACATCCTAAATGAGAATATGCATCCAATGTATCTTATGACACCTTCTAATTCTAATCTAGTCAAATTTAGGACTAATAATAAGGCATTATAGTCAATTTGGGTAATTTTTGTACAAATTACTTAATCATGCTTAAGAGCTAATTAACCCAAATCAAAGCATAATAAAAATATTCCATGGAAACTTGTTGAAAACTTATTTCTAGAAATGAATATTGAATATCTGCATCATCAAGTGACCTCATTTTTTGGGAAGACATTCCTAGGCTATAAATGCCATAAATATTAGGATTCATGCCCTCCATGCCTCTTAATTGCCCCTTCTTCCAATGTCATGATGAGGATAATTACAAACATAATTCCAAAAATTTAATTAATCCTCAAACACACATCTCAATTTTAAGATGGATGATTGAGGTTAATTCTGATCAAATCCAAAAATCTATAAATAGGAGGCCCCACAACATCATTTCTAAGCTTAATTGGTGCAAAGTTATAATGTAGGATTGGTACCAAAAACTTTATGAAAATAGTGTTACCATGTCAAATTGATTTCAATCTAAGCCAAGCCACAACCCAAAGGTGCTAAGGAGAGATGGAGGTAGCCAATCTTCCATTGCCAAGGACTTCATGAGCATAAGTTGAGCAAGCCACTACTACAAAGTCATTTTGAGCATCCAAGGAAGGTGAAGAAATTACTGTGTTTTAATTCCTTGATTTTTAGTTTTCATTTTATTTTGTTAACTAATCTCTCCCTAGTGTCTAGGCCTAGATATGTTATTCTATTCGTGTGTTTATTTCACTTTTTTTCATTTTGGAACTAACACCATACTAACCATCCTCTCTTAAGTCAAATTCCTAGTTCACATAATGGCATGCCCAGTGAAACTAGATGCATCTCACACCTAAATGATATCCTTTTATAACTCCAAAATATTTATTTGAGATCTTAAAACTCTTGAAAATTAATTTTCCAAATTTATTTTGCCATTTTTTGTTGCCACAATTTTTACATAGTAACTGACATCGATAAAAATACCAACATCAATTACTTACCTAACCAACGTTGGTCAGCAAAACCAACATCGATTAGAGAGTAACCAAAGTTGGTGGTAATAACTAACATCAATCACTGTGTTTTTTACAAAAACATAGACCTGAGAGATACTTTTTCAAAGTTTATTATTTCAAGCTAAAAAGAGATTCAAAGATTAAAGGACATGCTAACAATTTTGCTGTAGGACCAAGCTTGATATTTATTCAAAACATGTTTAAATCACCTTTTCATGCTTAAAAATCCATTAGGAACCTTTTTTTATGTTTAACAAATAACTTAGATGATTTGGTGAATGTTTTCAAATTTTTTATCTAAGACCAAGGGGTCAAATTAACACCACCAAACTTTTCATTTGGGTTTAAAATTGAACACACTTGTCAATTTTTGTTTGTAATAGCTATTTAGTTTGATTTTGTTTGTCAAAAAGAGAGATTCCACATGTATTCTCTTCCATTTGTCCCCTTAAGTGAACCCTTAGAATCAAAATTTCCATTCCTATTGCAAAAATCCTAGTCCAAGGATTAGAAATAATGTCATCTAAAGTACTCCCCAAAAACTTATCAAAGTTTGGGTGACCATGAAAATGACCCTAAAGTCTTTATTTTTATGTCTTTCATTTCATTGCATCTTGGCTTATGAGGTGGATGTCATTACCTCTCATGAGTTCTTTAGGTAAGCTTTGACCTAGGGTTTCATCTACCAACATTGACTTCATTTGGCTCCTTTGGAGTTGCACACAGGACGTATTTGTATTTGGACATCACACTACACTAAGCGGATAGTAGGATGTAATGGTTGTAAAAAGGACTAGACATTTTTACAAATAGCTAATGCCATGGTCACCCAATTTACATGATTGTATTTTGTATCATTTGATGTGAAATTCATTATGCAATTTATTCCCCCAGAATGATCAAAACCTTGATAGTTTTAGTCAACTCCATTTTTCCATACCCTTGCTAGGATTTTGGATGATTATACTTAATGTATTTTGGTCATGTTTGCTTGGTATGTGTTGAGGATAAATAATTGTTTTTTAATTTATAAGCCATGTCAAAATAATGCATTTGAGTTGTGAAGAGTAGTGTTATGTTTCCCAAATCATGTCAAAACATTTTTGAGCCTTTTTAGCCTTTGAAACATAAACATTGACCCCATCATTTGAGTATGCTTATGCCGTTAAGTTTCTCAATTTGTTTCAATATTTTTTTACCATTGTATCAAAACCATTTGTTTTAAACCATTTCATATATACCATTTAGACCTTTGTCTTGTGCTGTCATGTTGCCCAATCTTGTTTAGCTTGTTTAGTCAAATCCTAGTTTTCTATGTTGAGTTTTCAATTAGCCTTGTTAAGTTCAGATCCAAACATTGATTTATTTCTATTTAGGCGTTAATTAATTAATTTAATACATAAATATTTCTCTTTTGGGTTGCATAACTTTAGTTAATCAATTACCCAAATTTGTAAACTATTGATGATTTGTTTGTTCAGTGCATATCCTCATCATTATTTGTGCCTTTATTTGGGAGAATACAAAATTTATCAAAGAGCCTTTTATCTTATGCCTTATGCCAACTAATCATGTTTATGTTTTATTCTATGTGACAGGTCTATGTCAAATTTTTTTACAAACTTGTTAGATTAAATCAAATCACATTAGCATTTGTTTCAAGTCTAGATTTTGATGTTGTTTAGCCAAGAGTCCTAACACATGCCTATTTGTTTGAGCCTAGATTTTGACTCTAAATTTGGAAAAAAGACCTAGTAACTCAACTTTTCCCTTTCCTAATTTAGACCTTATTTGGAACACTTTGACCTAGACCTTTGACATGCCAATTTTTATTCAGATGTTTGACCTTTTGTGTGTATGAAATTTGACGTTAGACATTTGACATTAGGTTGTTTTATGCCAAGTCTTATCACAAATAATTTTGGAGATACATGTCTACTTTTAGACCATATTGGAGATACATCTCCATCCCTTCGACCAAGTTAGACCAAGTTTGAACCATTTGTCCTTTTGACAGTTTTTTAGAGTTTGTACAACTCTAAGTCTTTTTATTTTTAGAGCTTTCATAATTTGCATGGATATGTGTTACTACACCTATGGTGGAGTCACTTATAATCAAACTTATAATTGGCTACACAAAATGACTTTTAGGTCTTTTTTCAAGACCCCAATGATTCTAATATTTTTTGTGAGATAGATTTCTATCTACCTCATATTAATAATTCATGGAAACAAAGTCATGAAACAACTTACAATCCAACTCAAGAACTTAATTGGCATGAAGAGGCTTGTGAAGAGGATTTAAAGACATAAATATAGATAATGTTGTTTGGGATATGAATCCATACCCTCTTTACAAAAAATATTACATGGAACATAGTCAAGAACTAGCTTATGATCCAACTCATGATTGGGATGATATGGTTTGTGAGGAAGACTTATTTGTTTTTTATTATGCCAATAATCAGGTTTCACAATATCCTTTTACTTTATAATCATCATCTACCCCTAACCCTCCTTTGGTTTATAAAAACTATAAATCTCCACAATATCTAAGGAATATCATTACCATTCCTAGACCTAGTCATTTGGCTTGTATGAGCAACCAAGCCCCAAAATACCCCTTCATCATTCTAGGAGCTTGTCCTTTAGCTTATGTGGATAATAAATCCCCAAAATGATCTATCATTACCATCTCAAGACTTTTTCCTTTGTCTCATGTGAGAAATCAATCTCCTGAAGGCCCTACCATTATCCAATCACAAGTCATTCCTCATCTAGTACCAATCCCAACCAAACCTCAACTAATCTAGTCATTCAAAGACCAAGATATGTTCCAAATTCATATTTTCATTAGAAACCAAGGCCAAGAGAACTAACCAATCTGAGATGTTTTTGTTGAATCAACCATTTGTAATAGGTTAACCTATGATAAATTGCCTATTGATCCTATACTAATTATTAAGGATCCTCACTCTGATGAGCTAGTCTTTCTTGAGTCACTTCCTAACGATTATAACCACATTTGGTAAAATCATTACCTTGACCATGTGCCTATTTTTTAAGAGCCTCCTATTGACAATATAGTCTTTGAGGAGTTGTCTCTTAACCTTTTTCCCATCCTAGAGGAGTCTCACTTTGACAAACCAATCTTTGTGGATCCCATCATGTCATTACAGGTTGTTACTTATCCAATACCAAATATTAAACAAGACATAATTACAAAAAAATTCCCATTAGATGAAGAATCAAAGTCAGTGTCAGGTTTTACTCTTAGACTGACATTATATTTATCATCAAAATCAAAATCTGAATCAACATTAGTCTCAACATCAGATTCAGAGTCCCTTGAGTTAGAATCAAATTTAGATTAAGAATATGTTCATGATTGTTACAACATTGGTTACACATGATTCATAAATCAATTTGAATACATTTGTGATCCTTATATGATTTCTAAAGATGAGTACTGTAGCTTTGACACAAGTTATCCTAGTATCTTCTACAAGGATTGTGTAGCCTCTCCCCATTTCATTACCATTCCATTCCACTACCATCAACCAAAATAGCCATATCATTGGAATTCCATCTCCCATAAGTGTTGATTGGGATCAATAGAATCACACTTTTTTGAAATGCATCCACGAAGACATAGCATTTAAAAAAGAGTAAGGAGGCCAAGACAACATTTATGTAGCAAAAAAACACTCTCCCAAAAGAAGTAAAAGACAATCAATGTCAAAAGTCAATATTCCTTAGTGAAACCTTATCAAAGGCACTACAAGACAATCAAGGAAAATTTATTGGTGAAAACCTCTTTGAGGCACAAATAGCTGAGCATAAAATTTCTTCACTACTTGATGAAGACAAAACCAAAGATCAAATCAAAATAGCTTCTTATCTATAACCTAATTAGATGGTAGCTACTCTCAGGCCCAAAAAATAAAAAAATCTGATGGTCCTATCAAGAGAAATATATTTTGACCCCACCACAACCAAAATAATGTCAAATCTAGCATCATCAACATTACATGTGACTGAAAGTCCTGATCTTCATTTATTACCCCACCATTATACATTCTACTATCATTTACCATTCCATTCCATAATCAAACCCACCATCCATTATGTGTCCCTATTTACCATCCATGGTTGCACTTTCCTTTGTAGAGGCTATAAAAATACCTTATCTTGACATTTGAAGGAATCAAAATCAATGACCAATGAAGATCATAAAAGTATTCTTGACAACCAAATTTGCATGACATTCTTGATAGAGTAGCTATTCAGATGTGGTGTGGGCTAGTAATTAACATGATCAAGTATTTTATTTATATCATTTGTTGATTAGGGCATGCATTTCCCCATTATTAGGAATAACAACATAAAAACCATACCTAGGCCAAAAACATGTACCATACCATTTCATTTGCATGTCATTACCATTTTTATATATGCCTATTTTCCATTTTCACAGATCCTACCATTTACCCCATCACATTGGGGCAACCCTCCTATCATTTTAACCCAATTAACAAAACCATCATTATCTTAAGAAATACCATACTATCCTCTCATTCCATTCCTATCTAGACCAAATCTTGTTTTTAGTCATCCTACCATATCATATTTTGATCTTAGGTCTTTGATTCTTCTTTAAATTTTTATGAGAGGATTTTGATCAAGTTTCAATAGTCAATCCAATCTATGTTTCAATGATAGTCTATGAAAGTAGTGTGATAGTTGATCTGGCAAGATATCTTTCATCTGATCAAGTTTGTTTATGTGAACCTGCTTATAATCACCTATGGGAAAATCAATGTCTCACTAGTCTTGCTACTAATTATAACCACCTATGGGAAAATTAGTATCATTGAACTATGCCATTTTATCTTAGTTATAACCACCTATGAGAAAACTAGGGGAAACACTTTTTTACCATGTATTTTTGCATCACCTTATCATCATTGGTTTCATTTGACAGGCCATTTACCAGATTTGAGAACTTATTAGGACCTATTTGGTTTTTCCTTACCTTTTATGTGGATATAAATACTATGACTTGAGGTCATTTCATGACTACATGGGTCATGATTAATTCATGTTGAGATCACCTCAATCCTCCTTCCCATATGCTCTCACGATTTTGTGAGCAACCTAAGCCAAACACTCATTATTTTATGAGTAGGTATCTTGTCATTCTCTAACGAGTTAAGATACCCTAAAAATTCCAAAAAAATTCATAACATTTTAAAAATCCAAAAATATTTGTCCTTTCTAATCCTAGTCAATTATCCTTGATCTACCTTACTGGGGCATTGTCATTATTAGGATGCTTTCTTTTGATTTTATTTTCAATATTTATATTTTTTTGTTTATTTTAAGTTATTTTTTTGTTTGTTTTTCTATTCTTTTGTTTATTTATTCTCTTCCTTGTTTTTTCACTTTTAACACTATTTCCTTCACTCAGTCTATCTGTGTTCATTGGGTTATTCTTTTCACACATTATTCTTGAGTCTATCCATATTCATACATCAAAATTGTCATCATGGTTTCTATCATTGGTGCATTATTTTCAAGTGATTATTGGATATTAGGAGTCAATCCTTATGCATATTTTGGGATAGTCTTTATGGTGTTCTATCATGAATCCTACCATCATATTCTACAACAAAAATAAGCTTCATTAAGGTCTATAATCACTGAAGCCACAGAAGTTTCTCCTTGGCACCTTGGTAGATCCTACCATCCCACCCTTGATCAGATTAACCCATTATCCATTCTAGTTGTGTCATTGTTAATTAGGATGAGAATCTCCTCATTATCAAGTACAACTAAATCATTCACACTAATCAATCTTATTCTTTTATTAACCTCTTTTATCACTTTGTAGCAATGCATATTTAATCTATATTCCAAGTTATATCCTTGAGTTATGCTTGCTAATCAACCCTAACTGGGGCACAATCATCTTTAGCCAATATAGGTCCTCTTAATGATTATAACCACCTATGGGCAAATCATTATTTTGAGTTTTATTCTTGATTATAATTACCTTTGGGAAAATTGTCATCCTTTTTACATCAATGCATGTAAGCATTTTCTCATTTGGACTAATCTCAACCATGGGTTAATTCCAATTTTCTTCTTGTTTCTTTTTGAGGGACCATCCATCAACAAATTTGATATCCACTCCCTCGATGGGACATCATCATAGGATTCCCAAAATCATCTAGAGATTTGTTCTTTAGTCATCATCTTCTTCATGGCATACAGACCATCTCTCATTATTTGAGAAGACATTACTTTGCCTATGGTTTGTAACATCTTCCAAAATAATGTAAAATTGTAGACACTTAAATTTGGCTACTGATGACACCCAATTAGGCTTTTGGCCAATTTCTACCTAAAATGCATAACTTGGCCTAAAAACACTAAAACACACTAAAACATGTGAAACTAACATATTCAAGTGCTACTTTTGTCTAGGGTATCCCTAAATGGGGAAATACAATTTATGAGATAGATAACTTTGATCAGATCATTTTGAGTCAAAATTCTAATTTTTCACCTACATGCTTTGGACTACTCTTTCCTATCAAATCTTTTACATAAGATGTGTGCCTTCATTATTTATTTTTGGTAACATCCTAAATGGGAATACCTATCCATCACACCTGATGACACCTTGTAATTCTAATCTAGTCAAATTTAGGACCAATAACAAGACATTCTGGTCAACTTGGGTAATTTGTGTACAAAGTGCTTAATCATGCTTAAGAGATAATTAACCCAAATCAAGGCATAATAAAAAATTCCATGGAAACTTGTTGAATACTTATTTTCATAAATGAATATTGAATATTTGCATCATCAAGTGACCCCATTTCTTGGGAAGACATCCCTAGGCCATAAATGCCATAAATATAAAGATGCATGCCCTCTATGCCTCATCAATTCTTTCCATTATGCCCTCCATGCCTTTTAATTTCCCCTTATTCCAATGTCATGATGAGGATAATTAAAAAATTAATTCCAAAAATTGAATTAATCCTAAACCACACATCTCAATCTTGAGATGGATGATTGAGGTTGATTCTAATCAAATCAAAAAATATATAAATAAGAGGCCTCATAACATCATTTCTAAGCTTAATTGGTGTAAATTTATAATGCATGATTGGTTCCAAAAGCTTCATGCAAATATTTTTACCATGCCAAATTGATTCCAATCCAAGCCAACCCACAAGCCAAAGGTGCCAAGGAGAGATGGAGGTAGCCAAGCTTCCATTGCTAAGGACTTCATGATCACAAGCCAAGCAAGCCACTACTACAAAGGCATTTTCAACATCCAAGGAAGGTGGAGTTATTGAGTTTTCATTCCTTGCTTTTTAGTTTTGTTTGTCATTTTATTTTGTTAACTAAGCTCTCCCTAGTGTCTAATCCTAGAGATGTTATTTTATTAGTGTGTTTATTTCTCTTTGTTTTCATTTCTAAACTAACACCATACTAACCATCCTCTCTTGAGTCAAATTCATAGATCACACCATCATGTGTTTCCTTGATATCTTGAAATGCTTTGTGACTATGTAGGAAATGAAAGAGGAGACCTTAAAAACCTTGTTTATAAAAAATTCCCCCACAATGGTATAATGTAAGGTACTCTAGATAAACTCTCTTTGAGCATTCATAGAAAGACCAAAAAGAATGATGGTAAGGTTGAGGTAGTTGTACGTATATCAATACCAAAGGTCAGGTTAGGTCTCCTCCACATTTAATATGGTGGGAGAATCTAGTTTGACATAAGAAGGATAAGTAAGTCTATGGATAATAATAGATAGCTTAGATTTAGATGGTACAGATGGGATCTGAGAGGTGAGGGAATCTATAGTGTCGATAAACTTATTGGTAGATCACGAGGTTAACTAGATGCGATAGTGTTCAAATGATATCAAGAGTTCATCAACTAGTTGTTTTTACTATTACAAAACATCATTATTACATTGGTAAGAGTCATTGACTTGATTGACCATAAGTTAGGATTCACCAAGGATGTTGATTATTTTGACTCACAAGGCTAAGATAGTCTAAAGGCCTATCATGAAGGCTTTATACTCAACCATATTATTAGTACATTCAAATTCATGTTTGAAAGACAAAATAAGAGGTTCATCATCAAAAGGAATAAGGATGATGTCAACTCCCCCACTGCATTTACACTTAGATCTATCAAATAACATGGTGAATTTATCGATGAAGTCCACCTAAGAGGGTCATGATGGACTCATCAGGGAAATCAAGAGGGGGAGGTTGGTTATCTACTAGGGGTACTTTAGTTAATTTTTCAATAATGACCTACCCTTTATTTGACTTTTACTGAAGGAACTCAAGGTTAAAATCCATTAAAAGCATGAGCCATTTGGACATACATTAGTTTTGGTATATCTTAGAGTGCATATACTTGAGTGGGTTAGTATTGGTTATGACATAGGTTTTTTGGTTAATAAGGTAGTGGGAAAGTTTTATGGTCACAAATACTAAGGCTAACCAAAGTTTATTAGTATGGGTGTACCAAGTTTTATACTCTACAAGCATACAATTGATGTAGTAGATGATTTCTTTTTGTGTTTCTCATCTCGATAAGTATTTCCCCTAGGGAGTGGTTAGTGGTGGAGATATAAATGTAGAAAGGTTTGTCATCCTTGGGATGGGTAATGATATGTGGAGATAAAAGGTAGTTTTTGAGTGAGTTAAAGGCCTTTTGACAGTCACTATTCCACTTAAAAATGCATCCTTATTTATAAGGTGGTGGAAGGCTTTGCATCAGTCTGAAAGCTAGGATATAAAGTGATAGATGGATTAGATCTAACCCTACAAACTATGAAGTTGCTTGAGGTTGATTGAAGGAAACATGTTGAGTATTGCTTTGATTTTGGCAAGATTAACTTCAATCCTTTGAAGAAAAATGATAAAGCCAAGGAAATTTCCTTAAAAGACCCCCAAAATGCACTTCTTAGGGTTAAGGTAGATATAGTAATGGATGAGGTTCTTAGAGATAATCTTGTTAATGGATAGATGGTAGATATAGTAATGGATGAGGTTCTTAGAGATAATCTTGTTAGAGATTTGAATTTCCCAAGAAGGTCATCCACATAGTCTTCGACAATCTTGTGGATAAGGTCATGGAAGGTGTAGGCCATAACACATTGGTAGGTTGCACTAATGTTATTTAGTCCAAAAGTCATGAACCTATAGTATAAGGTCCCCCATGGGGTGATAAAGGTAGTTTTGTGTTGATCTTTAGGGGAAATTAGGATCTAATTATAGCCTAAGAATCTATCTATGAGAGATAACATCTCATGACCAACTGTAAGATTAACTATTTAGTCAATGCTTGGTAGAGGAAAGTCATCTTTGGGGCAAGAAAATTTGAGGTCATGAAAGTCCAAAAAAATGCCTAATTCCCCTATGGCTTAGTGATAGGTAAGACATTCAAAAACCATTATGGATAGTTAATGGGTTGAATGAAATTGATAGATAAGAGGCATTGAATATCTTATTTAATGAGAAGGGCTATTCAAGGGTGCATACGTCAAAGTTTTCTATTTATGATCTTGGATTCATAGTTGGTGACTATGTTATGGGTGTTAATGGTAGGGTCAATTCTTGGCATGTCACTATAAGACCAAGTAAATGCTATGATGTGATATTGGAAGAAAGAGGGGAAATCTCAAAGTTCCTCAACATTTAATGATTAGCCAATTTTGATAATATGAGGTTGTTTTTTATGCCCAAGTTGATATCCATGGTGTATATTTTCAACATGGTTGAAGTCTTAGGAGGAAAATATTTGTGGATGGAATAATATGGTACACCAAGATATGTGAGAATAGAATCATCATCTTGGCATTGAATGGTATTAATCGTAGGAGAATCATCTCCTATCATCTTAGGATGGGTCATAAGGATGGATATGGTCTCCCCCTCTTTTTGATAATTTAGGGCTCTGAGGCTAATCATGTTAATGAAAAACATTTTTAGGGGGGATGATGTCCTCATCCTCACACATAGGTGGAGGAGAAGTTGCTGAGGAAGGGATGTCTTCCTCAATAATGGTGACGGTATATGGTTTGGTTTTCCTTTTGGTGGGTAGAATGAAACCAAGTCCATGTTTTTCATGAGGCTCTTTGGTCCAAATAAAAATCAACTCGTGTGGGTCTTACACATATAATCTAAGACCAAATCCTTTTGAACCACACCTATAGAGGTATATCTTGGCAAAACTTGGTTTGTCTAAATAAGAGAAGTTGGATGTAAATGGTTAAGGTGAATGAGAGGTGCTATAAGGGGTAAGTGGTTTTCTGAGTCCCCTATAGATGAAAAGGGTTTAACAATGTGAAGGTATAAAGATAATAATGGCTCTGATATTGGGATCACAACTAGGTTGGTATTCAAGTGTACCATACTCTTGGGGAGTATGGAAAGCATCAAGGGCAAGGAGATGATATTACCCTAGTGAAAGATGTTAGAATATGAATTCCAAGTAGTCTAAGCTGGGGATCTGATCAGAGAGGATGAATGAGCTAGTTGATTCCTCATATATTAATAGATCATCCTCATCATAGCGCTAATGGATAATGGTTTGGAGAGATTTATAGTTTCTTATGTCATAACCTAGTCTCTTATGATAAGATCACACTTGGTGGTCATTATACCAGACCAGTTTTGGATTGAGAGGGGTGAATGACCTAATAGGGTGTAAGGTCAAGCAAGAATATTTTAATAACCTATAAAAAATAGTTGAGTAAGATTCAACTAAGGGTGGAGAGGGTTTTGGTTTTGGTAATGTAGAGGTTGATAAGTTGAATGTAAGAGGTTTTAGGGTAAGTAGTTTGGTTATTGATGGCTTGATGAACATAGGTGTGTCTGAAATCAAGTGTGTTATTATAACCAATAGTTGTGGTTAGGTTTTGTTTGAGACAATAGGCTTCCTAATAAAAGTGAAGGGATGAGGAACCAAGATAAAGTTCAAGTTTAAGGGAGGTAGGAGTTTGGCCCTTTAGCCTTTTGGTGGCTTTACTTCCTTTATTGATTTGGTTTTGTGTTTGGTTGTTGAATTTAGTGAGGTAAGCTTCACTTTCATTTATGAGTGATTAAGGATTTATGTAGGGAAGGTTTCAAGGTTTTTGGTTGGTTTGGTTGGAGAGGTTGATTTGGTTATTTTGGATTTGGGTGCATTGGATGGTTGAGAAATTGTTGGGTTGGTAAAAGTTTTTATTGATTTGGTTGATAAGGGAGGAGGTTGGATAATAGAAGTGGTGGTTTGGTCCATCAAAGTGGGGGTTAGAGGTTCATGTTTGGTGATATAAGGGATCCCCAATTGCTACCAAAAGGTGGATCGATCCATCTCAGGGTTGGAGATAAATTCCAGTTTTTTCACTAACCTAAACAATGGTTTGTAGGATGGTTTCACTCCTTGGATAGTCAACTTAAAATATAATCCCATAGGTTTATAAATTGGAATGGTGACCTCATCCTTTTCCTAAAGTAAAGGATGTAAGGTTTGGATGAGTGACTCTTTTTTGGGAGGTAAAGACATGGTGACTTCTTGTTTTTAGAATGATCTCCAAAGGGGCATCAAGTTGTTTGGTATTTGAGGGAGACAGTAAAATGGTTGCTTGTTCTAGTATGTCATTCAAAGGAGGGGTTGATGGCTCTACTACCTCAATAAGTGGAAGAGGGGAAAAGGATAGTTCTTTGGTTTGGGTATCCAAAAGAGGATAAGGTGATTCCACTACCTCAATAAGTGGAGAGGGGGAAGAATAGGTAGATTGGGTAGTAGGTTCTTCAACAATGAGCATGTTAAGAACCATATTGATAGTATGGGCATCATGATAACACTCAACTTTATTTCTCTCATTTTTGGTAGGTTCATGATTGGGAAAAGGTTTACTAAATATTTCAAATACTTAGTTTTGAGGTGCATTGGGGCTATCCAACACAATCTCTCCTTTGTTAATGAGGGATTAGACAATACTTTTTAAGGTATTACACCCACTAACAACATACCCTACCACTCAATGGAAAGCACATAAATCATTCTCTTTATACCAACTAGGTATATGATGAGAAGAATTAAATTGTTGATGAGGCTTGATAGGAGGAAATTGTATGATATTATCCTTTAGTAATTTCTTTAGGATTGAAGCATAATATTCCTTGAGTGTATTAAATTACTTCTGATTATTTTGGTTTTAGTTTCTCATGTTTTGTTTTAAGGAGTTAGAGGAGTTTGGTTGACTGTCAAATGGTGGATGAGTGGTTTTTAGGACAACCACATTTATATTTCCATTACTCTTGGAATTGGTAATAATTTGGGTACTTGGTTTATAGGAAAAGGGCTCATTGGTTTTGTAGGTAGAGTTCTTATTTTTCAATTTTAGCTTTCTTTCATCGATGGCTCTATTTTTTAGCTTACATGCCAAGGTAAAAGCTTCATTAAATGACATGAATATCTAGATGCAAAAGATATTGATAATTATGGATCTTTTCCACCTCTTACTCCTCTCTTCTTATAGGTAAGGAAGGAAAGGTGCAACAAGATGTTAACTGGGATTTATAATTATAACTTGTGCATGTAATGGCTTTCATGTGTAATAAGATGAGTTGTTTTTATAAAATCAAGGTGGAGTTGATGTGGGTGTTTAGTTGGTTAGGTAGTACAAGCCTGACCATCAATGGTCAAGGTGACTATCGGTATTCATCCTAACTATTCATAGTCGAGGGCCAAGGTAAACATGTGGTTAAAGGGTGGTCTTAGTTAATTCATCAAACTAACCATGGTTAGCATTGGTTAGGGGTTAAAGGCTCAAATTTTTACCAAGGGGGGTCCAAAGGTATTCCAAGGGTGTTTTGACTTTCAGAACTATGGTTACAGATTTGTGGTGTCTACAAGTAGTTTAGTTGAATTTGAACTATTCCTTAAGATCTTGGTATCCCATAGATAGGATACCTCTTCTAACAACCAATCATCATACAGGTCTCTTTTAATGGTCTCACTAATAGTTTATGACAAGTATGTTTCACTTTTACCTCCCATTATTTTTTAGTAGACCATTCTCTTTCTATGAACTTCTTAATTTCTTCATTTGTCTAACAATTCCATAGGCTCTACTTTTTTAGAACCTTTCACAATGCTTAATTATTCTTTAATTTGTTGTTAATGGGTTTCCCTCATGGTTTCACCTCAAGGAGAGATAGGGGGTCTGATGGGAATAGGATAAGGAGATTGACATGGAAGGGGTGAAGAAGTGAGAGTAGTATTGGTTGTTGGGGGTGAATTGGGGGATGAAGGTGGAATAAAATTGGTTTGATTTGGGTATTAATGTGGAATAAAACTAATAGCATGGGAAAGGAATGATGGAAGGCTTATTTGTTATGCCATAGTGAGTAGAGGAAAGGAAAACATAGATAAAGGTTCACTTACTTGAGCCATACCTAAGGAACCTTGTGAAGTATCATCCAACTAAGGAGGAGTGGAAACTAGAGTGGTTTCCATAACTATAACCACTAAGATAGGATATTAAATATAGGTATGGATGGATCTCTACCTCTCCTCCACATGTGGGCCCAAATGGACCAACATATTCTTGTATCTTAGCGTGTGATAGGGGTCCTAGAGGAGGTTAATAGACCTAGTGTTTCTTTTCAATTCTCATAGCATCTTCTTTGGTGGTCTCTATGTTATATTGTATATGCCTAACCACCGCTAGATACATATTATCTTTATTCATCCTATTGTAAACCTATGTGTCATTCAGAGCATCCATGAATATAATGTTATGTGGATATGAAACATGGCCATAGTTAATCTTCAGCCTAGATTTGAATCAGTCCAGGTGATTCCTTACCATTTTATTTGAATCCCATAGTTTGTAGGGTGCCCATTTTAGGTTTTAGGAAGTTTTGACTATATCCATTGGTTGAAAATGTTCCCATCTGGAGTATTAGATTTGACCAATGCTAAGGGGAGTTGGGTGTACTACCCCTTGCTTATCCCCCCTTAAGGTGACATATATGGAATTGGCCAATTGAGCTAAAATATCTTGCTTTGACACCTTGTCTAGGACCAATTGAGGAAGATACATGGGAAGGGATCTAGTGCCTTTTATCCTTATGATTATTTAATCTAGGTTAATCTATATGTTAACAATCTTCTCAATAGTTATTTTATTATGATCAGACACTATAATCATATCCTTTCCATAAATGGCTTGGTAAACCATAGGGTATAAATTCTATGTTATCCTCGTCATGTTTTTCATAAACTTGTGGCTGTGAAGAATGTTGAATTAATCATAAAGTTTTTTCTTTGGATACTTAGAATATGGATCCCAAGGTTCTTCAAAGGATGAGTGGACCATCCTAGTTATTACATCCATCAAATAAGACATCTTATAAAAGTTACCATTTGACCTATTGTCTAAGATACTAACTTGGTGAATCAAGATAACACTAATGATTTCACCTATGGAAATAATCTTGGTGGAGGTGAGGATGGTGTCCTATCTATATTTCCATGTGAAGTTAGAAATTTTAGCTATGGAACCACATAGTTTTATTACTAAAAATTATTTCTATATAGAATAATAGTGATTAAATTCATCATTGAGGGAAACCTCATCAAACCTTGTATTAGTGTATATCCCTAACCTTCTAATGGAGAACACATAGGGGGATGTGGAAGATGTGAGGCAGAGGCCATTTTTTCACTCAATTTTTGGTTATTTAAAATTGTAAAAAATTTAGCTTGGTCATGACAGAGCTCAAATTTATTGGGAAATAGCTAATTCAATGATATTTTAATTACAATTAACTTGGATGATCACCTATATTGAATTTTAGATTCTCAAACCCTACTGAGTTGATTGAATTTACTTAGCTAATTGATGTAGATTAATGACTATAATGGCCCTTTGTCTTTTCATTTTTTACTTAATTCATATTTTGAATCTGTCCAATGACGTGCCACCTTTTTTGATCTTTGATACCATGTGGATTTTCCTCCCTCTATCTTTAAGTGTTTTGTCATCATTAATTAATATTTTTCACATAGTTAGCTCCTTTCAAGATTTTCATACTAGTATTACATGACCAATGTGTCTTTTTAGAGACACGTGGAAGAATTTCACCACTCTAATTTTTATAGGTAATTTTATTTTATATCCTTCACTTTATTTCCCTGGGCTTGTAGGATCATAATACATGGCATAATTTAGGTGATCTACTCACCCTAGGAGCATCGTACACATTTCTACCTTGGAGGATTTCAAGACTTCTCAAAATGCACTAATAAAAGTAGGATAATAGGATCATGACACATGGATGGATATCACTACTCCACTACCCCATAAATATCATATAAATTAAATTTAACCTTGTCAATCATTGGGTGAATAGGATCTAAACACTTTGCTAAATCTCAAAAATCCACTCACCCAAGAGCTTTTTAGGAATTTTCAAGATTTTGAATGGTTGTGGGAAATCAAGTAGACACCACATGATAGAGTGAGATGACCTAGAAATTCTTTATGGAAAATGGAGAATAAAATCCAAGTAAATATCAACCTACATGAGGTAGTACAAACACTCTAGGGAGCTAATTTACTAGGTAGCTTGAAAAAAATAAAATCTAGAATTAGGAAGTTGCATAGAATTTTATAAAAAGTAAAATTTTGAAGAATTATTGGGTAATTTTATCCTATGAATCTTAAAAAACCTACATACACAAGAGTATTTTGACAACCATTAATACATTATCTCATAAAGAAAAGTATTGAATATTGAGATAACCAGGAAAATGTTAATTTGAATAAATATTGGAAAAGTACACATTAATAAGATATTATTACTCAATAAATGATAACTTCCAAGACCTTTTCATGTTAATCATGCATTAAAATTTCAATAACAACTCTCACATCAAAACTACTTTCTCTTCAGGGTGTAGTGGGTCCCTATTTGAGAGAAGTTTGAGAGTTGGTATGTTGGGTACAAAAATACCTTAAAAGTATCTCCTAGGAGATACCTTTAAAATATGAAACCTATTGGATGATCTTAATACCAATAGGTCTCACCTAATAGTCCCTTCAAGGAGATTCTTTTGAAAGGGGAATTTAGGGTCCTATAAGGATCTCCTAAGAGATATCTTAAAGGTACCATTTAGGGTATTACAAGGACCTTCAAGGTATCACCCAGTAGTGCCTTCAAGGAGATATCTTGTAGTGAATTATAGTACCTTCAAGGGTAGCTTGAAGGTGTCTCATAGAAGATACCTTTCATACATGCATAAGGGTATGCTTGAATGTATTCCAATTCCATTCAAGGTATCACCTCGTACTACCTTCAAACATACATTAAAGGGCATTTTAATATCTTCAAGGGTACCCTTATGTATGTTTTAAACATATCATAAGAGATACCTTCAAACTCTTGGGTTCATCAAAGAGGTTCAAATCATGTACAGGATCCCAAAATATACATAGCTAATTATTTTTCATGATTTTTGTCAAAACCTCGATTACTCAACATATTTTTTTATACTATTAAAATGCATGGTTGAATGTTAGTTTAATTAACTATTTTTCTCTAATTTTTTATTCCACTCTTATACATGTTTGAAAGGTATCTCCTTGGAGATACCTTGAAATTGGGATGAAATGAGGATTGAAGTATCCAACAAATGATATTAAAATCTATTAATTTTGGGATTGACATAAACATTATCATTAAAAAATGTGTTATACATTACCTTTTTAACATTTTTAGGTTTTAACATATCGGTATGTATGTCTCATGGTATAAATAAAGTTTTATCTCCTACATATAGGTATAAATTGGACTAATTTTATAAATACCATGATTAATAAGTCTTGTCATTTATTTTGCAAATGTTGAAAATGAAAAATCATACATCAATATATTTCCAATGTGGAGACTATGTTTCTCTCATAAATAATGGTAAAGTTGTTGGTGAATGAAAAATACACATTGTTTTAGGTCTAGATGCTAACTCCTTGAAATCCATAAATCTCACTTTCACATTCCATAATGAGAAAATACTTATTGAATGTGTAAGTATTATTATGACAAAAGCTTTTAATCTAACTCTATCACTTCCATTTATTAGAGATTCTATGGATAATTTTGGGGACGTAGTTGCTAGTTTTATGATATGGACCACAAAACTGATGCAACAGATCACAAATAATTTTTGTATAGAGGATGACATGGAAGAAGGACACAATAATTTTAGTTCAGTTATGAATATACAACTACTAAAATAAGGAAACTCTTTTTTGGATTTATTGGTTTCATATAATGATGATCTTACCATATTTAAGATCTTGATAAATGATTTTATTGGGGAAAGGGTACATTTGTTGCAAAAATATACAACTCTTGTAAAAGATGAAAAAATTGCTTTTGGTTATGTTGAATTTGCACAACCAGGGGATATTTTTGGTTGTAATCATATCTAAATGATGGAAAACGAATTGGGAATTTACATAATGTACATTCTATAAAATTTTGAGGCTTGTATTATAGAGGTAAATAAAACATATATCATTAGATGGCCTTCCAACAAGATAGTAACCTTAAATGTAGAGCAATAAATTTACCATACATGACACCAAAAGAGAAAGAATTTGGAAATGTTTGAGAAGTAGTAGATAATAAATTCATTATTTCCATTACTTTACTAGAGTAAAGGTATCCAAAAGAACTATCTGGTGCTTAAAACTACATAGGCCAAAAATAATTCAACCAAACACTTCACTCAGCCAAGTGGAGTTTGATGCAATTATAGATAGTGAGATTAAAAAATTATATGTAGAGAAATGTTGTACCAAAAATGCTTTCAATCAAGATTGGAATTTAAGTTACTAAAATATAAAAGGATAAAGTTTCTTGATTCCACCACAATAAATAAGAGGTAACATGTCTTGTATGCCCTTTCTACCAATTTGTTTAGAAAATAAAAAATAAAACTACCATTGATTTTTAGGGTATTGAGATCTGTTTATAAGTTTGGCTTAAAATTTATGGATTGACTAGAAGTATTTTTTAACATTAAAAATTGTCAAAAAAATGGGGAAAAATGCATTCCATATATGGAGGTTTCAAAAAAATAAAAAAAAGACAATAATGGCAGTTAAAGACTCAATGGACCAATTGGTACATGATTTTATAGATGATTCTCCAAGACTTGCATGCCAAGTAGCTATAGATAGTGCATGTGATAATGTTCAAAATCTTCTATAATCTTTCACTGAAGAATTTATGAGGTGCCACATTAATGCAAAACTAGAATATATGGAATAAGAGCCAATATCTTAACCAAAATTCAATAACATGTGGACAACTAATTTTCATGATATGACCATTTCCAAGTCTGATGACTTTGCTAGGTGAAAAATATGTATCTTGTTGACTCAAAAAATGCTATAGGTCCCTATCTAAAGATTAGGAAGATATTATCAATCAATAATTAATGATGCACTCTAATCAGATACTTTATGTAAGATAGATATATTACACACATAAATTAATGTTAGAGCAGTACCTTGAAGACTGCCTCGATGTCATTTAAGATAAGGTGTAACGTCATAAAACATGTTCCAAGAACTATGTGATGTAGATTCATCCTATAGGTATGTCATTAGGATGCAATTTTTGGTTTGGAATAGCTTAGTAAGTGTTATAGAGTGTCTAAAAGTCATTTGGAGTCCATACTAGTTGTCTAGGTGGTTCAAAATTTCAAATCTTATGTTTCTCACCAAAAGCACTATTCAAAAAATTTGAATTATTATGATCCATTTTTATGGACTATGGAATATGAATGGTAATGTAGGAGGTCTAATTTTATTTATCTAGGACTTTTATAAGTAGAGAGAGGATCTTTTATCTTACAAGTCTCTTGTATGGTAATGTGTGATTAATTAGACCAAAATAATTTGTTTTACCCAAGACTCCTATCTAGAAGTAGGATCAAGAATTAGTTATTGATGTATAAGGAGATATAAGGCTTATAAACTTGATATTTAGATATATTTCCTTGAGACAGATAGGATTAAGATCAAACAAAAGTTATTTTTTCATGACTATTTCATCTACAAGATCTAATGAATGTTAGTTAATGGTGATGGAAGTAATCTAATGAATGTTGTAATGGTATTATTGGCGAGTATTTTATTTTTGAATAGGAATTACATTTATGATAATATTTCTTTTACATATACTCAGATAAGTATCCAACTGAAACTCATTATTTCCTTTTAAGGTTTTATGACATGACAACTTTCCAAGTTCTGTGAGCTCTTAAGTGTAATGAGACTTTGTGTAAGTATTTATCTATGGGGAAAGTAATATACCGAAGTAATAATATTTTTATAATATTTGAAGTTGAGTAAAATTCCTTTATTTTAAGGTAGTCTTTTTGTAAAAAAAATTGGTGACTGTGTATAATCAAGAACATAGGGCAGAACCTTGTATGTAGGTGTGCAACTAAAACTTCAAGGAGAACTAGATAGCTAAAACTTGTTGTAATGAATGGAGAGTGGTAAATTAATGAATTGGAAAGTTTAACATTTTTTTTGAATCAATAATGTTTAATTCAAACCTTGAATGATTGATATTGCAGGTTTCCCATACCATAACTTCAAAATTCTATAGAGAGAGTAATGTTGTTTTATATCTTATTTTAGAGTAAAAGTGATAAATAAGGGTTTAAAGTAATCTTATAAGGTGAATAGAACCACATTTTAATTTATAGATTCTTTTGGTATTGAGAAGATAATATAACCCTGTTAAACCCTTTTCCCAATAGATAAAATATAGTAATGAATGACTGAGAATTCTTGTTATTGTACATTTTGGGGGATGGAGATACTTTCTCATTGAAGGATGAAGTTGAGAGAACCCTAGATAGACCTAATTACACTAATAGTTATAATTTAAACTATTATATGTTCATTATATACAAATATATGCACTCTTAGGTCTATACTGAGACAAAAACCCTAGATTAGGGTTTTATCTCTAGTAGAAGATTCCACTAGCCAAAAGGCCCAAATTTTATTAATAAAACTATTTTATCAAAATATAATAGATTTTCTGTGGTTTTAAGTTTGTACCATCACTATTCCATACAAACCAACTTGTAGGTTTGAATGAGGGATAGAAAAGCCTAATTGGGGACTAAGACAATGGAAAAACATGACATGTAGGTGGAGAATGATCAAATCATGAATAATGGAGCTAGAAGAGCCAAATAGGCCCCAGGTAATGATCTTATTTTGTTGTGAAAGTATTTTGTCTTTCCAAACTGAGGTTTATCTACAAATAGGGCTAGTAGAGGTTTAAATCTAGAAAAGATCTTGTGTATAGAAAGTGAGCAATCAGATTATTTTAGTTTCTTGAGTAGGGTTATAAAAGGGGGTTATAATAAGGAGGAAGGTCTTGATGTGATTACAAACATAATTTTATATTAATTTCCCATACAAGGTCACATAGGCATTGAGAACTTGTTAGAATGCATGAAGGTGTAGAGAATACATGAACAATGATTGAAACAACTTGTTGAATGTTATCAAATGGTTGGTTGATAATGTAAGGAACATATGAAACTAGTGTAATAGTGTTATATAATTTCATATCATAGAAGGTTAATAAATCATTACTAGATTGGAAATATTTACAGTGTGAACAAGGACATGAAACTATGGATAAGTTCTACATCACCATGACAAAAATCAAAGTAGTTACTAAAAGAATAGTAAAGTTTCAATGACAGGGATGATCACACATGATCATTGTGTAGGTGGATATAGAATTTTTTTTACCATATGTTCTTAGACGTTCTAACATTACTATCACCTTAATAAATAAGTGTTTGAAGGATATGGAAATGTTAATACTAGATACTTATGGATATTTACTATACAAACCTAGATCTTAATAATATCCATTGTATGATGCACTTTTGTCTAATAACTTCTACCATGAATTCAAGAAATACATAGAAAAAACAAAACCAATTAGTGCCTTAAAATAATTTCCTTCTAAGGTATACCTTAAATTAGGTAACTATTATGGGGATAATAACAACAGGTAATTCCTTCCATCCATTATTATATTAAAAATATGTCTAACCTTATATGGAACTAAATGTAATTCTGTTACATTTACAAATTCACAAAATCAAGTTTTTTGTATAGGTTTATGTTGTAATATTTATCTCTCCTCATTTACAAAGGTGTTTTCTTTGATGTCAATGTTGGATTTTTACATGTAAGACATACCCACAAGGATAATGATGACACATTTAAAAACCTACCTTAATATATAAAGAAGAAAGATGTATGAAGTGTGATAGAGATGATGGATAGTTATAAGACGTGAAAATACAAGAAAAAATACATGCCATATTTGATTGAAGAATTAGTATATTTCAAAGACTATGTTAATAGTTACCAACTGAAGGGATAAAACAAAATATTAGGCTTGACAAAAGGTCAATATTTTATTCTACACATAGATCAAGGTCAGCCCATTATGCATTGAAAAAAATCTATAAGAGATAGAAATTGGTCCTCCATCCCCCCTCCCCATATTTAAATTATGGGAAACAAAATAAAATGGTGAGTTAAATGTTCCAAAATGTAATCTAATGAAAATAATTTTCAAAGACTTGAAGAAGAGATAAAAGTCACAAGATTTCATTGTTACAAAAGTCTTAGATAGAAGTAGAAAAAAGTGTGAAAAATAATTTAAAATCACTTGATTATGTATGTAATGTAATTCAATGAATTTAGTTTGACCAGAAATAGTAAGTGGAAAGATATATCATATTACTTCCAAAATATCGATACACAATGAAAGAAGACATGTTCCCTTATGAATTTGAATATATACAAGATTTTTGGCCTAGAACACACCATGTCATACCCTTGTATAGAGATATACATAAAAAAGTTCATGATAGGGCCCTTGATTTTGGAGTGGCAGTTACAGATACATATGTTGGTCTAAGAAGAAAAAGAAAACAAATTCCATTTGATCCATCTCAAGATGTGAAAAATGGAAATATGTTATTTTTCAGACCTAACAATTCTATAGGGGTGAACTATACAATATAGGTTGTTAAAGCTAAAAGCAATATTGAGATACTATAAATAAATGGAGGTATAGAACAAAGTGTGAACATAGCTTGGTTCATCCCAATTCATGCAAACAAAAAAGATGCAGAAGAAGCCAAAATTTATTTGGGTTGTTTGGACAATAAATGGAATATAAACCCAACTGATACCTCTTTACCATCCATTATAATAGATAATATCATCTACACTTGGAAACCAAATAAAAATTGGAGAGGTCATACACTTGTTCTCACTAATTTTTTAAAAGGCATTGTAATAGGCTATTTGAATGCATTATCATTAGGCACATTAAAAATAATAATAAAGGATTGAGAGCTATTTATTTTTTTCTTTACATTGGAAATTTGAAATGGTGTTTCCTTAATTTTGGAATGAGATGTATGAATTGTATTTTTCAAAATTTAGTGCATATTTTGGGCATGTAAAATGTTTAATTATCCATTTAAAATGTCGTTTTGGATTTACTTATGAGATGCCTTATTTTATATTATTTTATTTATTGTTGGAGAGTTTATCAAGTGTAAATTTGCATTTTGTGTATTCCAAATTAGGTATTCATATTTTAGGTCTTAAAATAAACACTACAACATTTGTTTTTTATATTGTCTACTATAGAAATTAAGTCTTTGACAATTGTGCACCAATAAAAGATCTTCATCATTTGTGAATTGGAACATTCACTTCATATTTTGAGTATTTCAAAATAGTCTTAAAATTATTTGTATTCAAAATATTAATTTCAATTTTTGTGAACTATGAAAGGGTCTTTAGAAAATGTTTTTTGTAATTTGAACATCAATATTTACTCATTGGCTTTTGTGCATTAAAAAATACACTTCGACATTCCCATGTTTGTGAAATGGTCTTAGGGGTTTACACCTTTGAATGCCCCACTTTGGCATTTACATTTTTTGGAATTCACTTCGACATTTGTGTCCCATGTTCTTTCACTTCACAGTTAAATTTTTTGTAAAAACATATTTGGATTTTCTACATTCATATTATGTGCTTTAGTAATAAGAATTGGGAATTTTCCATTTATGTATTAATAAATTATTTTATTTAACATTTGCATTCAACAAATGATATTCAAATTTTTAGTTTTTTTAAATTACACTTCATTCAAGTATTAAAAAATGGTATTATTCAACTTAGCACTCATAAATCCAGTCTATCATAAATTCAAAGTGAAAAATACCGAGCACTCAAGATCATGCCACATAGCACAACATCAACGACTTGACTATGTGGAAAGATGAATAGTCAAAACAAAATTATTGAGTAATGTGAAAAGCCAAGATCATGTTGCATATCATAATCTTGGTGACTTAGCTTTGTGTACGGATGAACAATTAAAATAAAAGTCTTGAGCATCATGAGTAACCAAGATTACAACATGCATCACAATTTTAGTAAGTCAGTTATGTGAGAGACTATATAAACATTTGATAGGTTCTAAATGACTTGAAAACCCATAATCATGACACTTATCACAATCTTAGGGACTCTCTCACAAAATCCAAATTCACCATGGGTGAACTACTGAGTTTCTAAATGATAAACACATGGCTTGTGCAAACTAAAATTTAATGATCACAAGGACATTACCTAAATATTATAAAAATTGGTTCATGATCCAATCAAATATTGACATGTGACATCCCAATCATCCCAAATGGCCTAATAACATATACAAACATGGTATTAGGAGTCTATAGATTACATAATCCAACTAGTTAATCAAAACCCAACCATGTTAAATGGTAATTTTCACTATGCTTGGCCCGATTGAGGTATAAATTATATTTTCTTAAGAAATAAAACTCATAGGATTATTATCTATAAATTTATGGCCTGTTAACTATTTTAAATGGATGTATAAATTCAATTGAAGATAGAAAGACTATGGGCCTTTTAATGACATGATGTGATTATTTTTCACACTTAGATAGATGTGATTTATTTGTAATAAGTCCAATTAATTATTGATAAGTCTAATCAATTATTTATAAAGCCTAATTTATTTCTAATAGTTTTTAAAAATTGGACTACAAACTTTTCCAATCATTTTAAATAATTTGGACTTATTATAAATACATTAGATAGATGTGATTTGTTTGTAATAAGTCCAACTAATTCTTGAAAAGTCCAATTAATTCTTTATAAAGACTAACTTATTTATGATAGTTTTCAAAATTTAGACTATAATTATTTCTAATCATTTTAAATTATTTGGAATTATTACAAATATATTTAGATAGATTTGATTTATTTTTAATAAGTCGAACCAAAACTTGATAAAGTCCAATTTATCTTTGATAGTTTTCAAAAATTCATATTGTTGATAAGTCCAAATTATCTAAAATAGTCCTTATATCTTAATTGATATCCCTAAACGTGACTACATCAGTTACATAGAGATTATCCTATAATTATATTAATGTGATTAGGAATATCTCTATTTATTTGTAACTATTTATAAACTCATCAAGTATAACATCAACATACTCCTTTGACACTTTTGCTACTTCTACTAGTATTTGGACAACCTTTGATTCTTCTTTATTTTCCATTTATGCATATAAAAATAATTTTATCTTCATTTTATTCATGAATTTTATATATAAAATATGTTTTCTATCTTCTATTATTTTGTAAAAGGTAATAGAAATACCTTTGAACCATACTTTAAAAAAGTATATGTGAAGTCTCTACATCATAGATAGTTTTCATTTCATATTTTCATGGTTTTCTCAACAACACATAGAATTCATCCATTAGGATACCATTAAACCATGTTTCATACCTATAATTATTTTTTAGTATATGTGAAGTCGCTATTCACGGGTGACATGGTAGTGGGGCCCAAGTGGTGGGCCCATGGTGGGGCCCAAGTGACTAGACATATGAGGTGGCACAAGTGGGACATGGTATGACCCTCAAAGCATATTGAATTTTTAAAAAATGAAGAGAGAGGAAATGGGATACCAATTTCTAATATCACATGTGTTTGACTTGGGAAGTAAGTTAACCAAGTCAAAAGGCAAAGAGTTTTTAATTCTTTGGCACATGTGTGTGGCTTTTCATGTTGGAGGATAATCATGAGATTTGATGCCATTTCTTGACCCCATGTAAAGGTTTAGTATAATTCTTTTGGACACCTTATTTTTCTTCATGAGGTGAAAGTCAAAGTGAGTTTGGTGGAGGATGACCTCATCAGATTCCAAGTTGATTTGGCCTCACATTAGCAAAGTCATATGCCAAATAGTGTTTTCACCTAAGGGTGGAATTTTTTTTCTTGCATCCCCTTATTTTATTCATCCATAAGTCATCCATTGTAATTTATATAAAATGAGGACATTTTAGAGGTTTTTAATGAGTGGTGGAAGTTGAGAAAATAAGTCATTATTTTTTAGTTTATAAAATAACTTTGTAAAGCTTCTATTCTTGAAAGATAACATTGGAGAAGCAAATTTGAAGGAGGATGTTTTTTTTAGGTTTTTATGTTAATATAAATATACAAATATAATTTTCCCCATGGTTTTTCCTTTTATCTTGCAAGGTTTCCACGTAAACTCTTTATGTAATGTGTTACTCTTGTTTTTTATTATGTAGATTTTATTTATACATTTATTTTATTACACACATATTTTATTTATTCCTAACATCTGGTATCAAAGCTAGGATCTTTGGAAAATTCCTTTGTGAGTTTTTTATATTGATTCAAGGTGTTGTGTTCAAGAATGAGCTACAATAATGACAAGTGGAGTAACCAGATTTGAAGTTGAGAATTTTGAGGGAAAGAATTTCTCCTTATGGAAGATGAATTTAAAGGATCTCTTAGTGCAGAATGACCAATCTCTATCCTTTAAGGGGTTTTTAATCAAGCCCAATAGTATGATAGATGAAGACTATAATAAGATGGATAGAAAGGCTATTTCTACCATTCATTTGTGTCTTATAGATTCTATGCTCTTAAATGTTGTTGAGGAGAATATTGTAGACCCTTTATGGGAGAAATTAATAAAATTATATTAGACAAAATCTATAATAAACAAAGTTTTCTTGAAGAAACATCTTTATAGTTTGAGTATGAAGGAGAACTCATCCATTTTTAAACATTTAAATGAGTTCAACACCATTGTTAGCAAACTAGTTTACATCAATGTGAAGATGGAGGATGAAGACAAGGTCTTATCTTGTTATGCTCACTTCTTGATAGATGAGATCATGTGGTGATGACTATTAGAAATTCATCATCATCCACTCCTAATTTTGAAGATATAGTTTCATCTTTTTTTGGAGATGAGGTGAGAAGAAAGTCTTTTGGTGCATCCTCAAGTAATGAAGCATTACCTATAAGAGAGAGATCTAGTGAGAGGAGCAATCATGGAAGATCACCTTCTATATAAAATTCTAGAGAACATAAGGGAAATTTCTATCACTATGGAAAGGTAGACCACATGAATAAAAATTGTGGGCAATTAAAAAAGGAAAAGAAGGATGGAAAATAAAATCTAGCTTAAACTAAATCTAACACTACAAATTCAAAGGAAGAAACCCCACAAGAAGCATTCTCCCTCAGTAATAGTAGATCACTTTCAAACACCTAAGTATTGGACTCAAAAGCATCATTCCACATGTCTCCACATAGAGATTGGTTCATTGGATACCATCCTTACAATGGAGGATATATTTACTTGGGTGATGATCACCTTTTAGATGTTGTGGGAAGAGGATATGTAAGGATTAAGATAGATGATGGTAGAATCAAAAGATTGAAAGATGTGCAGTATGTTCATGATTTAAAGAAGAATTTAATGTCCATCAAGGTGATGGATGAGATGGGATATTCCCATGATTTTTCTAATAATAAATTTAAAATTACCAAAGGATCTTTGGTGGTAGTAAAAGGAGAATATTATGGCTCTTTATGTCATTTGTGTGGAGATTTAGTGACAAGTATTGCAGTAGCAACAACTAGAAAGAATGCTTAGGATGTTCTGATGCTATGGCATCAATGCCTTGGACACATGAGTGAGAAAGGATTGAAGACCAAGGTATGTTGGTTGGGATTAAGTCTTGTGATTTAGGATTTTGTGAGCACTACATCTTTGGTAGAAAGTAGATGGTAAGATTTACTACAAGTGCAGGTAAAAGTTTTGATTTTATAAAACTTATCCATTCAAATATTTTTGGACTTATCCCTACTCAATCTATAAATGGTAAAAATTATTTTATTTCATTTATATATGATTATTCTAGAAGAGTATGGGCATATTTTTTGAGAAAGAAATCAAAATCTTTAAAAAAAATTAAATAATTTAAGGAATGGGTAGAAAAGATTTTGGGAAAATCTATTGTATGTCTAAGGTCAAATAATGGAGGAGAATATTGCTATAGAGATTTTGGTAATTTTTGTACATAGTAATGAGTTAAAAATCAAAATAGTGTCCCTTATAATCCATAACATAATGGTATAGCTAAGCAGATGAACCTCACTATCATTGAATGTGCAAGAAGCATGTTGAGTGCATCAAAGCTAGAAAATGGATTATGGGTAGAAGCTGTTAATACAGCTATATATCTCACTAATAGATATCCTATAGCTACATTAGATGGAAATAATATAGAAGAGACTTGGTATGGTAAGCCAGTAAATTATTTTGATTTACATATTTCTGGTTGTGATGCATCTGCCCATGTGCCTAAAGAAACAACATCCAAAACAATTTTAAAATCTAGGAAAAGTATTTATCTTGGACATGAAGATACTATAAAGGATTATAGATTATGGGATCCTACTAATCAAAATATTATTGTTAGTTGAGATGTTATGTTTAATGAGAAGTCCATGAAAGGGAAGGAGGTGTAATAGACACCTAAATTTGTACCAGTTGAAGTAGTTAAGAAACGAGAAAATGAAAAGGAGATAGTTGATGCTTTAGAGAAGCAAGTAGAACACAAAGTATATCAACCAAAAGGTATAAGGTCCACTAATACCAAGAGGGTTATATAAAGGTATAATATCTCATTTCAATCATATTTTGCTTTGTTTACTGATATAGATGAACCTTGTTTATTTCAAGAAGCTAGAGAATCTGAGAATGCAAAAGAATAAAGGAAAGCCATAGAGGATGAAATGAGATCACTCCGTAAAAATGAGACATGGGAGATTGTGGATTTTCAACCTAGAATAAAGAGTTTTGGTAACAAGTGGGTGTAAAATTTAAATAAAAATAGTTGTGTGTTGTCGAACAACAAAAGGCTCATTTGGTGGCAAAAGGTTATGTGTAAAAATCAGGTATTGATTTCAATGAGATTTTCTCTTCTGAGGTAAAAATGACTACTATAAAAGTGTTTCTTGAATTTTTAGCTTCACAAAATTTATAGATAGAGAATATTTATGTGAATATAACATTCCTACATGGTGATCTCGAATTAGATATTTATATGGATTAGCCTAAGGGCTATGAGGTAAAAGGAAAGGAGCATATGGTTTGTAGACTAAAGATATCTCTGTATGGTTTGAAACATGTGGTAAAAATGTGGTATAAGAAATTTGACACCTTCATGAAGAGCTAATAATTTATTGGAAGTGAAGGTAATCATTGTGCATATCATAAAAAATTCAATGATGGGAGCTTTATTATTTAATAGCTATATGTTGATGACATGTTGGTTGTAGGCCCCAACATGAAGAGCATAAATTATTTAAAGGATCAATTGGCTAGGACATTTGAGATGAAGGATTTAGGAGCAAAAAACCAAATTTTGGGGATGAATATATAGAAGGGAAGGAAAGCTAAGAAGATCTGGTTATCACAAAAGACATATGTTGAGAAGGTTCTATAATGGTTCAATATGTAGAATTCCAAACTAGTTAGTACCCACTACTTGCACATTTTAAGTTATCTTCTAAGAAATGTCCTAATATAGAAGAGGAAAATACAAGTATGTTCAGTGTACCTTATTCATCATTAGTAGGAAGCCTCATGTATGTTATGGTGAACACAAGATTGGATATTTCCTAAGCAATGGGCATTGTGAGCTGGTTCATGGAAAATCTTGGAAAGGATCATTGGTTTATGGTGAAGTAGATACTCAAATATCTAAAAGGAATTTCAAATGCTACAATTTGATATGGAGGAGAAAATTTAGATATAAGAGGTTTTATATATTTTTATTTCGGTGGTGACAAGGATGGATGAAAGTCCACTACAAGATATGTTTTTACTCTTACTGGTGGAGCTATGAATTAGGCTTCTAAGTTACAACCAGTGGTGTCTTTATCAACCATTAAATAAGAGTGTGTGTCTACAACTAAAGGTTGTAAAGAGGCAATATGGTTAGATTGGTTTTTGGGTGACTTCATAGAGATATAAGGAAATATTACTTTTCATTATGATAGTCAGAGTGTAATTCACTTTGTGAAGAATGCATCATTTCATGATTACATGAAACATATTGGCATCAATTACCACATCATCAAGAGCATGATGGATGATGGTATGATCCTATGATCAAAGGTAGACACTAAACAAAATATTGTAGACATGTTAACAAATCCAGTTATGATAGAAAAGTTTGATTGGTCCAAAACTTCTCTGGGCTTGTTGAAATTATGATGAAGGTAGCATCGAGTATGGTAGGTAGCTAGATGGTAAGATAAAAAAGTATGAAAAAGGCTATTAACTTCAATTGGGATAATTTTAGTATATGTAAAGTCACTATTCATAGGTGACATGGTAGTGGGGCCCAGGTGGTGGGCCCATGATGAGACCCAGGTGACTAGACATATGAGTTTGCACAAGTGGGACATGGAATAACCCACAAATCATATTTATTTGTTGAAAAATGAGGAGAGAGGAAATGAGATGCCATTTTATAATATCACATGTGTTTGACTTGGGAAGTAAGTTAACCAAGCCAAAAGGCAAAGAATTTTTAATTCTTTGGTACATGTGTGTGGATTTTCATGTTGGAGGTTAATCATGAGATTTGATGCCATTTATTGACCCCATGTGAAGGTGGGGAATAATTATTTGGGACACCTTATTTTTCTTCATGAGTTGAACATCAAAGTGAGTTTGGTGGAGGATGACCTCATCAGATTCCAAGTTGATTTGGCATAACACGAGCAAAGTCATATGAAAAATAGTGTTTCCACCTAAGGGTGGTGTATTTATTCTTCCATCTGCTTTTATTCTTCATCCATAAGTCTTCCATTATAATTTCTATATAATGAGGAAATTTGAGAAGTTTTTACTGAGTGGTGGAAGTTGAGAAAATGAATCATTATTTTTTAGTTTGTAAAATAACTTTGTAAAGCTGTTATGCTTGAAAGATAGTAGTGGAGAAGAAAATTTTAAGGAGGAAGTTTTTATTTCAGGTTTTGATTTTAATAGAAAGATAAAACTACCATTTACCCCATGGTTTTTCCTTTCATCTTGCAAGGTTTCCATGTAAACTCTTTATGTAATGTGTTACTCAAATTTTTGATTCTATAGCTATTACTTCTGCATTTTTTTTCTTGCACATGTATTAGATTTATTCCTAACATTATTTACTATGGAAGACTTTATTAAATGTATCTTATCAATAGTAACTTCATTTAATTGTTTAAACCATGAAATACATTAAGGATAAGGATGTATGTATTATTTATTTATAAAACATATTTTCAAAACTTCCACCATCAATAATAAATTCAAACATCTTTCCTATTTAAGTGCATCTAGTTCAAAATCTATTTTCACACAACCACAAGTCAACATTATATTTAGTATTCACCTACTATTTGCTTAAAATAATCATTGTTATTCTCATCATAAGGTTATCTCATACATATATTGTAACTTATGAATTAGATTTTTATACCATAGCCTCAAGTAAATTCACTCTTGGTTGATCATATAAACTCATTTATGATGCATGATAGTGTAGAGACCTAAATTATATGTGTCCTTATTAACCACATTTTAAACAAACATAAGGTCTATATGGAGAGATTCAACCTCAACCACCACCATAGCCTCTACCTCTCTAAAATCTTCTTCTTTTTTTATTTTGAAAGCCTTGTTTTTTATCTTCTTTTTTCTCTACCCAATGGAGTTATTATCCTCTTATAGGATTAAATCCACCTCTTCACCTTAATAGAGATGATTTTTATCTTTTCAACCTAGGAGATCTCATAAAATCTTGCTTAATTTTCTTCTTTTATATCTTCAATATTTGTTGATAGGAATCTTCTAGACTACTATTTCTATGCATGCCTAATTCATCTTGAATAGAAAAAATTAAACTACTTAGATAAATTTCAGCCATATGTTCCACTATTTTTTCATGCTCCACTTAAATGGACAACTTGAAAAATTCATCTGTGAAGTCTTATACATAGTGTTATTTTTGCCTTAGGTTATACAATCTTCTATAGAGGGTTTGTGAATATTCCACAAGGTTTAATTTTTTCTCTTGGACTCTTATTTATCTTACTCCATGTCTTGATATTCTCCTTACCCTTCCTTTATATTTATTTATATAATTGATCTCACTATACAATTGCATGACACTTCAATTTTGTACATGTAGATTTTACTTTCTTATCCTCTAATAAAATTTTCCAATCAAAAGCATTCTCCATACTATTAAACTTGTCTATAAGCTTATTTGGTGTTAGATACCCCATATTTTTAAACTTCCACCTTTTTTCAATCATTCATTCCTTATAATGCCCTATCCAATCTTTATTCAATTGACTATGGCTCCTCTTTCACTTCCTCCTCTTTCTAAATTTATTATTCCTATTGTGTTTCTTCCTCTAAATAATCTCATAATTTCTTTATCTCTAATGTGAAATAATTACAATGAGATATTTCACTTGCATATGTATCTATTATATATTCTTAATGATTTCTACATAGCCATGCCATCCTATTTCCATCTTGATTAAACATATTCTTAAAAATAATTTTTTTATGCAAAATAAATTTTGAAACTCAATAAGAATGAACAAAAGACATATAACCTTAAATTTCATACCTAGAGCTAAACCTGCTCTTAAAAAGATGATGTATCAAAAAATGTAGTGGACCTAAAACACACAAAATTATACAAAAAATTATTAAGTAGAAGAGAAAATTATATTCTAATTATTAATTTTTTATTTGATATGTTAATCTTATGTTTTACAAAGATGTGAAAAATCATAGTTTAGTAAAATAAAGCAGTCAAAACAAAAGGAAACAATGCCCACACAGCCTAAAATACATATACCTTTAGTAAAATTTCAACATAGTGAGAAAAAAATCAAACTAACTAGACACAAACCTCAACTAAATTTCCTTTGAATTATTTTCCACTCTGCTACCACCTATCAAATTCTTCACACTATTGTTTAATCCTCTCATTTTAGGTCTATGGCATCCCACTGTACTCTTGATATGTCCCATTGTACCTCTAATTTTTTCAATCTTAGTATTGTGATCTCCCTTGGTGTTGGTGCCTACTTATTTTCCTTTTGGGGTACCCATAGTCTTACCCCTACCTATCATCTTTTGATCCCTAGTTTCTTCCTTTATATCATCAATCTCATGTTTCAACTTGTTCCGTTAATCCATGTAAGAAAACACGTCTCCCACATCTCTATAAGTTTTCATGAAGCCCTAATAATGTTTCTATGATACCCTCTAAAATTTTGATGGGGTCCTCATCCCTCTTCTAAAATTTAGTCACCTAAATTTAATGAAGTTCAAAGTTAGGGTTCTTAATATCTTGTTTGAATTAGAGGCTCCTGCTAGCCTTCTTACTAGGGATATTCTGAGGGGGAGAAGGGTCACGATACTTTCTATTTTATTTCTTCCCTCTCTCTCTTGGGGTAAGGTGGGTGTAATACAAGGTATCACTTTTTATACCCCCTAAAGAGAGGACTTTATCACGGGTTTCCTCTATGCTAATTTCTAGCAAGTGAATCTTTAGACTTCTCATGGCAGTTTCCCATTTTGTGAGAAGGATAAGGCCTTGATGGATAATATTCATTGAGGCTATTTATTGAAATCTTAGGACTATTTATTCAAGGGACATGATCAAATAATAGGTCAGGCTTATCTTATGAAATTTAAAATGATTTACTAGTAAAAAGTGATGTGAGAAAATGTGGGTGAATTACCCTTTAAGAGTGAGATACCTCATTACCTATAGGCATATTTTAGTCCATATTTTATAAAGGTCAGCTCAAGGGAAGCCCTCCTTGACTATGTGGTAGACTATGCTAGATTGAAATAAGGCATGCATCATCTCCTAATTATGTCGTTTATACTTGAATGCCTTCATGCCTTTGCATGTCTTACCAATCACTTCCCCTATGGGTTCCTTAGAAACAAATAATGTGCCCCCCTAAAGCTTACCTACCTCTACTTCCATCTGATTGTGAATTCTATGGTGAGGATCTCATCATGACTTTTGATCCTAAGCATAAATTTTATTAGGTCTCCCCTCTTAATAATATTCCATACTTTGTAGCTAGTTTGGACTTATACGTATTAAATTGGCTCACATCAGCCCCTATCTCCACCCATGGTGTTTTTATTTATTTTTTAACTATGTTTTGGGTTGTAATTGGCATAATATCTAGGCATAATACCAATTTTTTTATTTTACTCCCCTATTTTTGGGATATGATTTCTTGAAATGATGTCTATTATCATTGAGTTCAAACTTCATGTCATTTTTATGACACAAAGTGTATTTAAGACTTTTATAAATCATGATTAGATTTATATTGTGTTACTCCATCACCATCCTATGGATTTAAAATATTTTCATCACCAATAAGTAGTGGTTAGATATAGGGGGTAAGTTATCTACCACTTTGTTACCTTCATCGAAGATGTGAGAGATGGAAAATATTAGGAGAGGAGTCATTTGGAATCATAAATTATTTTTCTTATGGCATGGGAGTGTTGGAATTTTCCCATGATCATGTTAATGATGTTAAGTGAGTCACCTTCAATGGCCAGCTTTGAATGTTTAATTATTTTACAATCTTAATACCCCAAAGGGATGCCAAGACTTTCATGACACGATTGGTTTAGATTCCCATGGGTTAAGAATAGGTAGTGATTACCTTTCTAAAATCATCTTTGATGACAAATCCTCCCCCCACCCTTCTAGTATTTCCTTTTGAAGCTCAGTTGAAGATATGCTTAAGCCAACCCACGGGGGGGAGGTCACACTTCATGTATTTTCTATCCATAAAGGGGTTATTTTAGGGAGAGTAAGGTTCCACTTATCTGTAATAGCATGTTCCTCTAAATATCCCATTTTTTCATTTGTAACTTCCATCCACTAATTATTTATGATGGCTTAGAGGAGACAATTGAAGGAACTCAATAGGCTAGACTGTTTATGACTAAATAATGTTTGATCTAAATTATCCAATAGAAATGGGGGAGGGAAAGGTACCAAAGGAAGGATAAGGAGGTGATCTTCTAATAGGGTCTAATTTGGATAACTAGGTCTAGGATAGAGCTGGGTTTGACTTAATAGAGGTGGAAGTACTAGAGAAGTTGTTTCTAGATATGGGCTCTGAATGAGCACTCAAAGAATAAATAATTCATAGATTTTAGATCTGAATGATAGATGACAAATCTATTGGAGATGATCAATCCCATTTTTTCCATATTATTGAATATGAGGATTCTTTTGTGAACTTGTAGCTAGAAGAAGATGTTCACCTTAGAGGTGAGGTGTTTGGCTTAGAGATTTTTTAATCTTTCACTTTAGCTAAGTTGGCCAAAAAACTTGATTTAACTAAATACTCAACACTACATTCCATTATATAGATAATTCAATATTTAATTTGGAATAAATATATATGAATCTACTAGATATGATTATTAAGGTTGGCAATTTCAAGACTGACTTCCTCAGAGGTAGACACCTCAGGCAACTTTACCCACCTAGTTTTACCATTAAACAACACCTAGTAGTCCTTAACCTTACTACCAAAAGTGACTTTTAAGGTTTCCTTGAGAGTGTTCTAGGGGTGGAGGTCTATAATAGGAGAAGGATATATCTATGCATCTTCCCTAAAGTCTATATTTCAGCCACTTTTAACCTACCATCTATAGCATTTTTTTAGGAGGTCCTTAATTATTGAAATGGCCCTCCAAAAGGCTGACCCATTCAAGGGTCCATATTCCCATAGGAATATATCATCCTCATTGATTATTAGATACTTTTATTTGATTATTATACTCCATTGGTTGTCCTCCTTCATGACTTTCCATGTGAATTTGGATAATAGGGCTTGATTTATAATTTTGGCTCTTTGTAATCCAAGAACCTTGAAAGCCTTAGGGAGGCAGACTTTGTCTCATGCTAGCAAGGGGAGATATAATATTTCCTCTGTGCCCCTCTAAAATAAAGTTTTTTTAATTTTATTAATTCTTTTAACAACTTTGTTGTGGATTTAGAATAGGTTCATAAGGTTGATGGGAATACTTTATAAAGAACTTGTGAGTAACTGCCATTGGCCCACTTGTGTTAGGAGGGTTCCTTTATAGCCCATAATATTTCATTAGATTATTTCCACTAGGGGGTTCTAGATATATTTAAGTTTTTTATGTTTAAAAAATGCATACCTAGATATGTTGATGGTAAAAAGCTTATTATACACCCTAAGATTCTTACCAATCTTTTTTGAAGTGTAGAAGGGGTGTCAAGAACAAGGCAAAACTTTTGTTGTAGTTTATACATTGACCAAAAGATTTTTCATAATTCACCAAGATATATTTTAAGGAAAATGTTTCTGATACTAAGTCCTCATCCATAATAAAAGTGTCATCTATGAACTATTTATGTTTGATATGTTCCAAATTCTGAGTCACCTTTAACCCCTAAATTATACTTTGCTCCCCAGTTGTGGAAATGCTCCTTCTCAATGTTTTTGCCATACGAATAAATAAGTATAGGGAGAAGGGGAATCCTTATTTGATGCCTCTATTGGTTGATAAAATACCTTTAGGGATTTTATTAATGAGAATGGAATACATGGGTGTGGATATAGATATATGGATAAGTCCCCTAATATCTGTCTCAAAATTGAAATTGTTGAGGGATTTGTCTAAGAATATCCATGACAATCTATCATAATCTTTTTTCATATTAATTTTAATGAACATGCCTACCCTAATAGACTTATCAATGGAGTGTAGGGTTTCATGAAAAATTATTATACCATCTATAATCTATCCACCTGTCATAAATGTTCCTTGTTCTATAGTTATACCCAATAAGAGAGGTTATATTCAAGTGGTGAGGGTTTTAGCTTAGATTTTGTATGCATAGGAGTAGAGACTAATTAGTACAAAGTATTTTAGTTGGTTTGATCCATGTTTCTTAGGGATGAGGATTGATAAATTTTTTTATATATATTTGAGAATAATACCTACTCTAAAAAATTTACATACAACTACCTCCACCTCAAGGTAGATTATGTGCCATAATTTATGGAAGAAAAGTATAGGAAAACCATTTGATCTGGGGAAGTTGTTATCTTCCATATAAAATATCACCTACCAAATTTATTCGAGAGGAGGCTTGTATAGCTCCTAGTTATCTAATGGGGAAATGACTAAGGAGGTGGTCTTTAGGAGGTTGTCTTTCACCTACCTATTGTAGAGATAAGTCTCTCTTAGTTTAGATTTGAAATAGTGAATGATATGTTAATCAATGGCCTCCTTATCCATGATTAAGGAGTTGTCCTCAAGCAAGAGTTCATAGATCTTGTTGAAATTCCTATTTTTGGAAGTTGACTAATGGAAAAATTTGGTATTCATGTCTCTTTATTTCAACCATTTGCATCTAGTTTTCTCTTTCCAAAAGGCCTCCTCTTTAGAATTTAGCTTATGGAATGATCTCAGAAGGTGTTTTTCTATGGTGGAAAAATATTCATCATTTCCACTAGTGTCCATATGTTCCTCAAGGATTAATTTCTTTCCTTTGATGATGTTTTTTTGAAAAAATATATCCCCAAAAACCTCTTTACCCTAGACTTTAAGTTTCTATTTGATTCTTTTTAGTTTTATAAACAAGATAAACATTTATTTTCATTACATTGGTTCCTTTCACCATTATTTGATGGTATTATGAATGTTTGGGTGGTGTATCCACATGTTCTTGAATCTATAGGGAAGTCTCTTAATTTTCAAATTTTTGTCTCCTTAAAAAATGATCAGGTTATGGTCTGATTTAACTCTTGGGAGGGATGAGAGGGATATGGAAAAGTGTAAGTATTAATTAAGGGAGAATAAAAATCTATTGTGTCCGACTTGAATTATATTCTCCCCATATTATATTAGACTAGGTGAAAGGGTTGCCTCTAAGGTCATATCAACTAGCCTAGCACTTGATATAAATTCATATAAGTCTGCCATGCTATATGTGTAATCTTGGGCTCCTCCTTTCTTTTTTGGTAAAGTTAGAGGAAAAATAAAGTCTCCTATAATGATCCATTTATAGTCAAAATATTGATTTTTAAAGAGAAATAACTCATACCACATCTTCTTCAACCCAGTTCTAGGGTTGGGGGCATAGATGTTTGAAAGAATCCACACTTCCTTGGTGTCTTTTTATTTGAATAATATGACCAATGATTGTTATTATTAAATATAGTAGCACATTAAAAAAATATATTATCCCATAGGACAAGTCTAGTGGAGCTGATGCTGATGAATTCTACATTAAACTAGAGTTTATTTCTATAGTTTTTAATATCAATTTATGACATTTTTTTTCTTGTAGTGATATTATTAGAGGGCTGTGTTTATTTTTTAAATTTCTAACCAGCGTATGTTTATTTGGGTGGTTGAGTCCCCTTATATTCCTATTGATAATTTATACCTAATAGGTCAAATTATCACCCATATAACTTCAAACTTTCCTTTTCATGGTATTTTCCCTATTGATTTTTTTGTTTTCCTTGTGATGTCCTTCAAATGGTCATCTAAAACCTTGATTAGCAGAGTTTAAGGTAGGTTTTATGAATTTAAGGTTTTGATCATCATGGTCATGTGCTTATCTAGAGACAAAACATACTCTAGAACATCCTAATAGGCCTCATGTCTTGTAAAAAAGTCATTATATGCTTTATAATTGATCAAACTAGCTGGTGATATGCTTGACTAACTTTACGACCCAAATGATTGCATTTTAGATCACTTTGTATATTTTAGAGAAATTTTTGCATTTGGATGATAGTATAATATCATGGGAATGGCATGGTTTAATTTTTTATTTATGAAAAAGTACAATGAATAATTTTTTTAGTGGTTTCATTAGGTTTCTCAAGTGATTTTAGTAATTTTAGTGTTAAAAAGGTCTCTTTTGAGGTTATCGATATAATTATTCAAGGTAAAATTGATCTTGAGGAATTTTAAAGACCTTATTTGTTCATTTAAAATTCAAATCCATGGTTTATTATATTTTTTAGGTGTCAAAATGCATAAAATTGTCTTATCTCTCATATCAACCTCCTTGGCAGCACTAAGAAGGCCATCTATTTTTGCTCAGTGCAGGTAGAAGAGATATATTTAGGTCCAAAGGTATTGGGAAATGATATGGAACCTAATGAAATTAATTTTGGTGGTATTTGTTTTCAAATTCACCCCGCCAACCCCCCCCCATATATAATAACAATTACTAAGAGTGTAAGGGGGTCACTATGCCCTAGTCATCTAGTCAGGTTGTAGGTTTGTCCCCATTCATTTACTTCAGAGATTGATTGTGCAAACGCAAAACCTAAAACTTTTTTTAAGTCGTTGAAAGAGTGGCGATGAATTACGTCGTGTTGGGAGACGTGCAAGCAGCTGTTATAAACTATAGAAGGTTCCGTCGAACTTTACAAAAAAGCGGAACGTAAAAGACCAGGGAGCTGTTCGTCATGACCTAAATTCATGTTCAGTTTTTCTACTTCGCACTACTTTATGTCAAATCTGAATCACGTCTTGCTGTTTAAGTAGTGCGAAATCGTTTTCAGATTATTCATCTTCATCTTCGTTCATTCAGCACTTGTAAAAGTCTGGCTGTTGTCAAATCATTCAATGACAAAAAAGTTGAAAAACCATGTGAAAACGTTAAAGTGGTAGGCGAAATCGTTTTCAGATTATTCATCTTCATCTTCGTTCATTCAGCACTTGTAAAAGTCTGGCTGTTGTCAAATCATTCAATGACAAAAAAATTGAAAAACCATGTGAAAACGTTAAAGTGGTAGGCTTCACTTTTAATACATCAATCCTTTTCTGGGGTCGGTTCACTTTCGAATAATATCGTCATTTTTCCATCGTGTTCATCGATTTTCCATTGTGTTAATGGAATATGATTGACCAGAAGGACGCAATAATTTTAAAAGTGGCCAGATCCATGGATTGCATTTATAAAATTGACTGGTCATTTTTGTGCCCGTCAAATGTAGCATCATCCTTTTTAAGTTCGTGCTTTGCCATGTGTTTTTGTCAAAATCAATTTGGAAAACATTCCTTGAAAATCATCCGTTTCCTGTTGCGTATGAATTACAGTTCAAAAGCTAAAGATTAATATACAACTTTGGGTTACAAAAGTCTGGCTGTTGTCCACCATTGTAAGAGGTTCCTTAGTATCTGTTTCAGATTTAAAAGTCTATAAAACATAAAATATAACCTAGAAGTGCTCAAATAAACTTGATTTTTTAGGGCAATCCAAAATAAGCTTAAGGAAGGGGTAGTTTTTTGGCCATTTCATTGTTTGACTACTTTTAAAAGGTTCTAGAAAACCAAATTTGGTGGGAGTATCGAATTAGGCTAGGTGAAGTGAATCAAACACTTTTGGAAATTTTAACACATGTGAGTGTTCATTTGGGCCAAATTTCTCTTTTTAGGCCTAAGAGGCCTAATTAGGCCTAATTGAAGAGAGATGATAGAAAATAGATACTTCCACTTGGATTTTGATAGTTAAATTTTGTATGAATCTATAAGGGGATAGAGGGTACTAAACAATTTTCTAATTTTACCAAGGTGGTCTATACATTTTTATAGACAAGGAGCTTTACAAGTTTTTAGGGATATCAAGAATGAATGGAAAAGCAAGCAAAATGAGCAAAATTGCATCTTATGAAAGGTTTGATGGATCTAAATTATTTTTTATAGTTATTAATATATGATAAGGATCCATCCATGGAGAAAAATTTCTTTATTCAAACCAAAACCCATTTTTCCATCTCCTACACCTTTATTCCATCTTGTTAGACATAAAAAGTATCCATGAGAACCATGCTATGGGTAGACCTATGATACCCTTATTTAAGATTAGGCTATGAATATGATGGTTAATCACATGGTTCTATATTATAATCAATCATTCTCAAAAGGAGAGGAGAAAGATGGGTGAAGGTTAAAATCTCATAACCAAGGGATGAGCTTAAGTTAGACAAAAGGAGTGAGATCGATCCTTCTTTAATATAAAAATGAATGTAGATGTGAAGTTTTTAGGGGATCAATTTATATTTTGCCTTTGTTAGAGGACAAATGACAATATCATGATCCATACTTATGGGTAATGATATAGGGTCCAAGTCAGTTGAAAACAAACTTGACTTGTTTACTCTTTTCCATGTTGGCCACATGTTGGTTTTCCTTTAGGATGAGGTCTCCAATATTTAATTACTATTGTTTAAGGTGCTTGATATAAGCGTGTTTTATATTCTCTTTATAGATATAAATTTTGGTGAGGGATGCTAAATGATGCTCATCAAGTAGCTCAAGCTAAATGGTGCTGATGAAAATCTTCTTTAGAAATAAGCTCTTGTAAATATATGCGTAGAGAGGGGATTTGAACTTCAAGAGGAAATAATGCCTCCATTATAAAGAATAAAAATAAATGGGTATCACCTATATAGGTTAAAATTATAGTACAATAGGCCCATAAAATGAATGGGATGTGTAAGTGCCAATCTTGACTTGAAGCACTGACAACTTTAGTGAGAATTTTGTTAAGGATTTTATTAGAGGCTTCTGCTTGTCCATTTGCTTGTAGATGGTAAGGTGAGGAAAATCTTAATTCAATGATAAATGCATCATATATCACTTGTACCTACTTGGTTTAAAAATATTTACCATTATCGATGATGATCATATGAAGAACACTGAAGCGGAAGATGATATGATGGTTGATAAAGTCAATAATATTCTCCACTTTGGTGGTGATAAGAGGGATATATTCTACCCACTTGGTGAAATATTTAGTGTCTATGATGATGGAGCTATGGAACTATGAATAATGGGGGTTAATTTCTCTAATGAGATGGAACCCCGATTGATAAAAGGATAGAAGTCCTTAGATACCTAGAGGCTATTGGCTAGCACATGATGTAAATTAGTGTGCTATTGACATTTTACACACTTTTTTACATAATAAAAATAGTCTTGGTTGAGGGTGAGCCAATATTGTCCAAGGACAAGGATATGTTTAGTGACTGCTAGGCTACTAAAGTGTCCCCCACATATCCCATTTTGTGTTTCTTTGATGGCATGGGAAGCTTCATGGCTACATAGGCAATGAAGAAGGAGACCATCAAAACCATGTTTTTAAAGGATTCTCCCTAGGATGTTGTAATGGGAGGTACTCTAAACAAAGGCTCTTCATGTATTCCTAGAGAGGTTGGGAGGAAAGATTACTAGGTTAAGGTAGTTAAGATTTTGTTCATACCAAATGTTAAGTGAGGATTCCTCTACACTACAAATGGTGAGGAGATCAGATTAGTTATAAGATGGAGTGCTAAAATGATGAATGGTGATAAGTATTTTTTAATTGGAAGGCTGAGAAGGGATTTGGGAAGCAAGGCAAGCCATCATATCTATGAATTTGTTGGTAGATCGAGGAACATATTAGACTAGGTAATGTTCAAATGATGTTAAGAGTTTCTTAACTAAAAGTTTATATTTTTACAAGACATAATCCTTACATTGATAGGATCTATTGAGCTAGTTGACTACAAGATAGAATCACCAAAGCCATGGATTATCTTAATTCACAAGGTTTTAGTAGTTTGGAGACTAATAATTAGGGCTTCATACTCAACCATATTAATAGTGCATTCAAAATCAAGTTTGAAGGAGAGAGTAAGGGGTTCAACATCAAGGGGAATGATAATAACTCTATTACCCCCTCTTTTTTGGCAATTTTAGCCATTGAATAACATGGTCATTTGGTAGGTTATGCCATCTTCTTGAAAAATAGTTGTAATGGACTCATCTAGAAAGGCAAGAGGAGGTGGTAGGTTGTTTGGTAAAGGAGCTTAAACCAATTGGTCATCAATTACCTTCCCTTTAATCCACTTTTGATGGAGGAATTCAAGGTCAAATTTAGCTAGGAGCATGAACCACTTAGCCATACACTGATTTTGGTATGGTTTAGAGTGCATGTACTTGAGCAAGTTGGTAATAGTGATGACAAGTTTTATGGTTAAGAAGGTAGTCGTAAAGTTTGGTGGCCATGAAGGTTAATGATAAGATTTTTTTTTTTTGATATGGATATACTTAATCTCATATTCTACAAACATGCAACTAATTTAGTATACAACTTGCTCTTTATGTTGTTCATCTTGGTGAGCCAACATTTCCCCTAGGGAATGGTTGATGGAAGAGATATATAGGTAAAAGGGGTGGTCATCCTTATTAGGGGTGAGGATAGGTGGTGAAAAAAGGTACTATTTTAGAGAATCAAATGCCTTTTGACAATCACCATTCCATTTGAAAAAGACATCCTTCTTCAGAAGGTGATGGAAAGGTTGGCACCACTTTAAAAGCTGGAAAATCAAATGATAAATGGATTGAAGTTTTCCCTACAAGATATGGAGCTACTTAAAGTTAGTTAGAAGAAGCATGTCTAAAATTTATTTGAATTTATTAGGTTCTAATTTGATTCCATGAAGAGAGATGATAAAGCCAAGAAGATTTCCTGAGAGGACCTAAAAATTTTATTTCTTGGGATTTAAGTGAACATGATAACAGATGAGGCATTCAAATATGATTGTAAGAATAGTCAAGTAATATGTTCAGAGTTTGGATCTCCTGAGAAGGTCATCCACATAGTCTTTTATAATCTTATGGATGATATCATGGAAGATATAAGTCATGACATGTTGGTAAGTTTCACCAGCTTCTTTAACCCAAAAGGCATGACTCTATAGAAAAAGGTCTCCCAAAAAATGGTAAAGGTAGTTTTATGTTGATCTTCAATAGCAATCAAGATCTGATTATAACCAAAAAACCCATCCATGAGAGATAATATCTCATGGCCGGCCGTGAGATCAACAAGTTGGTCAATGCTAGGTAGAGGAAAGTCATCCTTGGGGTAGGAAAGGTTAAGGTCATGAATGTCCACACAAATATGAAGACCCCCAATGACTTTGGTGATAGGTACAATATTTGAAACCCATTGGGGGTAGTCAATGGGTTGAATGAAGTTTATAGATAGGAGATATTTAAGCTCTTCTTTGAGTAGAATCGCTATGTGAGGATGTATGCATTGAAGTTTCTATTTAACAGGATTGGCATCATGATGAGTGACTCTGTTATGGGTAGAAAAGGTGGGGTAAATCTTGGGCATATCACTATAAGAATAAATAAATGCTATGATGTAGTTTTAGAGGAAAGAGAAGAAGTCCAAAAGTTCCTTGGCATTTAGTGATTGGACCAATTTGATAATACAGGGGTTGTCTGGGGTGCCCAGGTTGATATCAATGGTGGATTCATTTGACATGGTCAAGGCTTCAAGAGGAAAGTATTTGTGGATAGAATAATCCCCCATACCAAGGTAGGTAATAATGGAATCATCATCTTCAAGTCGGATGGTGCTGATGGTAGGAAAATTATTTTCTACCCTTTTAGGGTGCATGAGTGGAAGGAATTAGGTTTGGCCACCCTTTTCTAGACAAGAGGGCCCAAACTAATTGTATTTGAGTAGAAAACACAAGTTAGGGGGGATGATGTCAAAATATTCAAGTAGGGAAAGTCATTGGATTGGTGAGGAAGGAATATTTTCCTCCATGGTGGTAATGGGTTTGGGTGAATTGGTGAATTATTTAGGTGGTTCATACCCAAGGCCAAATGAATCATGATTTTAATTTTTTTTGATATGGGGTAACTCTTGAGGCCATTTTTCATAGTGACCAGAACCAAATCCTTTTTAAGCACACCTATGAAGATACAACTCAATAAACTTTGGTTTTTTAAGATAAGAAATGTTAGAAGTAAATGGTTGAATGGATGAAGTAATAGTAGGGGCTAGAAGTGGATGATCAAATCCCTCATAAATGAATTTTTTTGAAGGTTAGGGATCCTTAAGGGGATGATGGTTCCAATGTTAGGGTCATAAGAAGGGTCATGACTGAGATTCCCATATTCTTGGGGATTGGATAATGCATCCAAGGCTAAGAGTATATATTCCCTAAGGAAAAGACAATAGAATGTGGTTTCCATGGGATTCTCTAAAGGAATATAGTAATAAGGAATAGATGAGCTAGTAGAAGATTTATTAACATTTGGTGTAGAAGTGTCACAAGTTTTGGTTGGTGGGGTTGTGTTATTAGCAAATGGTTGTGAGGTCGATGAAGGAGGACTTCATTAGGCTGATATGTCATAATACAAGAGGTGAAAGGACTAGGGTCAACTTAGATAGTCACAACTTTCCCTTCATGCTCAAGTTTAACACATTGATGTAAGGTGGAAGGGACACAACTCATGGAATAAATCCAAAGGAACCTAATTAAAACATTGTATTGAAATTATCTTTCCACAACATAATTTTTTTTAGGAATGATAGGGGACCTACACAAATATGTAGGACAACTATGCCCAAAGTAGTAGGCATAGTATCATTGAAAGAATGAAAGACCACTATGATTTCAGACATGATGTTAGTGGGTAAGTATAGTTGGTCATAGGCATGGGAGGAGATAACATTGATGTTGGATCCTCCATCAATCATCACCCTTTTGATGTAGGTTTGATTAATGTATGTCTTAATGAAGAGTGGGGATTGATATCTTCTAGATGAATAGAAGGTATTTCTAAATCTTTGAAGGTGACAAGGTTAGAAGTTTGAAGGACCCCAACAAAGGTGATGAGAAGTTTAGGGTCATTGGGTTGAACCTTGATGTATTTTAAGGATTTTATGAGTGTTTGGTGGTGATGGGGAGAGGTAGAGACTAACTCATATAAGCTCATTTTTTCCAAAGTTTGGTAAATCATCTTGAGGATAGCTTTTTGAATGGATATTACATATGGCTTAGGGTATGGAGGGTTAGATGGGGAGGCACCTAAGATAGATGCCTTGGGTTTTTTCAAAAATATAGATAGTTATTTATTATTTTCTTGGGAGTTTGGGATAGGGTAAGTCCAAGGAATAGATGTTGTAGCCTTCCCTTTATCCTTCTATTGGGCCCGAGATTGGGTAACCATGTGAATAGTGTGGATAAAGGGGTTTTTTAGATTAGGTGCTTATTTTGGTTCCTCCTCTTTAATTTTGGGTGAGATTGAAGATTGGATGGGTTGATATGGTGGTTGGATTGGTAATGGGGAAGAAGGAGGTTTGTTTGATAATAGATCATCATCTTCATATAGGTTATGAACAAGTGTTTAGATCATCATTATAAGATAGAAGATTATGGGCTCTAGAGATGGATGACTCAAGGGTGGTCATCTTATACATGATCAACTTCATGAAATCGACTTAAGGTTGTTGGGATGTGTAGTTATATTGTATGTTTTGTTGAGGTTGGGCAATGTGTGAATAACTACTGGATGGTTGAGATGGCTCCATGTATTGGTATGTGATCCTTAGAGGTTAGGTGGAAGATATATATTAGTATGTAGATGTTAATGGTTAGGTAGAGGTGGGTGGTTGGGTAGTAGGCATATGACCCTATGGGTTATGAATATAACTAAAAGTTGTGTGTTAGGTCAAAGTAGTGGTTGGGTTAGTGGCTAATGGAAGGGTGGTGACCCTTGTACTGATTGGTGGTAACATGTATGGTATGAACACCTCAAGGCTTGGAAGTGGAGTATTTTTTGATGGATATGAGGTAACTAGAGGAATATGGGTAGAGTTAAAGGTGGACACTTCTGTTAATGCATTGGAATTTTAGGTTGGCAGGTTAGTTTTGAGGGATTTGTTGGTTGATGATAATGTTTAAGAAACTATAGGTTGAGTAGTTCCCATGGTAGTGGAGGTATTCCTAATTACATGGAGAGGTATGCCATAAGGTGGGTTTATAGGTGGGGTTGAAACAAATATTTGTTAAGATGTGGTTTTTAGGTAGTGTTTTAAGGTTGCATGGTTGTTGTTTAGAAAAGTGGTAAAATCTACATCTCCTAGGACTACCCAAGTAGGACTTCCCATTTAGTGAGGGGATTCTATGGGTTTAGAAGTGTGTTCAATAGATGAAGATGTGGAATTTGGTGATGGTTGATTTGGTGGTGGGTTTTGTTCCTTGAGTTCCTCTTGATATTCATGAGTGACAACCATACAAGAAGGCAAGAAAAGAATGATACATTGTCACACTTCAAACAAAGAGAAATAAAAAGAACTCAAGGTAAAAAAAAATGCATTCACTAAGAGTGTGTTAAATACTAAGATTATTTTTTATCTCTCTTTTGTCTTATGCCTTAGAAAATCATGAAAAGGAAATTGGCTTGAAGAGGTCTTAAACAAGGTAGTCTATATTTGGTTTTGGGTTTATGTTTAAGAACTCAAGAAGAAGTATGTGTTGGATCGAGTACATGGCTTGGTACTAGGGGATTTCTCACCTCACTTTATGATCCTGCATCTAGTGGAGGTGCTTAGCCAATATATATTTATTACTAAAGTTTATACTCAACCAAATAGTTGAATTGGTTATCCCCTCAATGATTAAATACAAGTATGATGATTGAAAAAGGGTAAGGTGATCCACTAGGTGATGAAATCCTATTTGGGCCTGTCTCAAGTGATTTTTATGTTTATTTTGTGTAAGTGGTTTGGTTGTGTAACATTTATGAACTATGGTTAATTTCCTTTTCTTTATTAATCTATGTCAACTAGAGACAAACAAGCAAACAATGGATGCAAGGTTTATTTTAAATCCAAAATAAAATTTTAGATTTATTTAAATGCATACAAAATATCTAAATTAAATTCATAATACTAATATTATTTCTCTTAAAAATGCAATGAAAATAAACTTTAACTTTTTAAAATTAAAAAATGCAACTAAAAATTGTGTTTTTTATCTTTTATTTAGAAAGAAGGAAAGCTTAATTTTCCTAGAATGTAACTAAATGAATTTCACTAATTAAATTATAAATTTACTAAAACATATATGAATCCATGAAAACTCAAGGGTCCCACTACACATGCCAAAATGTTTTTGTCTAATTTTTGTTTTCTCCTAAGTGTGAAAAGAAGAAAATAGTTAAGAAGGGTGTGTAGAAGAATACCTATTGAATGCATGTGTGTTGAATTAAAAAAATTGATAAATATTCTATTGATATTGAATAATGACCTGAAATTATAAATCGCTACCACAAAACATATTGGTTAGACAAGTATTTAGATGGATTGCCTAGTGTGAGCTAGATCCTAGAAGCGAAAGCTTTAGAGGAGGTTATCAATCCACCTGCTTTAAACACTTAATTTGATAGATATAAATGATGTAATTTACATAAAATATTATTAAAATAAAAATAAAAAAATTAAATAATAAAAATAATTAAATTTGAAACCAAGAAGTTAAATATTTTACCAAAACTATGACTAAATAAATTAACTAGTGCTGAAAATTAAGGCAAAGTGGTGGTTTTGGGTTTGGCAATTTGGTAAGGGTAAAGATAGTTTAGTTGAGTTTGGAAAATGGTTCGGATGTCAAATATTAGAGGTATTAATGGTTGATAATTATAAGGCAATAAGTAATTTAGGATGAAAAATATGAAGGATATAAAGAGGGTGAAAATGGCAAAGGAGTAAAGAGGGTAAAGGTGGTGAAATGACAAAGATGGAAAATGGAATTAAAATGATCAAAGGTGGAAAAGGAGATCACTAGATTAATATGGAAAATGGTGAGAAAGGGAGTTAAGTTCAATTGAATAAAAATAAAACACTAAAAATAAATTCTAAATAAATGAATATTCTCTTCCAAGCTTTGATGATGATGAAGATGATGGTGTTGTTGTTGATGATGTCGTGGAAGATAAATTCTTGTAGAAATTCAGGTAGATCTTCATTAATTTGAATTATTTCAATCCCACAAGATGATGACCTCATTTAAATACTTGAAACAAGATGTTAATAACCAAAGAATAACTTTCAAATATCATTGGCTAAAGGAGAGGGGCTATTTATAACATTTTTTGTGAAGAATCATGCCAAAAGAGGAATAGTATAATTATGGAACCATTTTCCATGTGGGTGAATGGATTAGTCAAAAATTAGGTTTGTGAGATTCCCAAATTGATCAGAATTCTCCCATTTTGTTTGGTGTATCTCCCACCTTGTACATGAATCTAATTTTGAATGAGAATCATGCACATGGATTTAAATGAGACAAAATACTTTTCACCACCCCTTCTTGTCTTCATCCAAGCACTTAAATATATGGATCATCAAATTTGGTGCCATTTTCCATGTGGTTCTGAAATTAGTCAGGGATGAGGTTGGTGGGGATTCCTATTTCGGTTGGTGAGTCTACCATTTGGGTTAAGAAGTCAAAAATGGGTACCCTTTGTCATTAAAGAGGTAGGTATCTCATTTTGAAATATAATTTCATTTGTGAAGGAAAAATATATGTCTAATGATGGCACTTTAAGGGGAAATTAACCATATTTCAAGGGGGGGTCATTTTGATGCATAAATGAGGTCATTAAGCAATTAGGAAAGGGTCCCATGTGGGGTATGATGCCCCACATCAAGCCACATAACTTCTAAGCCATGTCACTTTCCATATCACCTTTCATGTCACTTACCATGTCACAAGCCATGTAACTTTCCATGTCACATGCCATGTCATCATGAATAGTGATAGTGGGTCCCATAGTGAATAGTGATAGTGAATAGTACTTTTGAATAATATTATGTGACTAGGAGAATAGTGAGTTGTTTGGGTTAAGAGGGGTTTGTTAAGGGTTACTAAGGTTTATGGGGTCTTTAAGGGGTTCTCGAGGAATTTAGTCATCAGAAACTATAAGTGTTATATTTTCTAGTGTCTACATAAAATAATTTTTTAAGGGCTCCAATATGCACTTTTGTTTATTGAGTTTAGATAGTGATTTTTATAGTATTGAGCATCAAATGACCTTTACAGCCAAAGTTAAAACATAGAGAATGAATATATAGCTCAAATATTTCCAATTAGTTTGAAGAGAATATCAATGATTTTAAATTCATCAAGGATTTTTGAATTTTATCTTTTAAATCTCATCTACACCTACAGGTGTCCATTGCTTTGAGACAACTATTCTACAATTGACTGCAAAGTCTCATAGGCCATAAGTGAGCTTAAGCATCGAAACCTAAAAATATAGAATAACATACAAGTTTAAAAAAATTTAAAAGACATATAAGATGATCATAGGTCATATGGAAAAAATTTAAAATATGAAGCCCACCTACAAGACCCTTGCTCATTAAACTATAGTTGACTAGAGTGGGTAGTGAGCAAAAAGATGATGTTTTTGATGTTTATATTGCAGAAACAAGACATGGATACACCTAAATGAATTTTAAATGGTCAATAAAATTTAATAAGGTATTTTAACATTGTTTCCAAGGTTAAACCATGCAAATCAACACCTACATGTGTCACTTTTCTCGGTAAGATAATACAGTCATAGTTGATTGTGGCTAAACATGATAAAGAAAGGTGAAGGCACCTTAAGATGGTAATGAAACATGAATATAAATAATGGTTGAATATATTAAAAATTTATTATGACCTTTAATTATACTCATGATATGGAGACAATGTAAAGAGAGGCCTCAAAATAAGAACCTATAGTCACATGATAAAACCCTGCACACAATCCATTATTCATAAGTTTGTTTTAGGTTTTGGTGTATGTGAAGGGTCTAATGATATGATCAAGTACTAAATTTTTTTACATAAGTTCTCCACCACTTGGATAATCTCCTCTAATATTCACCTTGGTTGGGAAAATAAGGGACATACCCTATGTTTTATCTCAGATAGAGGGTATTCTCTTAGGGTGTAAAGCATACCAATTGAATGTAATGGAGATAAACAGTGAGATAGGGGTTGGTTTAACCTCAAAATAAGGTGTGTAAATTTTAATTACATATATACAAATATATAAAAACATCCATATATGCTTCAAACATAAAAGAGTGGTTAAAACCTTTAAGGATGTAGATAAGCCTATTAGACTTGGTTTAGGCCTAAAGCCCAAGTAGGGGTCAGTATTAATTTAAACCTTAAGTGAGAATTATAACACTTTGGAACATGTTAATATAGTAATATATGATTTTTTTGAGATGTTTTCATACAAATTAAATGATATGAAACTCATTTTTGGCTTAAGACCACATTAGGCCTACAGGAAATGAAAGAAAAAGCTCAAGCAGGCAACTTGGATTGCCCATATCTTATTAGATACTTTTTAGTGGATATCAAGGATATTTTATAAGTTAAATATGGTCATAATCTAATATTTTGTTAAATTGGTTCACCATTACAACATTATATCTTTATAAATAATCCATAAGGGTGGAAATAACCTAAAACCCTCACAAACCTTGGAAAGGGACCTAATTGGGAAAATGAGGATGGAAAGATATCTATAGTGGATATAATGGGAATTAAAGTGATTATATGTTTCATAGGAATTTCTTGGTCTCCTCCCCATCAACATTAGGTGTTTCATACTTGTATGGATAGGGGAAATAAAGTTTTCTTGAAAATTTTATGTGTTTTTCAAGTATGATAAGGCTTCAAGAGATGAAATAAACATTGGGAGAAGGATTGGTACTTGAGATAACCCATACTATTTATTTATTGTATCATTAAAACTCTTAAGTTATTTTTCAAGTGTCTCCATCTCAGCCAATCAAAACTAGAAAAGTGAGTAAGATAGTGAGAAGGGTGAGAACTTTAAGTGGGAAACATTTTAAGGTGTAACTTATGAATCTAAGGCTATGGGATATATTAAAATGTGTCATTAAATCCTTTTTATGTATTTTCATGGAAAACTAAATCCATCTTTGAGGCCAAGTGTGAAGAGTGAGTGAAAGAGTAGTTACTTAGACTAGAGGTAGTGATGGCTCATCTCCAGAAGAATCATGATGATTATGGATGCAACCAATGCATGGTATATCATGATCACAACCACTCCCACTTATTTTAATCATAACTTATATCCATAGTAAAGTTTTGGATGTTCCAAAAAGGCCAAATGATGAAGGCAAGTTTTTGAGCAAGTAAAAGGAGTCATGTGCCATATTTCATGAAGTTTCATTCCTTTGAGGGCCATTTTTATTATCACAACTTTCATGATATATCTAAAAATTTATTTTCCTACATGTATAAATCCTTTTCTCAACATGACACATGTCCTAGTGACTCTTATACTTCTCTCTTCTCACTTATATATCTAATTCTATAAGTAGTAGCTATTTTGGCTCTTGTAAACTAATACCACACCATGTAAGGCAAATCATTGATGGAGTGACATTTTATTTTTCCTATTAATGTTAATATAATTCTAGTTTTTATTTCATGAATATTTATCTAAGTGTGTAAAGTGATGTATGGTGGAGTTAGTGATAATTCTCTATCCTTGATTGCCTTATCCTTTCATGTTTATGCAATAATTCCTATTCTAATAGGTCAGATGGAGTGTAGTCAAGTATGTTAGTATCATTTAAAGTGTATTATTATTCTTATAGTGTGTATTATTCCATTTGGTTCATTTACCTTGTGTTACTTTCATACATCTCACCTCTATGTTGGAATATTAATGTTAGAATCCTTTAGGACTTTGAAGCTAGTTTGTATGCCTTATTTAATTATGATAGGAGTATGATGGTCATGTCAAAATCATCTTGGTGTATAAAACCCTTGGTTTAGGATAATTTCATGATAATTATAACTCTTTTCCCATAATCAATCACTAGTTTAGGTGATAAGAATTTCAACATACATTTAAGGAGCTAGCCCTTAAATCTAGAGGCTTACATCCACCATAGGTACACCCACATAACTTGAAGTATTACCATGTTTCCAAAATATAGAAAAGGATTGAACACCCTATTTTTGGGTACAATATTTGGTTTTAATAATTTTTTCATGCCTAGTGGGACCCATTACCTTCAAGACAACTTGTCAAGGTAAATGTTGGTCTTGACAACATCAACTACAAATTAGTGTGATACTCAGCATTTGACAACTCCATTCAAGATAAAATATAGTTCAAGGACACTATTTTTTCATATATTTACTCTCATGATTCATGGTTCTCACTAGGTCATCATTTAGTAGAGTTTTCAATGTTATCAATCCACTTATTCATCCTAAACTTCCTGTTGAAGTTCAATACCCTCATCCTAACCAACCCTTTAAAGACTAAGAAAATTTTACTAGCCAAGGAAGTGAAGAGGTGGAATAAATTCAAGACATTGAATTAAATATAGAGAGACATAATTAATTACCTACTTTTAATACTAAAATTCTAGTTAATATTCAAGCATATGATATAATTCCCCCTAATTCTACCAAAGGTGTGCCTACATTCAATGGTGAGAGTCATGTTACACCTAGTGAGTACATTAGGGATATCTCTAATTTTTGTAGTTTCTAGAATGTCACTCAAGATAAAAATTTTATTAGTCTCCTTTACATGTCCCTTAGAGTTAAATATCTTGATTGGTACATGAATTTATAAGGTATATGCATCACATCATGGGATGATTTTGGAGTATTTCTAACTTCAATGTTTGAAAATGAAAGTGACCATGCCTCTCTCATACATTATCTCAATGTGATCAAAATAGGATCCAAGGAAATAATGGATGATTTGAGCTATATGTTTCAAAATACTTGGTATATATTTCCTCATTCCATGAGGCCACCTACTAATTTTGTGTTCCCTACTTACTTGAGATCCATTGGTACTGAAATTGCTATCATGCTTCAATCCATGGGTGTTTTCATTCTTCTTAAAGCATATGAACTTACCAACAAAGCTTAAAATGGCTTCATTCAAGATATAAGGTTACCTCCTAAGGCTCATATGACTCTATTATCTCATACTTCTGATAATAATCCAAACATATATCAAGTTCCCAATGATAGTACCAAGCCTAGAGTTATTCCTAATAAGGCAGAAGATGATGTTAATTGGTAGTCAATGTCTAAGTTCTTTGAGTCAAGATTCCAAGCTCTAGAAGCTCAAAATAGGCAAGGAAATATACATAAATGTGCCTATAAAAATTCAAATCCTTATCAACAATAATTTGGCCAAAAATATGGAAGAGGAAAAGGTCAATGGTAGCTTAACTCCACCACCAATGTAAGAGAGGTGGTACTGGTTTATAATAACTTGGTCAAAGGAAAAGAGTTTACAATAAAGGTAATTCATGGATTCTAATTAATTTGGAGATAAATCTCTTATTTCTCAATGAGGATTCAATCCTCTCCTATCAGCTAAAGATGAGGTCATGGTGCAAGAAAATGAGTATTGGTAGCCTCATGGAAAAAGCTTCACCAACTTTTTGGTGGAAGACACTTTTGTAATCAATCAAATATCCTCTATTGTATACAATAAAAGATCCAATATAAATTCTTTAGGAGGTGATAATATCATGCCTAAAAATTCATCTAATCCTCTTCCAAGGTATCAAAGCATGGTTGTAAGCATGGTTACTCTAAAATCTCCTACACCTCCTTCAAGTCAAAACATTAGAATGTCTGATCAAGGTGTTTCAACTCCTCAGGTTCCACAAAAAAAATTTCCTCCAAAGATTCAAGAGAAGGTGAGTAATATTTCCATAAACATATTATATTGTTTGAAAAGTTCCAAAGCATTAATCTTTATGGTATTTCCTTCACATGCTTGGCCAAAAAGAGCTATTGCAAAAATAATTGTCCATTATCCCTAATATTCCACCTTCAAATAAAATTCATAGTCATTTTGTCCTTGAAAATGTTCATAACACTATTTTTGAACCATCCACTAAATCTAAGAAACCTCCAACATTCTACCTCACTCTCATAGAGGGTGATAAATTGGTACATAATTTCATAGTTGATAGTTATTCCTCTATTTCCATCATGACCAAAGTTGTAGCTAATAATTTAGACCTATAATATGAGCCTCATGGTAAAATAATTATCCATCTATATGGTACACTTTCTAATAAAATAGGGATGATAAAAAAATTAAAGGTTTTATTGCATGATTATCATAGTTTCCCTATCCTTCAAGACATAGTTGTTGTTGACCTCCCATCTCACTTTACAATCTGAATTTCAAGAGACTTTACAACTAAGATAAGTGTTTATCTCTCATCTGATTATTTCTTATTATATTTTAAGATTAGGTATGGGACGAAATTAACCATAATAACTTAACATCTTGAAAGGTTTCATATTGAGCCCTACATTGAAACAAGTTCTAACTTGAATTGTGTTATCCATGAGAAGGAGGAATCTAATGCAGATGATAGTATTTATAAAATTGTGGTAATTTTTTAATTATTCTTGGATGAGTATGGTGTAGATGCATATGATCATGATACTTATGCATACTTTGAGCAAACTGACCTTGGAACTTATATCATGCATGAAGAGCCATTTGAAGGAGCGAAGGTAAGTGTTAAACATTTTCATGATGCTAAAGGTAACTACATGATTCATAAGTATGATTATGATAGGTTGATGAATCTAATTGAACACCATAATGTGAATAATGATGTCTTTATCCTTTTTATTTATGAATATGCTCTTAGTTATGGCACTCATGAGATAGATGAGAATGATTTATGGTAAAGGTTTGATGTCATATTTTAAGATTTTTATTAGATTGGTAATTATACTTCTCCTTTCAATAAGTATACATTTAATTTGGTTAATTATTCTAAAAAAAATGATGTTTTTTGTCTCACTAAGCATGGAGAAGATATTCATGTTGTGAATTAAGAAGAACTATGGCAAAGGATCAATGCCATATGCAAAGAATTTGACAAGTTAGGTAAGTCTCATTTTTCTCTATGAGATTGCATATTTGATGTCAAGATTGATAATGTGACTAATAATAACATTGTTTAGGTTCCCATAAAACACAAGGATATATGTGATTCTCCTGATCAAGAGCATACATTCATGAAAGAGCTGGGTGTAGTTTCTATCCAAGGAGTTGTGAACATGGAGAATAAGGTAAAGGTAGAAGTTTTTTTTTCCTAAAATACGGTTAGGAGATCCATATGATATTGATCCATGTTCAAAGGTATTGTATCATGAATAATATGAGATTTATTATTTCAAACATCAAGCACATTCTATCCTATAAGAAGAAAAGGTTGAGAGGTTTGCCATACACCCCAATCTGCATTTTTTTGGAGAACATCGAATGGATATGATAGAGATCACATTGTTTTCATCTCAAATTAATGTCCTTAGAGAGAAATATAAATCATTCATGAAGGTTAAAAATATTCCACTTGTAGACAAGAGAGGACATAGGTCTAGTATGCTTATTGACCATACACATATGGAAGTGATTGGTGATGAACATGCTCCTCATGCTAGGCTACCTTCATGGAGTAAAAAAGATGAAAGGGGAAATATGTTTGAAACTTGTTAAGGTATGATCATGTGTTTCACCTCAATATTGATGTTTGTAAATAGTATAATAGGTTTGAGTTTTGTTTTAGTTATGTTTCATAATTGTTTTAGTTGAACACATTTGTGTTTATTTTGAGTGTGTCTTGTTTTATGTTTTTTATTTTTGTTTTGTATGGTTTAAAATTAAAATTATATGTCAAACCTATGTATAGGTGACCCCATGGACCAATGGATAGGATTGGGTAATTGGTCATGGTATAGTAAGCATACCACCCTTAGGAAATCACCAAGAATGTTGACTATTTTGACCACAAGTCAAAATAGGTCAACCCCATCTAGTCAAAAACTTATGTAGGGGTATAATATAATGTCATTTGGTGTTTCATAGTTAATTATATGTGATTTTATGTCATTTAGACTTGGTCATTGTCTAATTATTCCTTATGTCATTTTAGGTCACTTGGGGTTCATAAATGAGAATTAAATTCAATTGGTATGGTTTTGAGTTGTGTCCATGTGTTAAAAAATACTAATAAAAGTCAAATATGTTATTCCTTGTCAGACATGTTAGTTTTTAACTAAAAACTTGAAGGTGATAACTGAAAACCATCAAAACAAGTCCAAAAGAAGGAGTTTCTAAGGTGTACAACCTATGAGAGAGAGAGAGTGTGTATCACATGGGACAAGGTTTTGGGATGAATATTAAACTTAATAAGACTAATTTTCACACTTTACATGCTTTAAAAGTGCCAAAAATGGGCCAAAACTATTATGCTCATCCATTGCTCCACCATGTACATGAAACTAGTCAATAGGTTTTTGGTTGTTATGACCAGTAAGAAGACTTCTAGATCAAATGTCTTTGGGGGGTTATAATAAAATATGTAAGATTCAATTTAATTATTGGAGTTCAAGTAATGAAGTCTTATACTTTATTAACCATCTCAAATAAGTTGACTATGTTTTTCTACCTATTATTTCCCACATCCTATAATGTTTTCTCTAATTTGAGTTGGTTCATACAACTCAACTATTTGATTTTATTATAAAGTATTTTTAATCTCTACTCTCATGTTTCCCATTCTTATTTTCATGTTTGGAAATTATTTCATTAGCTAAATAGCTCAAGGTTGCAAGTTGATGTTCCATGTGAGGTTGTAGTCAGTTTCACTACTTATAGAAGGTTTGGTTCTCTAAAATTATTTCATGTGGATGGGATATGATGTGATACATGTTTAAATGTCATAAAAATCACATCCTTTCCATGTTTGTTCTTAAAACATCATCCTTTTAATCAAACACATAGTCATATGGAAACACAATCAACTTTCTTCTTGTTTCCAAATATAGTCATGGTGTCTTGAGTGTGAAAATGTCAATAAAAGGTAAATAAGTGTTATAAGAGTTTTTATACCTTATAATAAGCATTAATAATCAATATAAATCCATATAAGTGACATGAGAAGGACTGTGATAGTAAATTCCCCATATATGCACAGTCATACATTATTGGCATGCACCTATAGGCTTTAAAAGGAGATTGATCACATGTGTTTGAAGCTTTCAATATGGTTTGAATCCCAATGAGGTTTAAAATTTTCATTAGAATACTTCATTGATATATTAATCTAGTAAGAGTAACAAATATCATATGCACATCCTATATTCTACCACCTCTGCCTATTTGTTACTGTATATGCATCTATAAACCCTCACAAATACTTGAAATGGTTGTATAAGTATGTTTTAACATGTTTTAAGGTCTCCATAAGGTTTAAATAATGTGTAAATATCTTATAAATCAAGTATGAATTCACATATTAGGCCTATTTCCCATAGTCTCACTCACTACCTAGTTGTAACATAGTAACATGCCTACAGGAGACTGTGAGCTTTGATTTGGGAGTATTTAAACTTGTCTCAAACCCTTAAAAGTTTTAAGGATACATTGGGAGTCTTTGAGAGCATAAAAATTTCATAAAATCATATACCATACATACTACCAACTTTCTTATTTTCACTACCTACATATGAAAATGTCCACCTCCAAGTCATACTGATAGAGACTTAAAGGTATTGAACAGAGCTTTCTAGGTTTTGTTCAAAAAATCTGTGTGACCCTACCTATGAATTTTTAAAAGATGTTATAGATATCTGTATATATCTAATTTTATCTTTAAACCCTAGACTCTATTTTTCTTTGACCAACTTTGAGAAAGAGGGGGGTTAGTGTGTGTAAGATTCACTAAATGTGTTTCCACACCCCTTATGAGAGCACATTTTCTACATACCAATACTTTAAATACGTATCAAGCCATATGTAGTTCTCCCACCTAATGTGCTTTGTGTAATAGTGTGTATGAAGATGTAAAATTCTAAGTTGGGTGTGCTTGAGATGACTAGGGACTGGTGTAAGGATTTGAATAAGCTGGAAATAGTATTGGATGGTTGTATTTAGAGAATAGGGAAATATGCTTGAGTAGTCTTTCTTTTATTCTTGGTTTCTTTGTGATATTTTCAAACCCTCTCCAAATGATCTTTGAATGTGATTTTATAAGGATATATTGGTCATGGATTGAATGTGCTCGTATTAGTCTGACATAATGAAGAAGAAGAACTAGGTAAAATGGTAATTTGGGATTAAGATGTGATTAGACAAGAGCACTAGAATGGGGACACCATAGGGTCCATTTTTATAATCCAAGTTTGGCACTATTGTTTAAAGGGTACAAAACCTAGGGGATGGAATAAAAATGGAAAAAGGGTCCCAACTAAGCTATAATGAGGTCTTGAAAGCCTACAGATGATTGAGAATATCAAAAAGGTGCCTAAAAGGGTCATAAAAGCAAGCATGAGGGACCTATGCGATAGATGTCACAAGTCATACTCAAGTAACCAATTTTTACATTTTATATGACTACATTTATAACCCCCCCCCCCATTTTTCTAGTGATGTAGCAAAGCAAAATACTAGGATAAAAGAAAAATAAAAGTGTCCCTAAACATACTTACAAGGTTAAAACTCATGAAGCTGTGTGATGTTGGGTGTGCATAGAGAGAACACGCTATGAAGGGTGAATTTTCAAGAGAAAATAAAAAGTAAATTAGTTCTTACTAGATATGATATATCTAAAATAATAATATACAAAATTTGGGTAAGAGAGAGAGGAAGAGAAAGGAATGAATACACTTCAATGGATAATAAACCAATACAAAACCTATTATGATGCTGAGTGATGTTGGATGATGTTATACAAAGAGTAATAATGTGAACAGAGTTGAGTTCTCAATTCCTTGAGAGTGGCTCAAGAATGTAAAGGTTGTCCCTTTAGATCCATCATCTCCCACTAAGTGAAGATAGGTGGTCATGACTATTCTAATCGATGTTTGGACTATGTTTCCAATCCCTCTAAGTAGGTGGCTCAAGAATACAAAGGCTAGCTATACCTTTGGCTCATCATTACCCGATGATGTGAAGTTATAAACATATACCGGTATGAATGTATGTCAAATGAGATGGATCCTAAATACCATGAATGCTCTGTAATCTGAAAATTTTGGTATGGATAGCCAAATGTATGTTGGAAACTAGGCCACTCTTGGCTACTCCAAAATATGGAGATTAGGCTTGTATGAAAGCCTCTCCAAAACTAAGCACTAGGATTATATGAAAGCCATTCCAAAATTTGTAGGTTAGTCTTGTATAAAATCCACTCCAAAATTATGCCAACCACTTGTAGATGGAGTAAGGCACACACTAACTAAGAATACCTAGGTAATATGCTAAACTCAAAAAGAAAAGAAAATAAATGTACCACACACATTGCCCCTAATCAATGGTGTCTAGAACATGTATTCTATTTTGAAAGCTATACCAACAACCACATTTGAAACTAGAAGTGAGATCCATCATCTCACATATGATGCCCCCTATATCTAGATTCTCTGAGTAAAAGTGTATTGAAAATTGCTTAATTTAAATTAGATTAAAAGTGTAAAACTATAGCTAAACTTACTTTTCTACCTACTTATGGAAAATATATATTTTTTGTTGTTTGTAAAATATCACCAAAAATAGGACACCCTGGTGTCTATCACTATTTTCCATGTATAACACTCTTGTCCTTTGCTAAAAATGAAAACTATTCTAGAATTGTCACTATTTTTCTTGTATGTTCTGTCTAGTTTGACCTTTGATTGATGTTCTAAGTGTTATAAAATTAGTTGTTCAACTAGTATGAACTTTGATCTCTATTAAAAAACCCCTATTTATTTCCCCTCTTTTTAGGGTAGGAATGAAGACCCTATAATGATTGCCCTCAAAAGAAAGAGTCCTGTAAGTGTGTTATGTTACAAAATACATGATATAGCAATGATAATTGGCTTGATATCTCAAGATATAGCATAGTTTGTAAAGGATATTGTTAGATTAATATGGGTATGCCTAGATAGATATAATAATTTAATAGTATGTGTAATTTGTTGAATTGACACTTAGAACTAGAAGTTTGGTTAGTTGTTAGTTGCTATTTATTAGTTGACAAGGAGGGATGGAGCATTATATCCATCATGACATCCAAGATATCAATATAATGCATGATGTGGATCAAGGAATTGCAAAAAATTAATATCAAACAAGCAAAAATTATAAAAGGCAAGAAGTAAGAAGCATACAAGAGTGGATAAAGGGCCAAGTAAACAAGGGACATGGGCACATGTCACTCAAAATAGAAAGCAAGAATACAAGGAATGTTCAAATTCCACATACACATATATTTTTAAAAAGTAAATATGGTGTGAAATCCACAATCACATAGAAAGTATAGGCAAAGGACATTGGAAAATGTCCTAAGGAACACCCAAGAATAAAAGTAAAGGACATTGGTAAATGTCCCAAGGCACATACATGAGATAATATAAGAACATATAAATTTAATCACATCTAAATACACAAAAAAAGGAAGGAATTCATGTAAATACTAGAAATATAGTCAAATATAACTAGTCAAAGTAATAATATAAAAGTATGCAAGACATGGTAATACAAGACTAGGTATATGCTAAGAAATACATAAGTGCTATATTCTATTGAAATGTTGATAGAGTAATATATGTAAGCTAGTAAATAATGTACATAAACATGATAACTAGAGTATGTGGTGTAGGAGTGATATAACCTAGATGGTGTAGTCATGTAAAATATGCCCCTAGTGGGTATATGTATCGATGTGTGTCTTGATATAGAAGTAGGATGCCCCCTAAATAGTTGGAGTGAATGAATTAAGGATTCAAATGTCACTACACATACTCAAAGAAGATTAAGTGAAGTATAGTAATTTATATAAATCAACAAACAATAACATAAACAATAAATGTATGTCTAGCATGGTAGTATAAATGTAAAGCATGGATGATGCATACAATTGAAATGTTTTTAAATTTTTGAATATTTTTATATTTTGAAAGTTTGTATTGTTTTTCTATTTTGGAATATTTTAATTTTTTTTGGTATTTTTGTTATTTTATCTATGTACAATAAATCACAAGAATACTATGTATAATAATTTAAAAATAAGCTATATACAATTAATCATAAGAAGATTATGTACAAGGCAAGGTGAGAAACTATGTACAAGTAAATAGAAGAAAGCTATGTACAAACAATGTGTGAAATGAAAGGATAGAAATGGAATCTACATATATGCATAATATTCATTGGACTAGATGATACACTTTAGGGCTAAGTGTTTTGGTAATAAAGTATGGACCTAGCCAATTTGGTTTGAATTTACCTCTAATTTATTCTTTCACATTGACATTGCAAAGATTTTCTTTGAGCATGAAATCATTAGCTTCAAATTATATGGTGAAACTTGTTTGTTATAGGATCCTTGTATATGTTTTAGTAGATTTTGAGATGTTATACTACTTGAATGTGTGTATGGTCTAACTATTTGAGTTAGTGTAGATAGTTTTCATGATATTGATCATCATTGAAAATAACTTTAAGGGAGACATGAAGAGATGGGATTTCTAATTCCAATTGTAAAACTTATTCTATGTCGTAAAAAAGTGAATAATAAGTATCTCCTATGGGTGTGCAAATACTTGTGTGATAAGACCATCAATCAAAAACTAGTTGATTGTGTTAATAATCTCCAAATTTGTTCACTATTTTGCTCAAAATGTTGTTGATGGATTTATTAGTAGCCTCTACTTGACCATTTCCCTATGGATAATATGGAGTGGATAATGTGTGTTTGATCTTATATTTTGTATAAAATTTATTGATAGTTGTATTCTTGAATGATGTTCCATTATCAAAAATGATGGTTGCTGGTAGGCCAAATTATGAAATAATATGAGTCATGAGGAAGCTACAAATGTCCTCTCCTATGGTAGATTGGAGTGGAATGGATTATACCCATTTGATAAAATATTTTATAGCTATGATGATGAACTTATGTCCATTAATGGATTCAGGGTTAATTTTTCCAATAAGATCAAATCCTCATAACATAAGTGGCCATAAAGAGACAATAGGTTACAATTATTATGATGGTGAATACTATAGGTTACTATGTCATTGACATTTATCACATAGATTTTTATATTGTGAACATTAATTTTCCATGGTGGGTCAGTAGTACCCTTGTTGAAGTAATTTTTGTGACATGGACTTTCCACTAAATTGACCACCAAACTCACTATCATGTATCTATGTAAGGAAAATTTTGAACTATATTAAAATCAATCATCTAAGCAATTATCCATCAAAGGATCATGTAAAAAGGTACCCACCAATGATTACATACTAGAGTGCTTATTTGTGTAACTTATGTTTGTCATTTTGTGAAAAAATTTCTAGTGTAATAGATTTGTTTAGAGAATTATAGATGTCTGAGAACCATTCTGGAGTCACAAAATTGCATGTAGTGGCTAAGATAGATAGTGCAATCAAATCCACACTGTAATAGATGGTGATTGTAATCATTTAACTATGAAAATATATTTATCATCATTGATGTTGATAGGAATAAAATATGTGACACTTACCATTGCATTATCATGTTGGTTATCTTTTCTTGCTATACTTTCTATAGAAAAGTAATCAAATTATGATGATAAACATTGTACCATGTTTTGATATGGGATAAGATATTATTTTATCTAATAAACATCATTGACTTGGTTGACCACAAGTTGGGAGTCACTAAAGACTTGAGTAGATTTGATTTGGAGGGACTAGGTGGAAAATAGACCTAAGATAAGTTCTTCATATTCTACAGTGTTGTTGGTATAGAAGAAACTTAATCGGTATGTTATAGGAATTGTGTAACTAAAAAGATCAACAAAGGAAATGCTTGACCCTACACTAGATGCACATCAAGATCCATAGAAGAACATGGTCTAGGTGTCCAAATTATTAGAATACATAGTAAAATCATCTCTTAATGTCTCATTAATAGGTTTGGAATCCAAGAGTGGTGTTGTTTCCAAATAGTCTACAATGATTTGACCTTTTAATAATTTTTGGAGGATAATTTTTAAGTCAAATTTTGTTAATAACATAACTCATTTTGTAATGTGATTATAAATATATGTTTTTATCATTAGAAACTTCAAAGGGTCTACGTTTGTAATGAATTGAGTCTCATTATTGACCATGTAATGTCAAAGTTTTTATGTTGTAAAAACTAATACTAGACATAGTTTTTCTATTGTGGAGTAATTTTTTTCTTAATCAACTAGTGTGTGACTGATGTAATAAACTACTCACATAGTATGTTGATCATTGTGTTGTGCTAAGAGTTCTCCTAATATATGATCTATTATGGAGATATATATTAAGTAAGGATTATCAGGGATATGTGGTACTAAAAGAGGTGGATTATCGAAGCTTTCTTAACAAAGCTTGATCCCATAAAAATTTTGTATCTTACTTTAATAATCGAGTGGATGATTGAGTTTTATCAACAATTTGAGATACAAAATGATATATTACTTGGATCTTTCCTTGTAGGGATCAGAGTTATTTTAAGTTCATGGGAGGTGGAATATCAATAACTGCTTTGACTTTCTTAGGGTCAACCTCTATGCCATATTGAGAAATAATGAAACCTAGGAGCTTGCCTAATGTAAATACAAACACACATTCCTTTGGATTTAGTTGGACATTGTATTTATTAATTTTTTGAAAGATATTTCATAAATTGATAGCATGATGTTGTCATTAATCAGATTTATCTAATATATCATCAACATAATCCTCAACAGTATGGTGAATCAAATCATTAAAGATATGTGTCATGCTATATTCATATGTGGCTCCAACATTTTTTAATCCAAAAGTAATGAAAATGTAAAACAATGTACCCTAGGGTGTTGTAAATGATCTTTTCTCTTGATCTTCTTTAGTGATCTTGATCTAGTTATATCTAGAAAACCCATCCATAAATGATAACATTTCATATCCAATTGTGGATTTGATGATCATGTTGATATTAAGAAAGAATAAATCATATTTTGGGCATGCTTTAATTAAATCTCAAGAATTAAAGCAACACCAAATTTTATTGTTAGTTTTTACTATAAGGACTATGTTGGAAATCCATTCAAGATATTCTAATGATCGAATGAAGACAACATCTAAGAGATAATATATCTTGTCTTTGACTAAGAGAAACACCTTAGGATGCATTTTTTGAATTTTTTTCTTATCTAGTTTGGCATCTAGGTATAAGGGAATTTGATGGACTTCAATAAAATGTATCAATTCTTGGCATATCTGAGTAAGACCAAGTAAAGAGTTCTGGGAAATGTATTATGTTTTGATGAATATATATATATATATATATCTTCTTCTTTCATCGGATAATGGATAATAAAATAATGTAGGGATCCTAATCAGTTCCAAAATTAAAATTAATTATTTCTTTGTTAAGCAATATAGAATGATCAAGTGTGTAGGGAGTGGTAGGAATAATATCATCTGAATCAATTGGTATGTCTAGTGGAGAATCTAAACTTTCTTCTATGTATGCATGGGAATTTGTGTGATGAGGAAATATATTTATATGATATAAAGATGGAAGTTCTGCATATGTTCTACAAAATTGTAGGAAGGATTCATCATTGGAGAATTCATCTAATGTGAGCATGTCTACTGAGGATACATCATCAATGAGAAAAAGATAGATCAATGATAATGTTGAAGTATGATTAATTGTTTGGTCTATCAATGTCTTGGGTAGAAAAAACTTTAGATGCTTTTAAGTGGTGGAAGAAGGATTATTATGAAAGTGAGTAAATTGATATCCTAGTCCTTGTGTTCCATGTTGTGTAGATGCCTTGACAAGATTGATGATTCCTTATTCATAATTTCTAAGACTTTTACCATGATATCCCATCTTATTATGACATTTGAGTGTGGAATAAGAGGTAAATTGGTGATTTGGTGTTGATGATATTATATAAATTAGAGTTTGTTAATGTGTTTCATGTTCCAAAGGTACACTATGAATAATAGGTTGTGCTAATATATTTCCAAGATTAAAGTGGAAAATATAATTCTATGGATTTTTGACAACTTAGAAGTATTTAAAATGTTTATTATCTATTGGGCATGTGTATATGTATCCTTTATGACTAAATTTTAAACAATCATGGAGCTTAGAAGGGATCACATGTATATCATGAATCCAAGGCTGACCAAGTAATAAATTATAGTTGAGGTCATTTGGTATGACTTGGCAAGTATTTTGTAGTGTCTTAGGTGCTAAGGTAAGATTACATGTTGTTTTACCCATGACTTTCCATGGTTTGTTGTTAAAACCTATAATGTTCATATTAGAATGGTCTAGATCTTGAGGTTGTATATTAAGATGTTTAAGAAAAGAAATGTTGAAAATGTTGAGGTTTGAACCATTGTCAAATAATACCATTTTGACCCATACATTATTAATTATTAATTGAATATATAGAGGTAGTTGTTGTTCAATGATGTTTCATGAGGGAAAATCCTCTTTTTCAAAGGCAATATATTCTTCAATCCATTGCATGGTGTTAAGGATATAATCAACAAAATTTGGATTGATAGAAACAAGAATTATAGTATTGTGAAGGGTTATATATAACACATATTTTTAAACATCTGATCTTTGAAGGAGCTTGAGAACTAAAATTGTATCAAAAGGGGTGATAACATGAGTGATAAAGCTATAAACATTGGTGTAATTAACCGACCTATCTTCTAAAACTTGGGTGATATCATGTACCACATGATCTACTATAGGCATAGAGTTGGTAGTAGGTATGGGATAAGAGATATATGTACAAAGTTTGAAAGGAGGAGGGATAGATATAATTGCTACTATTTTCTTGTGTCTAGTAGTGATAGGGAGATACTCAAAATTAGCCAAGGAGTTATATACATCTAGGTAGAAATCATGAATGTGGAATTAAATGCATGAAATGTGAGTGATTAGTTATATAATAAGATGTTTATAACAAACATTCCACATGAGAGATAGCAAGCAAGGGATAAAGAGCATGAATTGGTGCATGAATTCATAATTTTTTTTGACATGTACTATGACACTTATAACATGTTTAGCATGATGAACTTGAAAATTTTTCCACATGAGAGATAGAAAGGAAAGGATAGAGAACATGAAATTGTGAATGAATGTATAGAAATTTTTGACATGTAACATAACATTGATGACATGTTTAGTAAAATGGAGTTATAAATTATTCTGCATGAGCGAGAGAGAGTATGAAAAAGGAATATTGAAATATTGTGCATTTTTAACAATAAATGTCATAATATGATCCTTTATTATAAAAAGTAAGCATGAAATGCAAATAATGAAGCATTGTACTGGCATATGGTAAACTTCATCATTCAAGTACATAATAACACCAATTATGGTCTCATTATTTGCAAGGAATGTAAGAAACATTTGTAAATAAGTGAGATCCATTTTTGAAATATGATTTTAGAATGTAAGGTGATATCTCAAAATTAAAAAGACCTAGTGTATGCAACTACGGTTTGAAAAATGATAATTTTAAAAATTACTATGAAATTTTGAGACTTAAATTGAAATTTTGAGTTAGATATGCAAGTAAAAAATCAAAAATTTATTAGAAAATTTGTGGCTTAAAGAGACCTAGAAGATGAAACTAGGGTTTTGAAAAATAAATATTTATACACATTACTATTGAATTTTGAAATTTGAGGTGAATTTTTTATTTTAATATGCTAGTAAAAAATAAGAAAATTATTGGAAAATTAATGGAAAAATACCAAGACCTAGTATGGACAACTAGGGTTTGAAAGAAAATTATTTTAAAATTACTAATTTTTTTAAAAATTCAATGATAATTTTTAATTTTATTATGTAGGTAAAAAATAATAAAATATAAGAAAAATTAGTAGGAAATTTACCCTACGGTTTCTAGGGTTTTTATGCACAAACTAAGTTAGGTTCATCAAATGATTTAATAATTTTAAGAATATTGGTGTATTACTCCTAATTTAGTTAAAGGATATGATTATTAAAATTAGTAAATAAATATGAAATAATTAAGCTACAAATTTTTATAATTTAATTACAATTTGAACTTTTCTAAAAATAGTAATAAGGGTTAGAAAATAAGACTTAGCTAGAAACTGACTGATACAACTGAGATAGAGAATATAATTCATTATGTAGGATTGAGACCCTATCAGAAATCAAGATCTATCCTTCATTATATGAAAGGATAGGAACATAAAAAATAGGACACCCTGATATCTAGTGTTATTGTCCACCTCTACCACTATTGTCCTAAAGATCTAAGCTTTCTAGGTTTTGTTTACTAGGTCTATGTGAGCCTGTTTGTGATGTTTCAATATCTAGAATCCTATAGATCTCCCTATAAATATAATTTTATCTTGAAACCCTAGATTACATTATTTTTTTACCAAATTTGAGAATGAGGGGTGGGTTTAGTGTGTGTAATATTCATTAAACATGTTTCCATAACCCTTGTGTAGGCACATTGCCTACATACCAATACTCTAAAGAGGGATCATGCCATACGTATTTTTGGCACTTAAAGTGATTTATGCAATAGTGTGTATGAAGATGAAAAATTCTAAACTGGGTGTTCTTGATATGATTAAAGACTGGTGTAAGGATTTAAATAAGCTATGAATAATATTAGATGGTTGTATGTATATAATAAGGAAATATGTTTGAGTAGTCTTGCTTGTATTCTTGCTTACTTTGTGATATTTTCCAACACTTTCCAAATGAAATTTGAATGGTATTTTATAGGGATCTATTAGTCATGGGTAAAATGCAATCATGCTAGGTTGACACAATGAAGAAGAAGAATCAGGGAAAATGATAATCTAAGCTCAAGATGTGATTGGATAAGAGTGTTAGAAAGGGGACACCCTAAGGTCTAGAATTATAGTCTAAGTTGGGTGATATTTTTTGGAGGTTACAAGACTTGAGGGATGGAATAATCATGGAAAACATGTCTTGACTAAGCTAGAATGAGGTCTTGAAAGCCTATAAATGATTAGGAATCAGGGAAAAGGTACCTAAAAGGGTCATGAAATCAAGAATGAGGGACCTATGGGATGGATGTCACAAGTCATACTAAAGTAGCTATTTTTTTCATTTTATATGACTACATTTTGCCCCCCTTTATTCTAGTGATGTATAAAAGAAAAATACTAGGATAAAACAAAACTAAAAAGCATACCTAAATTTACCTATAAGGGTGAAGATCATGAAGTTGTGTGACGTTGGGTGTGTATAGAAAGAACACGCTATGAAGTGTGAAACTATTATGGTATTGAGTCATGCTGGATGATGTTAAGTAATGTTGGATGATATTTTACCAAGAGTAATATCACAAATAGAGTTGAGTGATTAATTCCCTGAGAGTGGCTCAATAATGCAAAGGCTAGCCCTTTGTCTCCATCATCACCCACTAAGTGAAACTAGGTGGTCATGCATACGTTAATCGATGTTTGGACTATGTGTCTAATCCCTCTAAGTATCTATGTCAAGAATATAAAGGCTATCTAGTCCTTTGGATCCATCATTTCCCTATGAAGTGAAGTTATAAATTGATACTAGTATGAAATGTGTGTCATGTAAGATGGATCTTAAATCCCATTAATTCTCTATAATCTGACAATGTTGGCGTGTATATCCAAATGTTGACTAAAAACTAGGCCATTCTTGGCCACTCTAAAATATGGAGATTAGGCTTGTATGAAATCCTCTCTAAAATTGGGTACTAGGCTTATATGAAAGGAATTCAAAAATGTGGAGGTTAGGCTTGTATGAATAACACTCTAAATTTATGCCAACAACCTATAGATAGAGTAAGGCACACAACTACTAAGAATACCTAGGTAATATGTTGAACTCAAAAATAAAAGAAAACAAATGTGCCATGCACATTACCCCTAATCACTAGTCTTTGTAACATGGATTTTGATCTAGAAGTTATATCAAATATCATATCTGAAACTAGAAGTTAGAGCCATCATGTCGTATATTATACCCCCTATATTTGGATTCTCTAAACAAAACTATACTAAAAAATATTAATTCTAAGCTATTTTGAAATTACAAAACTATAGCTAAATCTACTTTTAGGGTTACTTTTATAAAATCTCATTTTTTTTTGTTTAGACATGAGCACTAAAAATAGGACACCCTCGTGTCTAGTGTTGCTATCAATGTTTGGTATTGTTGTCCTTTGTTGAAACTAAAAATTATTCTAGAATATTAACTATTTTTCTAGTTTGTTTTGCCTAGTTTGACCTTTGATTACTATTTTGAATGTTTTAAAACTAGTTTTTCAACTAGTAGGAGCTTTGATCTCTGTGGCAAAACCCTTGTTTGTTGCCCCTTTTTCTAAGGGTAGGAATGAAGACCCTATAATGACTTCCCTGAAAAGAAAGATTCTTGAAAGTGTGTTATGTTATAAAATACATGATATAACAATGATAATTGATAAGATATCTCAAGATATAACATGGTTTATAATGATAGATTGTTAAATCAATAGGGGTATGCCTAGATAAATTTAATAATGTAATATCATGTACAATGTACTAAATTAGAACTAGAACTAGACTTTTTGTTTGTTATTAATTAGCAAGGAGGGATGGATCATGATTTCCATCATGGCATCTAAGATAACTAGGTAATACATGATGTGGATCATGGAATTGTAAATAATGAGAAGCAAACAAGAAATAAAAAAAAACAAGGAAAGAAGCATACAATAGTGGCCAAAGTGCCAAGAAAATAAGGGACATGGGCACATGTCACTCAAACTAGGTAGCAAGCATACAAGGTATGTTCAAATGCCAGATACACATACATTTGAAAATAAGTAAGGTTGGTGTGAAATCCACAATCACATAGAAGATTATAGGCAAAGGATATTGGAAAATGTATTAAGGAACACACATGAATATAAGCAAAGGACATTGGACAATATCCTAAGGCACATATAAGAGTCAAATAGGAATTAATAAATGTAATCACATCAAGCTACACTAACCAAGAAAAGAAAGCATGTGCTAACTAGAAGTACAGTCATATCTAACTAATCAAAGAAAGAAGTGAATGTATAGAAAACATGTTAATATAAGACTATGCATATGCTAAGAAATACATAAGTTATATATATTAGTGAGTGTCGATAGATTAATCTATGTAAACTAGTAAATAGTGTACATAAACTTGATAACTAGAGTGTGTAGTGTAGTAATGACATAATTTGGATGGTTTAGTCATGTAGAAGATGCCTCCATTGGGTATTTATATCAATGTATATATCGATGTAGAAGAAGGATGCCCCCTCAATGGGTAAAGTGAAGTGCTCAAGGATCTAGAAGTCATTGCACACTTAAGAAAGATCAAGTGAAGCATGATAATGTAGATAAATTGACAAACAATAACATATAATAGTAAATGTAAGTCTAGTATTATAGTATAAATGTAAAGCATGGATATTACATACAATTGAAATGATTTAATAATTTTAAGAATATTGGTGTATTATTTCTAATTTAGTTAAAGGGTCTGAGTAGTAAAATCAATAAATAAATATGCAATAATTAAGCTACTGATTTGTATAATTTGATTACAATTTAAATATTTACAAAAATAGTAACAAGGGCAAGAAAACAAGACTTAGATAGAAATTTACTAATATGACTAAGACAAAGGCTGGAATTCATTATGAAATACTAAGACACTATCACAAATCCAGATCTAGACTTTATTTAGTGAAAGGATAGGAGTGCCAAAAATAAGACACCTTGGTGTTAGGTGCTATAGTATGCCTTTACCACTATTGTTCTAAAAATTTGAGCTTTTTAAGTTTTGTTCACCAGGTCTATGTGACTGTGTCTCTTAAGTTTCAATAGATGAAAGTTTGTAGATATCCATGTAGATATGGTTTTATCTTCAACCCCTGGACTCTATTGTGCTTTTACCATCTTTAATTATGAATAGTCATTATCATCAAGTCAAAAATTACCCTAAGTTTAATTTACCCTAAGTTTATTTTAAAATCCTAAGTTTAGTTTAGTTTAAAATACTTTCTGTAAGGTTTTGTTATTTATGGGAAACTAGTGTTTATTTACTAAATAATAAAAGGGTCTAGAATAAGTATGAAAGTATAATTTAATATGATAAAATACAAATTTTGTAGAATTAATTACATAGAATAAATTTCACCTAAGACCCTCCTTGATCAAGCATGCAAGTCTATGTGATGCAGAATGCTGAGCTATATGATTAACTAATTTTTATTATGTAATGTGCCAAAGTAGTAAGTGCTAGATATAAAATACCTTGTGTAGTCCTTTATGTAGGAGACTATTTCAAATTTAGGATTTTTTATTTGCATTTAGCAGACATTGGAAAAATTAAGGATAAATCTAATAAAGGGGTTGGGATTCATTAAGCGAGGGAAAATGAACATTAGAGATCAAAATGACCTTGGATAGGAGTGCTATAAATACGACACCATAGGGTCCAATTCTATAGTTCAATCCTAGTGCTCCTATCCTATAGGCTAGGGATCTAGGGGATGGAATAAGTATGGGAAATATGACCTAGCTGAGGTGGAATGACTTTTTGAAATGATCAAGGTGATTTAGAGTAGGCAAAAAGGTGTCTATAGCATGAAATTAAACCAAGATTACTAAAACAAAAGGCATGGCTAAATGTGAACAAAGCTCATATTATATAGTTGGAGTCTCCTATGAAAGGACTTCTAAAAATACATGATATGTGTGGTTGCTTGACCACTTTAGGGTGTATGCATTTGCCCCCCTTTTAATATAGTGATGCAATAAAATGAAGTATTAGAGTAAAAGAAAGAAAATAAAAGATGCACTTGAACCTACCTATGTGGAGATGAATGTGTTGTAAAATGGTCCAACTCACTTCCTAGCTAGGGAAGTAGATGGAGAGATGAATAATACCTAGAAAAAGAAAGAATCCTTGAAATAGATTCTCCCTATAATTAATCTAGAAAGAATCTATATAACATGGAAAAGGAGGACAATGCTTGCCCCCTATGCTGAATATCTATATGATGTGAAGAGAAAAATATTTTATGCCCCCACTTTGAATATCTGAACTAGAACTAAGAATTTCTTAAAGACCCAAAGCCAATTTATACCCTCTATCTCACACAAACTTGTATAGTTTGACTCTGGGTAATGGTTCAGACAAACCACTCTAAATTTATATATAGTCCAAATTAGTGAAAACTTGGGTATAGTTGGGTGTAGTTTTAAACTCTGGTAAATATGTAAGAAGAGAATGGCATGTTTTACCATTTCAATCTATATAATCTTGGATGATGAAGAACATGGGCATCTATGTCATGCCCCTAAATCTGGTATGTGTGTGATGCATCTATATAATATGGTAATCTATATAACCATATGTTATATGACCTATCATGTCATGCCTCATGTGTAAAATTGGAGATCAAAACATTATGCTCTGTACTATGTCTATAATCTACTATCTAGTCCTATAACTATGTAATATTATATGAAGTTGTATGTGTGAGACATGTAATATGTACATGCCCCCAAATATGGTATGTGAGTGATGTGTATGTATATTATAGTAATCTATATAACTACATATGATATGACCTATCGTGTCATGCCCCATGTGAAAAAATTGGATATCAAAACATTATGATCTACACTTTTCTAATAATCTATTATTTGGTCCTTTAACTGTGTCATGCTATATGAAGCCATGTGTGTGAGATATGTAGTAATGTACATGCCCCAAAATATGGTATTCAAGTCTAAATATGTATTGAGGTCACTATGAATCCATATAATCTAAACCACTATATATGACTAGTTGGTGCATCTTTAAGGTGAATGTATGTCCCTCTGAATGTCTTGAGTAATGCTGAGTGACTCATGTAATTTGAATCACTATATATCTTGACTTATCAAAGTTGAATATGATAATTTGACTACTATAGGTGTATGAACCATGGTGTATCCACATATGAGAGTGGATGGGTATGATGGGTAAGTTTAGGAATTGGAATAATAGGAATTATGCCCCCCTTTTGGGGTGATGGATGAGATATGTGCTAGAGGAGGTTGAGCTAAAAGTTATGACTAGTCATGTAAGTATAAACAATGTTAGCTTATTTTAAGGAGATTGAAAGTTTATTTGATTGATTAGGCTATGTTTTTTTTAAAATTTAATGATATTTTGATTGGTTAGTACCAAGTTGTATGTCTAAATATAAAATATGTATAGAGATGTGCGTATTATAGTAGGAAAAGGAAGTAGTAAGGGAATGAAGCTTGTGTGATGTCAAAGGTACCATTATCACAATTCTATGGAATAAAATGGTTTGCAAAATGGAGCTATGGGGTCTAAGTTATAGGTAAAATATTATTTTGCTTTGGTTGAATAGTTGTTTCATATAGGGAAGTGGATTTGATTCTTGATTCATTTGGGCATTTGACTAGGTTGAGATTTGGAGCTCTAGAATGAGAGATATGTCAATGAGACAAGAACCTATTTGAGTAGTTGGTAGCCTAAGTGGAGGTTATTGGTGATGTTACCCTTGTAAGTAACCTTAATGCTTGATTTTTTTCCCATTTGAAAGCCTATTTTTGACATTTTAAAGCTATTTTAAGTAGCTTAGGAAATTTTTGACTAGTTCCAGTGCTCCTATCCTTATTTGAATGCTAATTTCTAGGCTTTAAAACTATTGTCTAGGTTGAAACACTCCTATATAGTGATGTTCTCTTACACCCAACACTATTGTCCTAGAGGCTAGATTTTCTGAGCTATTACTTTGTTTAGTTGATGTGGTTTTTGCTTGCCTATTGATTGGGATTTGTAGACTGATATATATGTTATTTTCTAATGTTTTTTAGTGTGAGGTATGGATGAGGGTTTTCTATAGAGGTTAGGTTATGGATATATTGAGGTTGTTACCTTTATCGACTGGTGAAAGTGTTGTAATGAATAGGGTAGGGTTGGGTCAGGTGTGTGACTTAGGCACTATGTAATGGGATAGATATCTGATTACCACCTTATGTGAGAGGTGGAATGTGGACACATGTAATTTTTGTCTTCTTGCTAGGGAGATTATGATTATGATAGAGGATGTGCACCATATTATACATTTTTTAGTTAGTGGATGTTAGTTGACTTTGTAGGATGTTATGGGTGCAAATGCTATTGATCATGCATCTTTGTATTTTACTAGTGTACCTTCAGGTATACATTGGACAGGTAGTGATAGAGATGTTCTTCTATTAGTTATAGTATATTCTAGTGTTTCACACCTATGGAAGTGGTTTCTCATGTTGTTGGCCTCATTTTTTACTATAGATGGGAGTGGGGTGTCAATTGTATATAGGATGCATATGATTGTGAGAAGTATAGAAGTTTATGGTAATGTGTTCTCATGTGATATGACTATGCTTTCCAAATTATATAGGTATATTTATAGGTTTACTCAAGAGGTATTAGTGGTGGTGTGAGTGTAGATACTTTATTCCATTGTTGGATTTCTAAGCACATAGTAGTTGTGTGGCTAATAGGATTATCAAGGGAGAAGTGGGCACCTCCACAGCCATTGAGAGAGTGGTGGATGAATATGTTGGCTATTTTTTCTCTTGGGATAGATCACTATAGATGATTTTTAGATAGATTAGTGGATCGAGATATCATATGGAGGCCTTATAGAGGATTCCTTGGGTGGCCCGATGATGGAGTGAAATTGTGGTATATGAGGGTTAGTTGTTGGTTATATAACCATTGGGTTAGAATGTATAAGTGATCTCAATATGAGTTCATGACTAGATAGTTTGGGGTACCATAGGTTGTGCTCCTAACAACATGGGTATGGGTGAGGAGTGCTTAAGAACCAATAAGGGTAGGGGCTCATGGGAGGCCTACTAAGGCTAAGTTAGTACCATTACCCTTGGATGCATGGGATGTGGCTATAGATATTCCTGATGTAGATGATGTTAGATAAACATAGGTATATACCTCATGGTGGGTGAGGTATCAGTGGGTTCCATTGTATCTTTTAGATGGAGTGGGTATTCCTGAGTATGAGGATCCTATATTGTTTTAGATGATAGGAGGTAATTAGTAATTATATTTGAATTGTGTACAAGTTTGTGCTTATTTTAGTGTAAATTGAAATTATATATATAATGTAATGTTGTATTTTGTATGCAAGTGGAGTAGAAGGTGCCTAAGATGAAGCACACATTGTTTAGGGAGTAGAGATGATGAGTACTAGGAGATTATCATTAAGTCAACATTTTGAGAGCTTACATGGCATGTCCTTGATGGCATTTTGTAGGAGGTTTTGATAGTGTGATATTTATAGATAGTGTGTACACTCATTTTTTTGATAGAGCTACAATAGCTATAGTCACATATGTTAGGGAAGTGAGAGAGAGAGATGAACTGAGGGTTGAGATAGATAGGCATAGGATGCCTCCACCTGATTATGGATTGGTGAGTATCCAGATTATGGATGAGAACACAAAGATTTAAAGATAGTATGCAAACTTTCATGAGGATCATGGGTCATTACTAGACGAAGAGAGTCATTGTAAGAGGCATTGAGGAGTTTTAGGAGGTGTGGGGCCATTGAGCACTAGAGTGGACTATGGGACTAGTATTAGAGGAGAGAGTGAGACTGAGAGGGAGGGCATGACACCCATTCATGATTGATTGTATTTGATATAGTGTATATGTATTTGAAAACTTGGTTATGTGTGTGTGTGTGTGTGTGTGGATATTGGTTTGATTGTGTTATGGATTTTAGAATGGATTGGTATATTTCTTATAATTTGTCGATTTAGGACTAGTTGATTTGGTATTGATGTTGGAGGTTTCTACATATATTTGGTAAATTGGATATTAGGATATGTGATTTGAATTTTATTTATAAGTTTAAGTGTGATGTTAGAATTTATATTTGATCATATGTAAGAAAAAATTTGTTGGTTTTTGTAATTGGTAAATTGTTTAGATAAATTGAGTTGGTTTAATGTTGGTACAATAGGATGTGGTAAGATCTAGATTTTGATAAGCTAATTTTGGATATGGATAGTTATTGGGAATTAGAAATGTTAGTTTTTAGTATATGGGGATGTAAAATATCATGATGTGCATATTACTTATTTGAGAGTGGCTCAAGAATATAAAGACTAGATAGACCTTAAGCTCTATTTTTGCCCTACTAAGTGAAGCTATGAACTGATACTTATATGAATATGTGTCATATCACTCTATGTTATATCACTATCTAAACCCTAATTGCCAATTAAACAAGTGCATATAGTACTCATGCTATGTAATAATGTGCTATGTATCTGATACTATCTGATGTGTACTGACTATAGCTATATGTGAAGATAATGTAAAATGTAACTTTATTGGTTGTGCACCTTAAACTATGTGATGTGATTAAGGCTCATCTATCTGTAATCATATACATTATGGCCTATGTTATGATGCATATGATTGAGTGATAGATGGATTTGGAGCTGAAACCTATGATGGGGGCTCATTTAATCTCAATCATAGAGGGTTGTTATGTGAAATAGGTCCCTACAAATATCATCGTATTGAATATATCCCAGGAGTAATACTCTAGATGACTCATTCATGAATGAATGAGGTTTATGGTTACATAATAGAGGAGATCTTGATTTCCCCTGTGTTAATACTATGATGTCATTATCAATACATCTAGTAATGTAATCTTTGAGTCCATAACAATCATTATCTCTATGTACATGGATACGACGATAGTTACAAAAGGGCCAGTGTGGCTATCTATGTAAGAGATGTGGATCTCATAGATGAGTAGAAGGTAATGCAATTAACCTCTTATCTAGTAGTGATGATAATATTATAGATGGGCTATCCTAATCTGAATCAAACTATATTGGTTACTTGATGTTGTTATTTTTAGTGCATATTATAGGTTATACTCTAGAGATTGGATCTCTATTCTATTGATGGTTTAAAATTACGCTTGATCTTAATCAATAAACAATGGGAAGTTTCAAGCTATGGGACAATGTGGCTTGAAACAACCTCCAAATTTTAGAGAAGCTAGTCTCTTCTTTTGTATCAAGTGTTGGGGAAAAGGGATATGAGATTAAACAAAAATGCAAATGCAAGAATTAAAACCTAACTATGGCAATGCACCTAAGTATAATCCTAATACTAACTTGAGCATAGTGAGGCTATTATAAGATTCAATTACATTTAAGAGTAGAAAAGTGCATGATCAATGTAAGAGATTAAAATAATAGAGATAGAGGCTCACAATAGGGAAGTCTTTCATTGAGATACAGGGAATGTCAATAAAGGCATAGTGTTTAATCTTATTAATAGAATATTCCAATCACATAAGAGGCACAGAAGTCACGTACAATTATGTAAACCTTCTAATTCAAGAAAATGAGATAAAAGCAAATGGCATTCCTAATCATAACTCAAGAGAATCTACAGTATAGACTACTTTGCAAATGACACAGACAACACCAACCAAGGCATGGAGCTCAAATTTCCTTAATTCATTCAGCCACATAAAGGGCACAAAAACATGCACGGTTATATCAACTTTACAAATCAATAAAATTGAGACAAGAGCAAATGATATTACTGGTCAAAAACTTTAGAAAGTCTAAAACTATGAGAAAGATCCCCCCTTCTTAGATTTACAAATCTTTCTTATATAGACTCAGATGTCTCTTTACATCGCTCTCTATCTCATGTAATCTACTTCATGATTCACTCATAGGAGACAAAATAGATGATGCCTTCAATGATTTGGATGTATCTTGGTCTTTTTAGGAATGGCCATGATGGAGTGGGATGGCTGTTCTGACCGCGACATGGCAATTCATATCTAGTACCTCCCTTAGCGCCTGAATTTCCTCCTTCCATCACCTGCTTGATGACCTCCGCTATCTACTCTACCTCTGCTATTAGGGGACAAATAGGTGGTATCTTTAATGCTTGTAAGCCCCAAAAATCTACCTGATGCACTGTTCTATCTACTAGGAATAACTCCCACTGAGTTTCCCTCCATCTTTGTTGTAATAGGTAGACGGGCACTTTGTTCTGTTGAAATGAAAGAGGACACTTAGTAAATTCATGAAAAATATCCCTTTTGTCTAAAAGGCACCAAAGAATGACACTTGGATGCTTTTGCTTTCTCTATATTTTTCTCAAGAATGCTCCACCTTTGACACCTGTCACAATCTACTTCCTCGATACTTTGCAATTTTATCAAAACAAAACTCACTACGTCCCTTGCTCAGGTAACTTTTAGGAAAGGATGGATGCACGTGGCAGTCTTTGCATGTTGACACTCGGTGCTTCCATAGTCCTTTGAAATAAAATCCAAGACCCACCATAATCTTTATTCAGTAATTAGGCTCGAAGATGGTTCCTCAAAAGTTGACACATGGTGACCTCCACTGCTCCTAAGAAGATACATGGCATCTTCCATTTATCCATCTAGGGGTATGTGGCACCTTCAGCTCTCTCTATGGATGGAGTAGAAAGGGACTCAAAGAGTGACACTTGGTAGCCTCCACTACACTTCAAAACTTAATCAAAATGAAATGACACCCTTATGCATTTGAATGAAAGCATTGGACCTACATCTCCCAGATGCCGACATGTGGTGACTTCTGCTGCTTCTTTAAAAAGGTAGTTCGGGGCCTCCATAACTACCACCTGGTGCTCTCCGCTCTCTCTACTACTTAGCTTGTTGAATTTTTTTGTCAAAAGGTATAATGAAACGTGGGTGCCTCTATGAGATGTGGATGATAACACGTGGTGCATTCTGCTTAATTACTACTAGGTGTGTGGCACATTCTGTGGCCTTCCCAAAAGTCACAAAAAGGGGCTAAAAAGATGTCAGTGGATGGCTCTAGGTTTTGGAATGTGACACTTGGCCGCTTCTGATCAAATTTTATACTTAGGCCAAAATGAAATAAAAGAAACAAAGGGGAAAAGGACCCATGCTCAGAGGATGACACTTGGCAGCTTTTGATGCACTTCAACACTTAGGCAAAAATGAACCTACCCTCTACTTCAAAACTCTGTCATGGCATCTAAGGTATGTATAAAAAAAATTGCAGTGCTCGAATGAAAGAAATTCAAAACAACATAGAGTAAAAATTACTCTACAGTTAATGGCGACCCTAAGACTTTTGAGCCTGCTCAAAAAGAACCTGACTCTTGTTTTGTCAAAATTTAAAAATTGTGGAAATTATAGCTTCAAAAGAGCCATTTGGTAGATAGACCACTCATGGTCAAATAACCCTTGCTTGCTCTATAATTCAATGAAAGCCAAATCAAGGTTAATAATATCCTTGTGTGAAAAGGTTTACAAGATCTAGACCGTGGCTTTCAGTTTGAATTCCAGTTGGGAAACAAGAATCAGAATAGCTTCGACCTCTGAGACTAAGGAATCATTTTGCAAGCTCTGGAAGACTGTTTGATCCCTCTATTTGGCTAGTAGTAATGGTTCAATTTGGTCCACCATCAGCACTATCTTTGCATTTGGAAATGGGGAAGGAAAGCCTAATTGCACCAGATCTTCAATATGGTGCCTCATCTCACCGATGCCTTCTTTCATGACATCGAGATAGTTCTTGCAATTTTTGGCCATGGCATTGTGACTAAGCTCCTCATTGACCCATTTTGTGGCAACCATTATGTCTGGGATCATCGTGGCTATCAATGTCACATCCATCATGTTGTAGAGCTTCTGCAATAATGAATGGGAGTCATTGACTCTTCTAGAGACCATGGCCAAAGTGTTCTGTACTAAATCCTCCACCCTTTTACACAATTGATGTGTTGAGCAGGAATGTGAGAAATGGCCTGAGCTGGATAATCTCTGAAGAGATTCTCCTCCACACTGACTCGTAGAGCTCCTTCACTAGCTGCACTACTATGACACCTCTTGGCCTATTAGCCAGCTTGATTGTTAGTTGTGCCATCCTCTGTTGCTCTTTTTAGAACTGGGCTTGAAAAGCCCCAGCCTTGTTCTACTCCTCTAGCAGCCTTTGCTATGATTGGGTAACTTATAGCTAAAGTCCTTCGACTCGTCCCTGTAATGTTGCATTCTCCCACCTTAGGGTTATTGCTGCATCCTTTGTAAGTGTGAGATTTGTCTTCAATGAATCATTCTAGGCCTGGACTGCCCATTGAGTCTGGAGGGAAATAGTATCTTGCAACTATTTATGCAGACTAGCTATTTCATTATCTTTCTTGTTTATTTTTCAGCCAAACTATTAAAGTTTGCCTTTTCTTTGGCCAAATCAGCCTCCATCTTCTACATTCTTCTTGATTTCTTCAAAAAATATTCTATGACTATGGAAGTGGATTCGGTCAGCAATTCAACTCTATCTTGGGGCCTGAACAGGGACATGTCAATGGCCACTGCATTCATCATGTAGTCCTCTAGCTGTATTTGCTCACTTGGCTTAGCAACGTTGGGTGACAAATGGGTCACTGTTAGTTGTTGTTGGATGGGGTCAAATTATGACCTCAAATGTGGGATAGTCGGTGCTTTATTTTCTTTAATTCTCTTCTTCTCCAACTGGGCCTCTCTTGCCTTCCTACCAGCATCAGCGTACATTTGGAAGGTGGAAGGGAATGAAATATGTCCCCTTGTGAAAGGATATCCTTGTATCAAGCCATACTAGAGAGCCATTGGCTGGCTAGGAGTGAGCTAAAGGGGCATCTTTATAGGAAAGAGGGGGAGAAATGGGGTAATGTTAGGGCATGAGGTGCCAATGATGGGGTGACTTGTGAGATGGGAATGGAAGTAGCGGTAGGAGGGGTCATCTGGCTGGGTGAAGGCATCATGCTAATAGGGTGAGGAATAAATTGAGAGAGAGGAGGAGGAGTAATACTTACTTGAGGGGAAGTTGCAGTGCTCTACACTGGGCACTGTGAAGGCTCCTCTTCCTCCTCTAAATCTAAATGGAATTGTACCCTTTTTCTCTTCTTGGGTGTCTCTGCCTCTAGCTACATTTGTCTCCCTTCTACCTTTGATATTGTTGGTGGCACATGTGGAGAACTAGGGACTTCAATTACTCCCAATAATGTGGAAGCTTGTGGTGGTGAAGATACCACACTTCTTTGTTGTTCTATGGTAGCTATAGCTTGCTTTGAAGTCTATAGTTGCTGGCTTGGTCCCACTCTAGCTTCCTGCTCTGCCCTGAGTGTTGGCACTTGGCTTGTTTCTAGGCTAAATGTAGGGGATGAATGCCACTCATCCCAAATTTCTTCCCACCTTTCATCTAAATCTATGCCTCTGAAAGCATGGGTGGTTTGGGAAATTTCCTGCCTATATTTCCAATAGGCCTCAATCTTTTCTACATCCCAACCTTTATTCCTCAGCATCCTTCTCAAACTAGAGGTCATCCTAACTTTGGGATCATAATCCCTCTATTTTTCATAGAAGGTTTCCCATGGTCTATTATAGGGCATGGGCAAATCTGTTAGTTTAACATAGAGACCAGGGGCATCTTCTGTAGGGTTTTTCCTGGTCTCCTAAAAAGGGTAGCCTTCATGCACAATCTTGGCTCTAATTCTATTTGTCCTCACTATGGAGGCTATGTAATCAGATGGTTCATAAACCCACTTGTCCTTGACCAATAGGAACCCTAGGAAGGCTAGCTTCTTTAGCAGCATAGTCTCACCTTCTCTGGCTTCTAGGCTTACATTGCCTATCATCCATGGGAGATTGTACATTTTCCTCTTCTTCTTTCCAGAGCCATACTTATTATCAATTATAGATACCTACATAGCAACTTCCAAGAATGCTAACCTAAGAGTTAAGGTCTTTGGTAGCAACACTGGCTCTCCAAAAAATCCATGGACTCTTATGATCGTGTGACGGGACCCAAAATAAAAGTCACATGGGATTGGTTAACTAACCAGGAGGTTCGTAACACTTGGGAATAACCTATTTATGATAGGCTCAGGGCTAAGGCAATGAAGAATAGGGGTAACAAATAATTCCCAAAAATCATATGGGTCACTAGTTCTTGATAAAACATGTGTCCATGAAGACACAGGGATGGTTGTTTGGGGGTCAAAAGTTAGGTCATACAAGTTCAGACTCATAAATTGGGTGAAAAGGTTAGGGTTCTAGTGTAGTATAAGATGGAACAAAAAGGAGGAATACCTAAATATCCCTTTTAACCTGAACTAGGTCAGCTACTCCACCATTGAGAAGGTCATGTGTTCTGAGAAGTCGAGTCGATATTCTTGTGTTTTATCGACTATTTTTAGCCTAAGCAGGATGGCCATTTTCTCAGCATATACTGCCATGTCATCTTTCATGCCAAAGATGAGAGCCATAATTGATAATGCATCTTGGCTAGTAGGCACGAACTGAGTCCTTGGTATAGGGAGCGCGGGTACTGTGGTATCACCATCGACCATTTGTAACTCAAACCTCAAAAACCTTGTCTGAGTGTTGACATTTGCCCACATCCTTTGCATCCTATCAATAGTGGGGAAGGTGGCAGTACCATCGTATTGTAGGGTAAGCATGTCCCTAATATCCTGTGGGGTGATCTATAGCACTAATGGGCCTTATTGAATGGTTCAAGATTGCGCATGGAGCAATTTCGTGCATAATTCAATTATATCCAGGCATGGGTGCACATTTGGGACAATGAACTGAGCTAGTTGTGAGGTCCATATCCTCATTTCAAACATTTCATATTGCCTTACCCTGGCTCTTTGTAGACACCTTTGGTGTGCCCCTTCTTTGAGGTTCTTGCTATTGGCTCTTTGCAAGGTTGGGTCCATGATTCCATCTGCATAGTCCTTTACCTTGGATGGGTCACTAGTTTGACTGACTCCCAGGGATTTTGTTCTTGGATAGCTCCTTAATGGTTGTGTAGGAGATATAGCGTATGATTTAATAGCTAGTATGATGATGTTTTATACTGGATAGAAAACATGCTTGCTGAACTAAACTTTCTTAGGCACTAATAATCACAATGAGCAGGGTATGTTCACAAGAATGCTTGAGAGTTTGTAAACTTTAAAAACTTGCTAAGGGATATTTATGGGCCTATCAAGTCCTAAATAGTATTAATTTTAGATGACCATTAGCAAATCCTACTCAATCTTCAGGAAATAGTGAGGTGGAAACATTATGTGGTGCAAGGTACCTTAGAGATCTCGACAGATTTGGGGAAGCATTTAATTGGAAAAATTTTAAGAATTAAAACTTCTAAGATGCTAACATTGCATTTAAAATTCTTATTTTAAAAGAAAAGTGGGAAAACAACAACAAAAAATGAAACAATGCAGGAATGGAAAACTACCTAACTACATTAATTAAACATTCTTATTTCCCTACAGGATCATAAACAAACTTTCCAACATCTTTATGACAAGACAACTTATGTTCCCATACCAGTGATTACAATGGGTATATCTTTGATGGGATGTCCTCTGTGTTGGTCACACAGATTTGCCTGCACTCAAACGAGTCTAAGTCAAACATGCTTTTGACATCCACAAGCTCTTCTTGTCCTTGAAAGCTCATCAAATATTGGTTCTTCATGCTATCGTGTGTCATCAAGAAATCATTGGCTATTTTTTCTTCACTCTATGCCTTTTGATATCCATTATCTTTCAGCTTATCTTCTTCAAATTCTAACTTTATTTCATCATCATGCTCCTTGATGACTTCATCCTCTTGAAAAGATAAATCTGAAAGCTGGCATTTCCTCTACATACTCAGTTGAGTCTCAAAGCTATCTTCTCCATATTCAGCCATTTCATGGCTAAAGATAATGTCACCTATCTCAATGACTTGATCAAGGGAGTGTCCATGCTCCTCCATATCCTCTTTCAAGGTGAGGAAAAAGTCAGAAATGATCTCTTCCTCATCATAAGTTAAGGAAAAAACTTGTGACTTGTCCTCTTGTTCATCAAAGGGAGTACCTAAGGTGATTTCCTCCTTATCTATACTTATGGAATCCTCTTGACTAGCCATGAATTAAGTGCACTCCTTTGCATACTCATTTGCTTCCTCCAAAATATATTCTTTTTTGAAAAGGGATAATGAAGAATGTTGTGATGTAAAACAAGAAGCTTCTTGAATAAGGGTGGAAGGGACTTGAGGGGAAAGTGAGGGTTTGGAACCTTCTTCCCTTGCTGTTATCATAGATTCTGCATTATTGAGGACATGATCTTGACAAGTTTGACCTTGCTCATGAACAGGGGTGGTGTATGTCTGATCTGGAATTTGTGGTGATGAATATGGAATTTGGTAGACTTGGTAAGGCTGGTTCTCATGAACACTTAGCCTCTCTTCTAGAAATTCAATCAACCCACACACATCTAACATCTCATATGTAAGCCCTTGCCAATTTGATCTTTTAATGGGATCCCATTCACTTTTAATCAGATCTATTGCATCCCTTATTTGATGGATGACGTGACAAGGAATTTCTTGACCATATTCCCTTCTGTTGTCAAGCTTTAACACATATTTTTTAAATCCTAGCAATGCTTTTTTGAAGGTGAAAATAAGGTTAGGTTGAGCATAGGATGTGACATATTGGGGAGACTGGGCATAAGATTTATATAGCTCATGACCATCTACATCCTTGTTACTTGACATGATTCTAGGAGAAGCATGTTCTTGATTAAAATTATATGAAGGAGAATAAGATTCACAGCTATGAGTAACTAAATTATACATACCAAAAGGTGAGTTCTTGATGATACTAGGACTGCTTGACTTGTTGATTTGACTCAGAGTCATTGTTGGTGTTGCTAAAAACCTCTAAAGGCTAATTGGCTGAAGAACACACCATAAATTCTTCAACTCCTTGAAAGATTGGTCCCACCAGGTGTGCTAGAAAGTATTGATGGTTTAAAATTGTGCTTGATCTTAATCAATCAACAATGGGAAGTTTCAAACTATGGGACAATGTGGCTTGAAACAACCTCTAGATTTTAGAGAAGTTGGTCTCTTCTTTTGTATCAAGTATTGGGGAAAAGGGATATGAGATTAAACAAAAATGCAAATGCAAGAATTGAAACCTAACTATGGCCATGTGCCTGAGTATAATCCTAATCCTAACTTGAGCACAGTGAGGCTATTATAGGATTCAATTACATTTAAGAGCAGACAAGTGCATGATCAATGTAAGAGATTAAAATAATAGAGACAGAGGCTCACAATAGGGAAGTCTTTCGTTGAGATATAGGGAATGTCAACAAAGGCATAGTGTTCAATCTTATTAATAGAATCTTCCAATCACATAAGAGGCATAGAAGTCACGTACATTAATGTAAACCTTATGATTCAATAAAATGAGACAAAATCAAATGACATTCCTAATCACAACTCAAGAGAATCTATAGTATAGACTACTTTACAAATGACAGACAACACCAACCAAGGCATGGATCTCAAATTTCCTTAATTCATTCAACCACATAAAGGGCATAGAAACATGCATAGTTATATCAACTTTACAACTTAAGAAAATTGAGACAAGAGTAAATGATATTACTGGTCAAAAACTTTACAAAGTCTAAAACTATGAGAAAAATCTCCCCTTCTTAGATTTACAAATCTTTCTTATATAGACTCAGATGTCTCTTTACATCACTCTCTATCCTGCGCAATCTACTCCTTGGTTCACTAATAGGAGACAAAATAGATGGTGCCTTCAATGCTTTATATGTATCTTGGTCTTATCAGGAAGGGCCATGCTAGAGTGTGATGGCTATTCTGACCACGACATGGCGATTTATATCTAGTACCTCCCTTAGCACCTAAATTTCCTCCTTCCATCACATACTTGGTGACCTCTATTGTCTACTCTACCTCTACTATTAGGGGACAAATAGGTGGTGTCTTCAATGCTTGCAAGCCCCAAAAATCTACTCGGTGCACTGTTCTATCTACCAAGAATAACTCCCACTGAGTTTCCCTCCATCTTTGTTGTAATAGGTAGACGGGCACTCTGTTCTATTGAAACGAAAGAGGACACTTAGTCAATTCATGAAAATTCTCCCTTTTGTCTAAAAGGCACTAGAGAATGACACTTGGCTACTTCCACTTTCTCTATATTCTACTCAAGAATGCTCCACCTTCAACACCTGTCACAATCTGCTTCCTCGATACTTTTTAGTTTTATCAAAACAAAACTCACTGTGTCCCTTCCTTAGGCAAATTTTAGGAAAGGATGGATGCACATGGCAGTCTTTGCATGTTAACACTCAGTGCTTCCATAGTCCTTTGAAATAACATCCAGGACCCACCATAATCTTTATCTAGCAATTAGGCTCGAACATGGTTCCTCAGAAGTTGACACGTGGTGACCTCCACTGCTCCTGGGAAGATACATGGCATCTTTCATTTCTACATCTAGGGGTATATGGCACCTTCCACTTTCTCTATGGATGGAGTAGAAAGGGACTCAGAGAGTGACACTTGGCAGGCTCTACTGCACTTCAGCACTTAAGCAAAATGAAATGACACCCTTATGCATTTAAACAAAAGCATTGGACTCACGTCTCCCAAATGTCGACACATGGTGACTTCCACTACTTCTTTAAAAAGGTAGTTCAAGGCCTCCACAATTGCCACCTAGTGCTCTCCGCTCTCTCTACTACTTAGCTCATTAAAAGTCTTTGTCAAAAGGTAGAATGAAATGTGTGTGCCTCTATGAGATGCAGATGCTAACACGTGGTGCATTCTGCTTAACTACTACTGGGTGTGTGGCACATTCCATGGCCTTCCTAAAAGTCACAAAAAGGGGCTCGAAAGATGCCAGCTAGCTGGCTCTAGGTTTTGGAATGTGACACTTGGCCGCTTTTGCTCGAATTTGATACTTAGGCCAAAATGAAACAAAAGAAACAAAGGGGAAAAGGACCCATGCTCAAAGGATGACACTTGGCAGCTTCCAATGCACTTCGACACTTAGGCAAAAATGAACCTACCCTCTACTTTAAAACTCTGCCACAATGTCCAAGGTATGCAGAAACCAAAATTGTAGTGCTCGAATGAAAGAAATTCAAAACAAAGTAGAGTAAAAATTACTCTACATATTCTTAACTAGTTGATTTTCTAGTTGTGGTCTCCTATCTTATTTATGACATGGTGGATGTTGTGTGTTACAAACTATATATGTAGATACTAATATGAAATCTAGAATAATTTGATCAATTGAATCTACCTCAATCAATTCCAATTTATTTTACAAATCTAGAACTGTATAACACAAGTGTTTGAAATAAGACTCTATTTGATATAATAGATGCTCAAGGAGAGGTTGGAAAAGCCCCTTAATAAAGATATGCTGATTCTCTAAATATGTTGGTTTATATATTAGTCTTATCATGTGATTCTAAAATCATAATACATACTAACTAACTAGCTCTAAATAATTCTAGGGTAATGTGACAAGTTTCTCATATGTAACATGAGGGCCCATGTTTGCTATGTAATATCTAAGAAATGCCTCCTCTAAGTCATCATATGTGTGCAAGGAGCCAATGTGGAGTATATGAAAGAGCCAATTCTATGCTTCCCCCACTAATTTATGCTATAATAACTTCAATAGAATCAAGGGACTCAGATGAGATGGCAAAACCTTTCAAAAGTCTTGAAGGTGTATGAATGAATCTCCAGTTCCATCAAAGTGAGGCAATGATGGTATCAAGAAATGCTTAGGAAATGAAGATTTTATGAATGTCTTTAGAAGGAGATTACCATGTAAATCATTAGAATCCATCCAAGACTTATAAGCCTTGTTTTCCAAGGTAAGGAGATGTACTTAGTGTTTTAATTCACCAACTACATGCATCAAAGAGATAATCTCCTAGGATGGTACATTAGTATCTTTAAGTGGTTCATTTAATCATTGAATTGGATTGTTAATTTTAGCCATGTAAATGCTACATTTAACAATTGGATCATAAATAGTGAGTATGCCTACTATAACCTTGGGAATAATGGTAACTTAGACCTTATTAAAGGCATTTGGGCTACCATTCTCTTTAGGTAAAAAGTGAGAACTAGGTTCTACTATAATGAGGGATAGATTGGGAGGTTCATTATCATGTTTATGTTTTAGTTAATCATATTATAATTTATTAAAAGATGTAATATTATAATTAACATGTGTATTAGTTGAAATATAATCATTCATAGAAGTAGAAACACAATTTGGTAATGCATTATGTTTGAGAGGAGAAATGAGAGAAGAGTTGGAGGCATGAGATGCATATTATTATTCACTATGTGTGTAGTAATCATCATTATTATATTTATTATCATAATTGCAATATTTTTCATAATCAATCTCATTTTCATATTCATTTTCATGTTCACTATCATACTCATTATCACCAGGGAGAGGTGTAAGATAAGAATTTAATTATTTTCTAATATGCAATAAGTTATCATGTGAAATAGAATATTATGCACATCTATGTTATCCATGGATGGAGTGTATCCATTATTTTAATTTTCAACATGAGAATTAAAAGTAAGAGAGTTAACATTTAGACATTTTTTTGATAAAGTAGAGTCGAGAGCATGAGATGCATTATTTGAACTATGCATTGGCAATTTGATTTTATTGCATTTATATTTTTTAATTTTGCATTTAGAGAGAGAGATTAGGTTCACATGAAATAAAATTGGAAGTGGATGACTAATTTTTTTCATTTGGTGCATTTCGCATAGGAAAATGAGGTGAAAATTATCTTTCCCATTTATAAAAATTATTTTCTTTAAAAGAAGGAATAAAAGAGATAGGTTTGAGAGAAGAAGATGCATCTACTTGTTCTTCATTATCACTATCACGTATATTATCATATTACTCATTAAAACATTAGTAATCATCTTCATTTATAAATGAAATCATTTTCCACATTTTTAGCTAATGTACAATTTTTCAAATTTGTCCATTCATTGCCATAATTATGAAAAAAAATTAGAAATTGATCTATGGGATGAGAGGGATGAAGTGCCTTAGTGGCCATTTTATTTCTATCACCAAAGATAATATTTAAATGTACTATTAAGAAAGTAAATGAAAAAATAACTACTAACATAGAGATTTTGACAATATTTTAGATAATCAAAACAATTTACAAAAATTTCAATATATTTTTCTAAAAATTGCAAGGATGGATGGCTTGAGGTTTGAGGACCTAGTTTAGGAATCTAGGGTTTTGGGCTTGGGCTTTAGAATTTTTGAAAATTATGCAATAATTTAAATTCTAAAAATAATATTGAGTAGGATAAATGCACAAAAATTTATACAAAAATTAGAAATTTGAAATTGAATCTTTGCACATAAAAAATACTAATTTTGAAATTTAAAAAAGAAAATTGACACTCCAAACAATTTGCAAAAATTCTAGAATATTTTTCTAAAAATTGTAAGGGAGGTAGGTATAGGGTTTGGGGACGTAGTTTAGAAATCTAGGTTTTTTGGTTAGGGTTTTAGAATTTTTTAAAATTATGACAATAATTTATATTCTAAAAATAATATTAAATAGGATAAATGCATAAAAATTTATAAATAAAAATAAAAATTTTGAAATTCAATTTTTGCACAAAAATATGAAGGAAAAACCCTAAGTATACCTAGGGTTTTATAGTTGTTCGAAGTAAGTTGGGTTCACCAAATATTTTATTATTTTTAAGAAACTAGTGTTTAATTCCTAAATAATAAAGGGTCTGGAATAAGTAGGAAAGTTTGATTTAATATGATAAAAAACATATTTTTTAGAATTAATTACATAGGAAAAGGAAATAACTTATCTAAAAAAACAAGCTAATATGACTGTTACAGAAGCTAAAAATCAAGGTGTAGGGCTAGGGAGATGTCTGAAACCTAAATCTAAATTTCATTTAGTGAAAGGATAGGAGTGTCAAAAATAGGACACCCTAGTGTTTGATGCTACAGTTCAATTCCTACTACTATTTTCCAAACTAGTCATAGAGGTCTAAGCTTTCTAAGTTTTGTTTGTTGTCCCTGTATTGATTTGCCTATGAAATTTAACATATTGAAAATTAACAAAGCTCCTTGTAGAGTTGTTTTAATCTTCAAATCTTGAATCTATCTACACATATGAAGTAATAAATACATTAAAATAAAAAGGGGGAAAAATTGAGTTAGAGGAAGAATGAGCCTATTATCTAGAACCCCTGTTATCTTAATCACTACCTACATTAACCCTTAAGCTAGGATCTCAGATAAAATGTAGTTCTCCCTTAGGGAATGCACATAACCAACATGCATGGTAGATGTAGGAATGAAATTTTTCTTATTCCCTTCCTTGACAAGCATGCAAGTCTTTATGTGATGCAAAATGCTAAGATATACTATTGACTAATTTTTATTATGTAATGTGCCAAAGTAGTAAGTGTTAGATATAAAATGCCTTGTGTAGCATTTTATATATGAGACTATTTATTTTGAATTTAGGATATTTTATTCACATTTGATCAACATTGGAAAACTTAAGGATGAAGATAATAAAGGGACTCATTAAATAAGGGAAACTGACCATTAGAGCTCAAAATGACCTTAGATAAGAGCATTAGTTGTAGTCCAATACCAGTGCTCATATCCTATAGGATAAGGACATGAAGGGATGCAATCAGCATGGGAAATCTGACTTGGCTGAGGTGGAATGACTATTTGAGAGGCTTGGTGTGATTTGTAATAGGAAAAAAGGTGTCTAGAGCATGAAATAAGACCAAGATGACTAAAATGAAAGACATGGCTAAATGTGAACAAAGCTCATATTCTGTAGTCAGAATCTCCTATTAAAGGACTATGAAAAGACATGATATTTATGGTTTGTTGACCAATTTAAGTTGTATATTGATTTTTATTTACCTAGTCTTGTACTAACATGTTTTTCATACTTTCACTTATTGCTTTGATTAGTTAGATGCGATTGTATTTCCAACTATTACATGTTTTACTTTCTTTCTTAGCGTAGATAGATTGTTTTCATTTCTCAATTCTAATTTTGTCTCTTGTATGTGCCTTAGAACATTTTCCAATGTCCTTTAATTCTATTCATGTGTGTGCTTTAATAAATTTGCCAATGTCCTTTGCCTATAATTTTATATGTGATTGTGGCTTTCATGCCAGCCCTTCTTGTTTCAATTGTATGTGTATGTGGAATTTGAACATGCCTTATATGATTTCTTTTTAGTTTGATTAACATGTGCCCATCTCCCTTATTTTCTTGGAACCTTGGCCACTCATGTACACTTATTACTTCTTACCTTGTGTGCTTATTACTTGTTTGATTTTCCTTATTTTCAATACCATTATCCACATCATGCATTATCTTTGTATCTTGGATGCCATGATGTATATCATGCTTCATCCCTCCTTACTAACTAATAACTAACCAGAATTCCAGTTCTAAGTTCTACTTTAGTACATTGTACATGATATTACATTGTTATATCTATCTAGGAATACCCTTATTTATCTAGCAATATTCATTACAAACAATACTATATCTAGAGATATATTGTTGATTATCATTAATATATTATGTATTTCATAGCATAACACATTTGTAGATCTCTTTCTTCTGAGGGTATTCATTAAAAGGTCTTCATTCCTATCCTCAAAAGAAGGGGAAATAAATAAGGGTTTTACCCCAAAGATTAGAGCTCCTACCAATTGAAAAATCAATTTCATAACACTTAGAATAGTAATAAGAGGTCAAACTAGGTAGAACAAACCAAAAAAATAATGACAATTCTATAACAATTTTTAGTTTTACCAAAGGATAATAGCGTTAGACATGGAGAACAACACTAAATACTAGGGTGTCCTATTTTTAGCACTCCTATCCAAATAGTAGAAAAACTAGATTTTCTAGAAGTAGGTAGAAAAATGGGTTTAGCTATAGTTTTACACTTTCAAACTAGTTCAAAATCAATAGTTTTCAATACACTTTTTCTTAAAGAATCTAGATATAGGGGTCATCATGCACATCATGATGGCTCTCACTTCTAGTTTTAGATATGGTAGTTGGTATAACTTCCAAATCAAAATCCATGTTCTAGACACCAGTGATTATGGGCAATGTGTGTGGTATATTTATTTTTTTCTATCTTAGTTTAGTATATTGCCTAGGTATTCTCAGTAGTTGCATCATGTACTCCATCTGCATGTGTTTGTCATCACTTTAGAGTAACTTTAATACAATCCTAACTTCCACATTTTAGAATGGATTTCATATAATCCTAGTGCCCAATTTTGAAGAGGCTTTTATATAACCCTAATATCCATCTTTTAAAGTGACCAAGAGTGGCCTAGTTTCTAACATACATTTGATTATCCATGCCAACATTTTTGTATTATAGAGCATTCATGGGATTTAAGATCTATCTCACATGACACATATTTCATACTGGTATCAGTTTATGGCTTCACTTAATGTGATAATGATGGATCTAAAGAACTAGCTAGCCTTTGTATTCTTGAGCCACCTACTCAGATGGATTAGACACATAATTTAAACATTGAATAGCATGTGCATGACCACCTAGCTTCACTTAGTGGGAGACGATGGAGCTAAATGACTAGCCTTTGCATTCTTGAGCCACTCTCAGGGAATTGAGCACTCATCTCCATTCATGATATTACTCTTGTTAAAACATCATCCAACATTACTTTGCATCATCTAGCTTCACTTAATATCACAAAAAGTTTTGTATTGGTTCATGTACTCGATGAGGTGTATTCATTCTTTTTTCTTCCTCTCTCTCTTACCCAACTTTTGTATGTTCTTATTTTACATATAGCATATCTAGTAGGAACTAATTTACTCTTTATTTTCTCTTGAAAATTCACACTTCACATCATGCTTTCTCTATACATACCTAGCATAACATAACTTTATGATCCTTACCCTTGTAAGTAAGTTTAGGTATACTTTTTTTTTTGTTTTATCCTACTATTTCACTTTTCTGCATCACTAGAATAAAGGGGAGAAAATGTAGTCATAGAAAATGCAAAAATTGGTAACTTGAGTATGAATTATGACATTCATCCCATAGGTCCCTCATGCTTGATTTTGTGACCCTTCTAGTTTAGTTTAATTATGTGTATGTTATAATTATGTATGTTGTTTTTAATGTGAATTTAGATTAATTTACCCAAAGTTTGTATGCAATATTTGGTGTATTCCTAGTATTTTTCCTATATTTTTCTGAATTTTTACCTATATAATAAAATAAAAATTAGCATATCTAACTTATAAATTCACTTTAAATTTAAAACTTTCATAGGAAATTTTAAAATAATCATATTTCAAACCCTAGTTGCATATACTATGTCTCATTGCTTCTTGAGGTATCACCTTGCATGTTTTTGAGTTGTGTATCTTTTTTATGCATATTCCAATTCCATGTTTAGATCATATTCATTTAATATTTTCTACTATTATCCAAGTTATTTTTACTATGCCACCTAAGTTACTTTCATCTCTTCCTTTGAGACAAAGTGAAAGACTTAGTGGCAACCCTCCTAAATTCACCTAGCTTCTTTCAACTGGACCATATACCATGGATAAATAACTAGCTCAGACTCCTGCTATAAATCCTACACATCTAGATTACACCAATTTCAATGAGGATAATTTAGATGATGAGTAGTATGAGAATAATAATGATGATACAAACATTGGTGTTTATGATCTACAATATTTGAATCTTAATCAACTTCTAACAATTATTAATAACAAAGTTATCCTCAACAAAGATTTGATCTTACAAAGTTTTTAAGAAAGACTCAGGGACTAGCCTCAAGATCTTTTTCTTATTTTATAATCTATCAAGGAAATAAAAAAGGCTAAACAATTTGAGTCTTCCATTTTTATAGAGTAACCAGCTACACATAACACTACGGGGGAAATTATGTCTCAACAACCCCCTATATCAACCTGACCTACCTCTATGCCACTAGTTATATCTAGTACATGTATGTCTCTTGATGTGGTAGCCTTTGTGAAAGGGATAATATTTCTTCAATATAAGGTGATACATCTTGAGAAAGGTGCCTCTATACCTACACAACATTTGGATTCTTTGCACTATTACATACACCATTGACACATCACATTGTATCTACACCTTTACCATAAGGTTTTGTTCAACCCAAGTTTACTATATATGATGGCAAGGGTGATCCAAAGACACATTTGAGATATTTTAACATGACATGCTTGAACTATGCACTAAATTATTGGCTACTTACCAAGATATTTTTATGGAGCCTAAAGTATTATAATTTACAATAGCTATACATCTCACTGAATTAGTCAGTCAATGCATTCAATCCTTTAGATGACAGGTTCCTAGCTCATTTCAACATTAACATTTGTGATAAGGTTTCATATGCCCAAGTTTCACAACAAAAATAATTTTCAAATGAACATCTCATAGATTATGTAATGTTCTTTGATATAAGACTATTTTGTCTAAGATGACTAGCCCCATGGCCGATCATGAGTTACAAGATCTCTTCAAATAGAGTCTTCTACCATATTTGCATGAATAAATTATGTTCAAAATATTCTCCTCCTTCACTAAATTGTGTTACACACTAAATGAAAGAGAATTAAAATTAATTTCAATAGGCAAAATCAAGTACACAAGTATCTTAGAAATAATAAACAAGAGTAATAACAAAGTCCCATACAAATTTAAGGTCAATGATAGAAAGATTTAGAATCAACCAATAGTTAATGTAACTTTTGAGCCCCCTTAGCATGTGGTTCTATAAATACCTCCTTGATGAACATTTTCCAATTTACCAGTTTCTCCAGCCAATGTTTTGGAGTAGCTATTGGAATGTAACATCATATATCTCACTCCTATTCAAGAAGTGGATCCAACAAAGCCTTTTCCATGGGGATATGATCAACATGAATTTTACGAGTTTCATAGGGAACCAAGACATACAATAAATATATTAATAAGTTTGAAACATAAGATATAGGATTTCATAGATGGAAATCATATTAATCTTGAAACTTCAGTTGAGCCTCCTCAAGAAAATAAAACATAGGATAAAGCTTTGAGAAGCTTTTCAGACCCATTTCCATAATATTATAAGAAAGAGATATGGGAAACATTATGATTTCACCATGAATATCATGCATATGTTCCACTAGATACATGGCACTTTTAGTTGAGACACATTCTTTTAGCACCATGATTAGTGTGTATAATTCTAGAGTTCTAGCTAGACCTTCCATCTCCTTCTCAGAGCATGAGATCATCAAGGATGATTTAGAATATTATGTAATATATATCATAGCTTACATTCATAATCATAATATTCATAGTGTTCTCATAGACAATGGATCTAGTGTGAACATGTACACTGTGAAATTACTACAACTTTTTTGATATTTAGATAAGGATATTACCTCGATGGACATAGTTATCATTGGATTCAATAGACACATAGAAAGTTCATTGGGTGAGATTTGACTTCCTCTATCTTTTGGTCCAACGCATGGGACCATACCATTTATTATAGTTCCTAGTGTAGGAGTTTTTGATATGTTACTTGGTTGACCATGGATTCAAAAAATTTAAGCATTGCCTTCTTTAGTGCATAGATGCATAAAATTCATTCATTCTAATTAGGTTGTTAAAGTTGGTGTAGTTCCATATGAGTTACCACTCCCCACTTTAGATAAATATACTAATTTATAGTCACCATTTTAAGCTTCTCCACTAGTTACAGGTCTTCCCTAAGTTTAGATTCAGATACAATTGAGTCTTTTTTCACCATCATAGAGAGTTCATACACTTCCATAGAGGCATCTTTTAGAGCATCCATAGTTTTATGATTCTAGATAGTTTCTAGATATAGTGGATACACCTAGGGTAGTATCATTGAGGTCTCATTCCTCTACATAGATCACATGTTTAAATGGCTTCTACTACCACTAGATGGGTCCCTAAGATCCCTACAAATGTATCTAATTTTTAGAGTTATAGGGGGACCCCACACTTGGTTTGTACTTTAGAGATTTTAGATTAATTATAACATATATAGTTTTTAGATCCACAATATTAGTATTTCCATCATGCTTCACGATCATGCACAATTCCTCTCCTTGATATATGACACCATGATAGGGAGCTCCCATGAGACTTATCACTTATTATCATTTCTCTTCAATTTTACCTTATATATTTCTTATGATTTATTTTACATAGCTCATATCATAATTCTAAAAACATTCAAATAATTGAAAAATACAAAAACATTTTGATTGCATGGATTATCTATGCTTTACATTTCTACTACTATGTTAGACTTACATTTTTTGTTCTATGCTATTATTGGTAAATTTATTTACATTATCATGCTTCACTTGATCTTTTTTGAGTGTGTGTAGTGATATCCAACTCCTTTATTGCTTCACTCTACCCATTAAAGGGCATCCTACTTCTACATCAAGACACACATCGATACATATACCCACTGGGGAAATATTCTACATGACTACACCATCTAAGTTATGTCATCCCTATACCACACACTCTAGTTATCATGTTGATGTAAATTATTTATTATCTTACATAGATTACTCTATCAATAGTTCACTATTATCTAACACTTATGTATTTATTAGCATATACATAGTCTTGAATTACCATGTCTTGCATACTTTCAAATTATTTCTTTGATTAGTTAGATGCAATTGTATTTCTAGTTGTTACATGATTTCCTTCTTTGATTTATGTATCTATATGTGATTTCATGCCTCCATTCCTATTTTGTCTCATGTATGTTCTTTAGGACATTTTCCAATGTCCTTTGATTCTATTTATGTGTATGCCTTAAGACCTTTGCCAATGTCCTTCATTTGTAATCTTCTATATGATTTTTGATATCATGCCAACCTTTCTTGTTTTCAAATGTGTGTGTATGTGGAATTTGAGCATGTATTGTATGCTTGCTTTCTAGTTTGAGTGATATATGCCCATGTCCCTTATTTACTTGGCCCAATGGCCATTCTTGTACACTTCTTGTTTCTTGCCTTGTCTACTTTTTAACTATTTGCTTCTCATTATTTGAAATGCCATGATCCACATCATAAATTATTCTTACTTTCTTATATGACATGATGTACATCATGATCCATCCTTATATAACAACTAACAACTAACCAAACTTCTAGTTTCAATTTAGTACATTTCACATGTTAGTACATTGTTATATATATATATATATATATATATATATATATATATATATATATATATATATATATATATATAGACATAACCTTGTTGATCTAATAACTCCATTATAAACACTACTATATCTACATATATCTTGTTGAGTATCATTAATATATCATGTATTTCACAACATAACACACTTGTAAGGATATTTATTTTGAGGGTAGTCATTATAGGGTCTTCATTCCTACCCTTAAAAGAAGGGGTAACAAATAAGGGTTTTGTCACAGAGATCAGAGATCCTATTGATCAAAAAATTAGTTTCAAAACACTCAAAATAATAATCAGAGGTCAAATTATGTAGAATAAACTAGAAAAATAGTGATGATTCAAGAAAAAAAACTATTTTTAGCAAAGGAGAATAGTGATAGACATGGAAAACAACACCAAACATCAAGGTGTCTTGTTTTCAATGCTCTTGTCCAAACAACAAAAAACTATGTTTTCTAGATGCATGTACAAAAGTAAGTTTAGCTATAGTTTTTCACATTTAGACTAGTTCAAAATCAATAATTTTTAGTACACTTTTGCTCAGAGAATCTAGATATAGAGGGAGTCATTCATGACATGAAGTATTTCACTTATAGTTTTAGATATGATAGTTGGTATAACTTTTAAATTAGAATGCATGTTCTAAAAACTAGTGATTGGGGGTAACGTGCATGGTACATTTATTTTCTATTTTTTTTAAGTTTAGCATATTACCTAGGTATTCTCAGTAGTTGCATGCCTTACTTCATTTTTAGGTGGTTGGCATCACTTTAGAGTGGATTTCATATAATCCTAACTTCCACATTTTGGAATGGCTTTCATATAAGCCTAGTGCCTGGTTTCAAAGAGGCTTTCATACAAACCTAATCTCCATCTTTGGGAGTAGCAAAGAGTGGACTAGTTTCCAACATACATTCAGTTATCCATGCCAACATTGTCATATTACAAATCATTCATAGGATTTAGGAACCATCTTATTTGACACATACTCATATCAATATTAGTTTATAGCTTCACATCATGGGGTAATGATGGAGCCAAAGGACTAACCAACCTTTATATTCTTCAAACACCTACATAGAGATATTGTATACAAAATCTAAATATCAATTAGCATATAAATGACCATTTAACTTGACTTAGTGGGTGATAATAGAGCCAAAGGGCTAGCCTTTACATTCTTGAGCCACTCTCAGAGAATTGAGCACTCATTTTTGTTCATGATATTACTCTTGGTACAATATCATCTAATATTACTTAGAATCATCCATCATCACTTAGCATCACAATTGGTTTTATATTGATTCACATACTCGGTGATGTGTATTTATTCCTTTCTCTTCTTCTCTCTCTTACCCAACTTGTGTACATTATTATTTTAGATATAGCGTATCTAGTAAGAATTGATCTACTCTTTATTTTCTCTTATTGACTCACACTTCACAACATTTTATCTCTATGCACATCTAGCATCACATAGTTTCATGAGCTTCACCCTTGCAGGTAAGTTTAGGTACACTTTTTATTTTTCCTTTATCCTAATATTTTACTTTACTACATCACTAGAATAAAGGATGGGAAAATGTAGTCATATAAATTAGAAAATTTGGTAAATTGAGTATAAATTGTGACATCCATCCCATATGTCCCTCATGCTTGCTTTCATGACCCTTATAGGCACCTTTTCACTAGTTTTCAATCATCCATAGGTTTTCAAGACCTCATTATAGTTTAGTCAAGACCCTTTTTCCATGCTTATTCCATCCTCGTAGGTCCCATACACTCTCGACAATAACACCCAACTTGGACTATAGAATTGGACCCTATGGTGTTCCCTTTCCATCACTTTTATCTAATCACATTTTGAGCCCAAATTATCATTTTTCCCTAATTATTATTCTTCATTATGTCATCCTAGAAATATTACATGTAACCCATGACCAATAGATCCCTATAAAATCCCCTTTAAAGTTAATTAGAATAGGCTGACATATATCACAAAGAAAACAATAATAAAATCAAGACTACTCAAGCATATTTCCCTATTCTCTATATACAACCATCTAATACCATTTATAACTTATCCAAATCCTTACACTAATCCCTAGTCATCTAATACACACCTAGTTTAGCATTTTATATCTTCATATATACTATTGCACAAAGTTGATTAAGTGAAAGAACTACATATGGCTTAATCCCTCTTTGAAGTATTAGTATGTAGGAAGTGTGCCCATATGAGTGGTGTGAAAACATGTTAGTGAATATTACACACACTAACCCCCCCTCTTTCTCAAAATTGGTTAAAGCATAATGGATTCTAGGGTTTGAAGAAAATATAAACTCTACAAGGAGTTCCATAAACATATAATAGTTAAAATTTCATAGGTAGTGTCTCATAGACATAATAAAAAAACCTAGAAAGCTCAAGTCTCCTAGATAATAGTGAAATAAGAGGAGTATAGCACTGGAACCTAAGGTGTCTTATTTTTAGTGCTCCTATCCCATCATAAAATGAAGGCTAGATCCTAATTTGTGATAGTGTCTCAATCCTGCATAGTTAATTCTAGCCTCTATCTCAATCATATCAATCATTTTTTAGCTAAGTCTTATTTTATTTTTTTTATTACTATTTTTATAAAATTTCAAATTGCAATCAAATTATAGAAATTAATAGCTTAATTATTTCATAGTTATTCACTAATTTATTATTCCATACCCTTAACTAAAATAGAAATAAAACTCCATTATTCCAAAAAATTTTAAATAATTTGGTGAACTACATTATAGAGTTTAGTTAAATAAAATTATATATTACACAAAGCACATAAAGTGGGAGAACTATATATGGCTTGATCCCTCTTTGGAGTATTAGTATGTAGGTAGCGTGCCCACACAAGGGGTGTGGAAACATGTTTAGTGAATATTATACACACTAACCCCTCCTCTTTATTAAATTTGGTCAATCACAATAGAGTCTAGGGTTTGAAGACAAAATCAAATCTATAAGGAGCTCTATAGACTTTCAATTGTCAAAATTTCACAAGTAGGGTCACATAGACCTGCTGAACAAAACCCATAAATATTAGATCTTCAAGACAATAGTATTAGAGGTGGTCTATAGTGCTAGACACTAGGGTGTAATACTTTTGGTGCTCTTATCCTTACACTAAATGAAGGCTAGATCCTGATTTATGATAGTGTCTCAGTCCTACATAGTGAATTCTATCCTCTATCTCAGTTATATCAATATATTTTCAGCTAGGTCTTACTTTCTTACCCTTGTTACTATTTTCAAAAAAATTCAAATTGCAATCAAATTATAAAAATTAGTATCTTAATTATTGCATATTTATTTATTGATTTTACTACTCAAACCCTTTAATTAAATTAGGAATAATACACTGATATGAGTAAAATTGTTAAATTATTTAGTGAACCTGATATCAAATATAATTACTAATTTTATTATAGAGTTGAACAAATTTCATATTCTATAGTCAGAGTCTCCTATGAAATGACTATGAAAAGACATGATATGTGTGGTTGTTTGATCAATTTAGGGTGTATTATTCTTAATTTAGTTTCACGTCAGGTTCACGAAATGTTTTATTATTTTTATAAAAATAGTGTTTAGTTCCTAAATAGTAAGGGGTCTAGAATATGTATGAAAGTCTAATTTAATATGATAAAATACAAACTTTGTAGAATTAATTATATAAGAGAAGGAAATAACTTATCTAAAAATAATGGGTTGATACGACTGCTATAGAAGATAAAAACTGAGGTGCAGGGATAGAAAGATGTTTGAAACTTGAATCTAACTTTTTTTTGGTGAAAGGATAGGAGAATTAAAAATAGGACACCCTAATGTTTAGTGTTATAGTCTAGTTCTTACTGCTATTATCTAAACTAGTCATATATGTCTAAACTTTCTAGGTTTTATTTATTATCCCTATATTGGTTTACCTATATAATTTTAGATCTTGACTACCAATGGAGATACTTGTAGATATGAATCAATATTTAAACCCTGAGTCTATCTACAAACATGAAGAAACAAATACATTAAAATCAAAAAGGGGAAAAGTAAGTTAGGGGAAGAATGATTGCATGATTTAGAACTCTTATTGTCCTAATCACTACCTACATTAACCCTCAAGATAGGTTCTCAGATAGAATATAGTTCTCCCTTAGGTAACCTATATAATCAACATGCATGGTAGATGTAAGAATAAGTTTCACCTAAGCCCTTCCTTGATCAAGCATGCAAGTCTATGTGTGATGTATAATGTTGAGCTATACTACTAACTATTTACCTGCTTTAATTATTGACTTGAGAGGCTTTTTAAAGTATAGTAAGTCATACTCATATCGATTTCACCAAATGATTTAACTATTTAGGGAATATTGGAGTATTATTCCTAATTTAGTTAAAGGGTCTAAGTAAAATTAGTAAATAAATATGCAAAAATTAATCTACTGATTTGTATAATTTTATTTCAATTTGAATTTAAAAAAATAGTAATAAGGGTAATAAAATAAGACTTAGCTTGAAACTAACTAATACACTGAGATTGGGATTCACTGTGTAGGATTGAGACACTATCATAAATTAGGATATGGCCTTCATTTGGTGAAATGATAGGAGCATCAAAAATAGGATGCCCTGGTATTCAATGTTATATTCCACCTCTACCACTATTGTCTTGAAGATCTTATCTTTCTAAGTTTTGTTTACCAGGTTTGTATGATCCTATCTATGAAGTTTTGATAGTTGGAAGTCTGCAAAGATCCATGTAGATATTATTTTGTCTTTAACCAACTTTGAGATAGAGGGGGATTAGTGTGTGTAATATTTAATGAACATGTTTTCACACCCCTTATATGGGCACAATGATTACATAACAATAATCCAAATAGGGATAAAGCCATATGTAGTTCTCCCACATAATATGCTTTGTGCAATAATGTGTATGAAAAAGCAAAATGCTAAAATAAGTGTACTTGAGATGACTAGGGACTACTGTAAGGATTTAAATAAGCTATAAATAATATTAGATAGTTATATGTAGAGAATATGGAAATATTCTTGAGTATTCTTTCTTATATTCTTGCTTGCTTTATGATATTTTCCAACCCTTTCCAAATTATCTTTTAATGGGATTTTATAGGGATCTATTGGTCATGGATTGAATGTGCTCACATTAGTCCAACATAATAATGAAGAAGAAGAATCAAGGAAAAATGGTAACTTGTGCTCAAAATATGATTAGATAGGAGTGCTAGAAAGGGGACACCCTAGGGTCCAATGCTATGGTCCAAGTTGGGTGCTATTGTTCAGAGGGTATGGGACCTAGGGCATGGAATAAGCATGGAAAAAAGGTCCTAACTAAGTTGGAATGAGGTCTTGAAAGCCTAAGAATGATTAGGAACTAGTGAAAAGGTGTCAAGAAGGGTCATGAAAGCATGCATGAGGGACTTATCAGATGGATGTCACAATTCATACTCAAATAACTAATTTTTGCATTGTATATGACTGCAAAACTCAAGTAAAAATGTCCCTAAAAACATAAAAGAAAGAACCTAGACATTTTGATGATGCCTAGTGATAATGTTGAAAATATCTTTGATGCATCAAAATTCACTCAATGTATATCCCTCACATAGGGGAAGAGCCTTAAAAAATTAAAAGGGTCTATGATTAGTGGAAAGTATTTTTTGTAGGGATTTAATATGCACTTTTATTCACTAAGTTTGGATAATGTTTTCTATAGTATTGAGCATCAAATGACATTTATACCCAATGTTGTAACATAGAGAATGTATATGTAGGTTAAATGGTTATAATCAGGTTGAATATCATATCAATGTTTCTAAATTGATCAAGGATGTTTGAATTTTAGGTTTTGAATCTTAGCTACACCCAAAGGTGTCCATTACCTTAAGACAACTAGTCTATACTTGACTATAAACTCTCATAAGCCATAGGTGAGCTTAATCATGGAAACCTACAAATATAGAATCACATACAAGTTTAAAAAGGTTTAAAAGACCTATAGGATTATCATGGTTCATATGGAACAAATTTCAAAAATGATGCCCACCTACAAGACCCCTACTTAGTCAACTGTAGTTGACTGTAATGGGTAGTGAGAAAAAATATGATGTTTTTGATGTTTTTATTGTAGGGAAAAGACTTGGATTCACCCAAATGAATGTAAAATGGCCAATAAAATTAAATAATGTATTTTTAAAAATATTTATAAGGCCTAACCATGTAAATCAACACCTACATATGTTAATTTTCTAGGCAAGATAATACAATCATAGTTGACTATGACTAAACATGAGAAAAAAAGGTGAAGGAACCATAGGATGTTAATGAAACATGAATATAAAGCATGTGTGAATATAATAACAAGTGATTATGACCTATAATTATATTATTTACATGGATGTAATTTAAAGAGAGGCCTCAAAACAAGAACCTATAGTCACATATAAAACCTTGCACACAGTCCATTCTTCATAAGTTTGTTTTAGGTTTTGGTGCATGTCAAGGGTCTAATGATATGATAAGGGGATAAAAATTTGTAAAAAAGGTATCCAAAAATTGGATAATATAATCAAACATTCATCTTTCTTGGTACAAGAAGGCAAGTACCCTCTATTTTGTCTCAAACAAAGGGTACTCCCCTAGGGTGTAAACCATGCAAATTGAATAGAAAGGAGATAGACAATAAGATAGGGGTTGGTTAAACATAAAAAGAAGGTATGGAAATTTTAATGAAATATATAAAAATATGGATAACCATACAATTATTATTGAAACACAAAAGAGTGTTTAAAACCTTTAAGGATGCAGATAAGCCTATTGGGCTTGTTTTAGGCCTAAAGCCCAAGTAGGGGGTTAATATCAATTTCAGCATTAGGTTAACATTATAACACTTTGGAACATGTTAACATAGGAAAAAAGTATGTTTTTGATATATTTTAATGGAAAGGAAGTCACATTAAAGTCATTTTTGGCTTAATACCCCATTAGGTTTGTAGGAAATGGAATAAAAAGCTTGAGTAGGGAATTTGGATTGCTCATATCTTCCTAGATAATTTTCATGGGATATCAAGGAGATTACACAAGTTTAAGAAGTTCTTGACCTACCATTTTGTGAAATTTTTTTATCATTACAACATCAAATCTTTATAGACAGTCCTTAAGGGTGGAAATGACCTAAAACCCTCACAAACCCTGGATAAGGACCTGATTGGGAAACTAAGGATGGAAAGATATCTATATGGGATAGAATGGGCATGAAAGTTATTGGATTTTGTAGAGGAATCTCCATGTCTCCTTCCCATCAATTTAAGGTGTTCCCTACTTGTAAGGATAGGGGTAAAATGAGGTTTTCTTGACTATTTTTGGTGTTGTATGGATATTACAAGGTGTAGTCATATAAAATGCAAAAATTGGTAACTTGAAAATGGATATTGAAACCCAATACATAGGTCCCTCTTTCTTACTTTCAAAACACTTATAGACACATTTTTTATTATTTATAGTCATTCATAAACATCTAACATTTGAAATTTTATAGGCAGGTTCATATAGGGATAATAAATAAAATCCAAACAACTTATGTCTTTAGGACAACAATGCCCAACTTACACTATAGAACTAGACCCTAGGGTGTCCACTTTTCTATGTTATTGTCCAAGTACAAAATAGGTCCAAATGGTTATATTTTCCTAACTACTTATCCTAATTCATGTCAGCCTAATACAAATTCATTTAACCCACAATCATTAAATGCCCTATAAAAGGACATTCAATGTCCATTTAGAAGGGTTAGAAAATATCATTCAATTAAACAAGAATATAAACAAGACCACTCAAGTAATTTTCCCTATTCTCTACATATAGCTAGCCTATACACTTTCAAGCTAAACCAAGTCTTTGGACTAGTCCTTAGCCATCTCAACCATACCTAATTTTTGTATTTCTTTCATTTTATTCACTATTGCACCAAGAACTTGAATGAGATAACTACATTATATTTATCCCTCCTTAAAGTATTGGTATGTAGGTAGCATGCCCACACACAAGGTGTGAATTACGTCTAATGTATCTCTTACACAATAACACCTTCTCTCTATTTTCTATGTTTTTATTCAATTTCAAGAACAAAGAGCTCCTACGACTTTGAAGATTAAAATAGATGTACAATGAGCTTCATAAAATTTTGGGCTTTAATATTTCATTGATAGGGTAACATAGACCTATTGAGTAGAATCTAGAAAACTCAGATCACCAAGATAACAATGCTAAGAAAAGACTATAGCACCAAACAATAGGCTGTCCCACATTAGACACTCTTATCGAATATATAAATGAACTCCAAGATACTATTTTTGATAGTCTCCCAAGCCTGCACAAAAATTTATAGACCATGCAACATCTATCTCAGTTAATTTCTAGCTAAGTTTAATTTTCTCTCCATTATTACTATTTTTAGAAAAGGTAAAAGTACAACTTGTTTACTTGAATAAGTTGTTTAATTATTGTGTATTATTTATTGATTTGCTCTATTCGGTGATTTTTATTTAATTACGAATAAAACTCTATTATTCTAAAAAATAATAAAATATTTGGTAAACTTGACTTAATTTGAATTTTGCATAAAACCTTAGAAACCCTAGGGTAAATTCCTAGCTGATTTTTCACATTAATTTCTGAAATTTATCTTGAATATTAAAATCCAAAATTTTTCTCAAATTTTAAAATTTTGTAGTAAATTTTCAAATAAGTTTATTTCAAACCCTGGTTACATCAACTTTTTCCCATTAATTTTCCAATATTAATCTAATAATTTCCTATTTTTTCACTTGCATATCTAAATCAAAAAATTGATTCAAATTCTCAAATTCAATAGTAATTTCAAAAATAAGTTTATTTCAAACCCTAGTTGTATCAACTAGATCCCAATAATTTTCTATATTTTTATCTGAATATTAAAATCATAAAATCACTTCAAATTTAAAAAATTCATATTAATTTCAAAATAAATATTTTCCCCAAAACCCTAGTTTCATCTACTAGATCCCATTAAATCAACCACTTTTTGATAAATTTCTAAATGTTTACTTGCATAATTAAATCAAAAATTCAATTGAAAAAAATCATGGTATTTTTCAAAAATATCACTATTACATCCTTAGTTGCATGTACTATCACCTATTTTATTTTTGAGGTATCACCTTGCATCCATAATCAAATTTCAAAAATGATTCTCACATATATACAATTTTTTCTTACATTTATTGCAAATAATAAGGAAACCATAATGGCTCTTATCATGCACATGAATGACAAAGTTTATCATATGATAATAAAAAGCTTGATCCTTTGCATTTCATGCTTATGTTTCATTATATGGGATGATATTACAAAATTCATTGCAAAAAATGCACAAAATTTAATTTTTTTTTGCATATTCTCCTTTGCTCATACAAAATAATTACCAAGTCCATTTTGCTAAATGCATTCAAAATGTTATGTTACATGTCAAAAGTTTATATGCCTTTATGAAAAAATAATGATCTCTATCCTATACTTTATATCTCTCATATGGAATTTTTTTCAATTTTATCATGCTAAACACATTAGAAATGTCATAGCACATGTCGTAGTTTCTAATGCATTCATGCATAAGTTCATTCTTTCTATCCCTTATTTGTTATTTTTTATGTGGAATGTTCTCTATAATAATATTTATATACAATTTATAACTCCACTTACATTCATTTTAACCCATATACATGGTTTATACCTAGATGTATATGCCTCCTTATCTACTCTTGTTTCAATGTCATATTTCATGCAAAGGAAAGAAATCCCTTCACCTCCTCTCCCTCAAGAGGGTGATAGCTACTTTCCCTATAACTAGGTCCATGATATCTCTTCTCCAAAATGTGAGGAAACTTATACTATTTTCCCTAATTTATACATTCAACCTATAGCTTCTTCAAATAGTCTTCAACATATGTGCTTACATGTTCAATCAGAAACAAGTAGGGTTTTCACTTGTTAGACTCTAAGGGATGACATCACTAGTATGAGCAAGATAATTTAAGATTTACAAACATAGAATCAGTTATTACATGAAAATATCACAACATTATAAAATTATATTATAATAAAAAAACCTCAAAGGTACCCTAGTATCAATCATGTATATGCACCTTCACCTAGTCAATTGGCTACAATCAATGTTGCATATCAAAACATGAAATCATAACAAATTAACTATACAACTAGTGATTGAAAATGAATTCAAAGGTCACATAAGAGTTAAATCAAGGTAATAAAATAAATTATTAAGTCTAAGTTGATCAAACTACCTCCTCTAAATCCAGTGAGAAGATCCAAATATTTTTGTGTATATCATAGAATGCATGGGCATCACACAAATTCATGTTTGAAATTAAAAAAACATATACAATAGATAATTGCTAATAAGGACCCTATAAAAGTGAAATCATTTAAGAAATCCATAGTGACAAAGGCACACATTCACAAAGGATCAAATTCAAAAATAGTATAAAAGTAGTTACCAAAGCATAGGTCAAAACAACAAATGGATCAAAAAGCAAAATATGAACAACAAACAGTAACACAAGAACATATAAATTATAAAAAAGATGTAAATATACCTCTCCAAAATGAGTCTCAAGTTTCAAATTATTATGGGTTTGTTCAAAAATATCTACAAAAGTTTGATTATCAAGGTCAAGGGTTGGGTAAGCAGGCTCAAGGCATCACTACTATTCTCACAACTGATAGTGTTTGTCACCAAGGATTGGGATTTATTAAAAATCCTGAGGCAAATAATTAATAGATACAATTTATCAAAGGAAAAGACCTAGATAAAACAAAAGTCAACATTTTCATTCCATTGATTCAAAATCAAGATGATAATGATGAGCAGAATAATACAAGTTATTATGATTTTTAAGATACTAACTATGCATCCAAATATTGAGAGTCATATTCTTAGACATTCCTTTATTTATAAAAATCACACATGATTCCTTTGTTTGGTACAAGACACAATTATAGGGAGTCTCCCATGAGACTCATTAGTTAGTATCATTCCTTCTTAGCTTACTTGTACATAATTTCTCTTCAATTTATCGTACATAGTCTACTAAATGATTGATTTAACATAGTTTATAATATTTCACAAAATCCAAAAAAATTCAAATATGTTAAAAAAACAATTCACTTGTATGAATCATCCATGCTTTACATTGCTAATATCTTGCTAAGACTTACATTTTCTATTCTATATTTATTCTTCGTTGATTTATCTACATTACCATGCTTCAAAATTGATCTTGTTTGAGTGTGTGCAGTGACATATAGCTATTTGATTGCTTCGCTCTACTCATTAAGGGGGCATCCTACATCTATATTTGAGACACACTTAGATATACATACCTATTAGTGGTATCTTTTACATTACTACACCATCTAGGTTATGTCATTCCTACACCACACACTCTAGTTATCATGTTGGCATACATTACTTACTAGCTTATGCAGATTACCATATCAACACTCACTAGTATATTTTATTTGTGTATTTATTATCATATACCTAGTCTTGTACTTCATGTATTGCATATTTTCCATTCTTTATTTGATTATTTAGATGCGATTATATTTCTCAATGTTTACATGTTTTCCTTCATTGCTTAGCATAGCTTGATGTGATTGCATCTCCAATTCCTTTTTTGTCTCTTATGTGTGCCTTAGGACATTTGATAATGTTATTTTCTTATATTTGTACATGTGTACCTTTTTAAATTTGCTAATGTCCCTTACTTATACCTTTCTTTATGTTCCTATGACCCTCATGCCAATCTTTACTTGTTTTAAATTGTATGTATATGTGGCATTTAAACATGCTTTGTATGATTTTTTTCTATTATAAGTGACATGTGCCCATGTCCCTTGCTTGCTTGGCCCCTTAGCCATAATTGTATGCTTATTTATTCTTGCTCCACGTGCTTATTTTCTTGATTTTTTTTATTGTTACAATGGCATGATCTATATCATGCATTTTCCTTGCTTTATTAGATGCCATGATGGACATCATGCTCCATCCCTCCTTGAAAACTAAAAACTAATAGATAAAATTTATAGTTATATTTCAATACATTATACATGATTTTAAATTATTATATCTATCTAGGCATACCCTTATTTATCTAATAATCTCTCAATACAAATATTTCTATATCTAGAGATGTCTTGTCAAATATCACTGCTATATCATGTTTATATACAACATAACACACTTCCAAGATTTTTTAATTCTAAGGGTAATAATTGTAGGCTCAATAATTCATAGCCTTAGAAGAGGGGGAAATAAATAAGGGGTTTGTCATAGATATCAAATCTCTTAGAAATCAAAACAATAGTATTTAGATCACTCAGTTTAAAATCTAGAAGTCAAACTAGTTAGAAAAAAATAGAAAAATAGTGATAATTCTAGATCAACAACTAGTTTTAGCATAAGACAATAGTACTAAAAATGGATAAAAGCACCAAACACAAGGGTTTCCTCATTTTTGTTATCTTCTCTAGGTAGAAAAACACCCAAGGTTTTTAGTAATAAGTAAAAATTTCATCTCAACTAATTTTTTTACACATTTAGATCAGTCATAATTAGTAGTTTTAGTATAGTTTTATTAGGGAATTCAAATATAGGGGGTATCATGCATGACATGATGGCTCTCACTTACAATTTTAGATTAGGTAGTTGACATTACTTGTATATTAGAATCCATATTATAGACACCAATTATTAGGGCAATGTGCATGGCACATTGGTCTTCTTTTGTTTCTGAGTTTAGTTTTTTACCTAGACTTTCTCAATAGTTGCATGCCTTAATTCACCTATAGGTGGTTGGCATCCTTTTCAAGTTAACTTTCATACAAGTTTAAATCCATGAGTGCCTCATTTTTTGAGTTGGATTTCACATAAGCCTAGCGCATCAATTTTGTAGTGGCTTTCATATGGGACTAATCTCTATTTTTTGGAATGGCCAAGAGTGGCCTAGTTTCCATCATACATTTGAATGTCCATGCCACATTGTCAGATTTTTAGAACATCCATGGGCTCCATGATCCGTCTCATATGACATTTATTCTATACTATTATCACTTCATAGCTTCATTTCATGGGGAAACATTTGAGCCAAAGGACTAGCTAGATTTTGTATTCTTGAGCCACCTACTTAAATGGATTAGATACATAGTCCAAACATTGATTGACACATGTATGATTCATTAGCCTCACTTACTAGGTGAAAATAGAGCCAATGGTCCAGCCTTTGTATTCTTTTGTAACCTTATGATGAATTGAGTACTCAAATTCATTCATGATATAACATTTGGTACGACATCATGCAACACAATGCAACATTACTCAATCTTACTCAGCATCATAATAGGTTTTGTATTGGTTTGTATACCTAGCAAGGTGAATTCATTCATTTCCCTTCCTTTTTATTTTACTTAAATTTTTTATGTTCTTGTTTTATACCACATATAATAAGAACTTATATAATATTTTTTTCATTTCACATATTCAAACTTGCACAATATGCTCTCTCTATGCACATCCAACATCACACAACTTTATGAGCTTCACCTTTATAGGTAAGTTTAGGTACATTTTATATTTTTCCTTTATCCTAGTATTTCAATTCTCTACATCACTAGAATAAAGGGGGAAAATTTAGTCATATAAAATTCAAATCTTTTTAACTTCAGAATGGATAATGACACCCAATCTATAGGTCCCTTTTTCTTACTTTCATGACCCTTCTAGACACCTTTTTGCTTATTCCTAGTCATCTGTAAACATCTAGCATATAAAATTTTATAGGTATGTTCATATAGGGACAATAAACAAAAATAAAAAAAACTTATGTCTCTAAGACAACAACACACAAATTGGACTATAACACTAAACCCTAGGGTGTCCCTTTTTTGGTGCTATTATCCTAGTGCAAAATAGGTCCAAATGGTCATATTTTCTTGAATCCTTATCCTAATTCATGTTGGCCTAATGCAAATTCATTTAACCCATGATCATTAAATCCCTTATAAAAGGCCAGTCAAATTCCATTTAAAAGGGTTGGAAAATATCAATCAAGAAATAAAGAATACAAGCAAGACCACTCAAGCAATATTCCCTATTCTTTGCATAGAGGTAGCCTATACACTTTCAAGCTAAACCAAGTCTTTAGACTAGTCCTTAACCATCTCAAGCATACCCAATTTTATAATTTATTGAATTTCATTCACTATTACACTAAGCACTTTAATGGGAGAACTACATTATCTTGATCCCTCCTTAGAGTATTATTATATAGGCATCGTGCCCACACATGGAGTGTGAAGTGAGTCTAGTGCATGTTTTACACACTAACCCATTCTCTCTCTTTTCCAAGTTACCATTCAATTTAAATCACAAAGATATCTTAGGGATTTGAAGATTAAAATAGATGCATAATGATCTTCATAGACTTCTGAGCTTCATATTTCACTGATAGGTTAACACAGACCTACCGATCAAAACCCAAAAAACTCAGATCACTTAGACAACAACATCAAAAAAGGACTATAGCACCAAATAATACGGTGTCCCACTTTTAGTGATCCTATATAATCCAAAAAAAAACTCCAAGATAATGTTTTTGATAGTCTCCCAAGCCTTTATATAAATTTATAGACTCTACAAAATAAATCTGAGTTAGTTTCTAGCTAAGTTTGATTTTATCTCTATTATTACTATTTTTAGAAAAGGTAAAAATATGATATATTTACACAAATTAGTACATTAATTATTCTACATTATTTATTGATATACCCTAATTAGACCTATTTTTTAATTAATAATAAACCTTCATTATTATATAAAACAATCCTAAACATGTGTATCTCTTTAGAATATAACTAGTCTTGTATTAAACATTTCTTGCATACTTTCACTCTTGTTTTGATTATTGTACCTTTCTAGTTTTTACAATGCTTTCCTTTCTTTCTTTATGAATCTAGATGTGATTACATTTTTGGTTCCAATTTTTTTTATTATGTGTGCCTTAAGGCATCTACCAATGTCCTTTTCTTCTATTCATGTTTGTATACCTTTGGACATTTGCCAATGTCCCTTGCATATACTCTTCTATGTGTTTGTGGACCTCATGCCAACCTTTGATTATTTCAAATTGTATTTGTATGTGGTATTTAAACATGCCTTGTATGCTTGCTTTCTATTTTGAGTGACATTTTCCCATGTTCCTTGTTTATGTGGCCCCTTGGACAACCTTGTATGTTTCTTTATTTATATTTTGGTTGCTTGATTGGTTGTCCTTGTTAGAATTATCATGATCCATATCATGCATTAATATTTTTTTATTGGATGCCATGATGGACATCATGCTCTATCCCTACAACTAACAACTAAAAACTAACATCCAATGTTTCAAGTTTTAGTTTAGTACATTGCACATGCTCTTATATTGTTATATCTATCTCGGCATACATCTGTTGATCTAACAATATCTCAATACAAACATTGTTATATCTAGATATATCTTGTCAAACATCATTGTTATATTATGTATATATGCAACATAACAAAATTATATGACTATTTTCTTTTGAAGGTATTCATTGTATATTTAACCATTCCTATCCTCAAAATAGGGGGAAAAAATAGGGGTTTTGTGATAGAGATCAAAACTCCTAGCAGTCAAAATAATAACATTCATATCACCCAATTTAGAATCAATAGGTCAAACCAATCAAAATATAACAAAAAATAGTGATGATTTCAAATCAACAAATAGTTTAAACACAAGACAACAACACTAGTGGATGGTAGTATAAAACACAAGGGTGTCCTCATCTTGGTGATGTTGTCTAGGAAGAAAACACCCAAATTTTCTAGTAATAAGTAAAACATTTAGCTCAGCTATAGTTTTTGCACATCTAGATCAGTCAGAATCAGTAGTTTTAGTAGATTTTTCTTAGGGAACCTAGATATAAGGGGTATCATGCATGACATGATGACTCTCACTTCTAGTTTTAGATTAGGTAGTTGACATAACTTATAGATTAGAATCCATGCTCCAAATACCAGTGATTAGGGGTAATATGTATAACATATTTATCTTCTTTTGTTTTCAAGTTTAGTTTATTGCCTAGACATTCTTAGTAGTTGCATGCCTTACTCCATCTATAGGTGGTTGGCATCAATCTCAAATTGAATTTTCATACAAGATTAACTTCTTGAGTTCTTGAGTTAGATTTCACATAAGCGTATTGCATCATTTTTGGAGTGGCTTTCATACAAACCTAACATCCATCTTTCTAAATGGCTAAGATTGGCCTAGTTTATAACATACATTTGGCTATCCATGCCACTTTGTCATATTTTTAGACCATCCATGGGATCCATGAGCCATATCATATGACATATATTTTATATCGATATTAATTCATAGATTCACTTCATGAGGTAATGATGGAACCAAAGGGCTAGCCTTTATATTCTTGAGCCACCTATTCAACTGTATTGAAAACATGGTCCAAACATTGATTATCACACACATGATCATCTAGCTTCACTCAATGGGAAATGATGGAGCCAAAGGGTTATCCTTTTCATTCTTTATCCACTTATTTAGATGGATTAGATACACAGTCCAAACATAGATTATCACACACATGATCATCTAGTTTCACTCAGTGGGTGATGATGGAGCCAAAGGGCTAGGCTTTGTATTTTTGAGCCACTTTTTAGGGAATTAAACACTTAGATTTATTCACAATAAAAAATTTTGTACAAAATCATCCAACATAGTCTAGCATTGATTAGCCTTACTCAAGATCATAACAAGTTTTGTATTTGTTCACGTACCTGATGAGGTGTATTCATTTTTTTCTTTTCCTTATTCTTTTACTTAACTTTTATATATTGTTGTTTTATATCACATACAATAAGAACTAATCTAATTTTTCTTTAATTTCATAGATTCACACTTTCACAATGTGATCTCTATGCGCTATCCAACATTACTCAGAATCACACAAGATTTATAGGCTTCACATTTGTAGGTAAGTTTAAGTATGATTTCTATTTTTCCTTTATCCTAGTATTTTTCTTTTCTACATCACTAGAATAAAGGGGGATGGGAATGTAGTCATATTAAATGTGAAATTTGGTTACTTTAGTATGGCTAATGACACCCAATCCATAGGTTTTCCTACTTACATGTACAACTCTCATAAGCTTTTCTTTCATTGATTCCCAATCATCCAAAGCCTTTTATACTTAACCCTTATAGACCCAATCAACTCTTTCAATCCCAGATGTATCCCCCTAAATCTCATTCCCTCTAGTAAAACAACACCCAACTTAGATAGGAGCATTAAACCCAAGGTGTCTTATTTTTAGCACTATTATTCAAGTACAAATTATGTTCAAATAGTCATATTTTCCTGAATCCTTATCTTAATTAATGTTATCCTAATGTACATTAATTTATCCCATGATCATTAGGTTCCCTATAAAAGGCCATTCAAATTCCATATATAAGGTTTGACACTCATTTATAAAAGAGAATCAAGAATACAAGTAAGTACACTCAATCACTTTTACCTATTCTTTTCATAAAACCTTCCAATATTATTCCAAGCCTATTCAAACCCTTGAACTAGTCCCTAGCCATAAAAAATATACCCAATTTTTCATCTAGTTTCATTTTCATATATAATTACATCAAACACTTCAATGGGAGAACTACATTGGCTTGATCCTTCCTCAAAGTATTGGTCTGTAGGTAATATGCCCACACACAAGGTTTGAAGTGCATCTAGTGTATCCTTTACACACTAACCTCTTATCTCTCTTTCCCAAATTGACATTCAAATTCAATCACAAAAAGATCCTAGGGATTTGAAGATTAAAATAGAAACATAACAATATTTCTAGACTTAGCTTTGATATTTGATTGATAGGGTAACACAGACCTATCGAGTAGAACCCCAAAAACTCAGATCACCTAGACAATATCATCAGAAAAGGACTACAAAACTAAAAAAAATGGTGTCCCACTTTCAATGCTCTTATCAAATAAAAAAAAGTTTAATAAATTAATTTTGACACTATCCTAGTCCTTTACCTAAATTCTTAGACCATGTCTCATATCGAATAACATAGAATAATTTAAGTCATATTTTCTCTTATTTATTATGATTTTTAGAAAAGGCAAAAAAAAATCTATTTACATAAATTAGTGGTTTAATTATTGCACATTATTTATTAATTTAATTTACTATAGACCTATTTATTAGTTAGGAATAAAATTCCATTATTCTAAAAAATAATAAAACATATACCTACCCAATAATAGTCTAGACCTGTTCATCTAATAATAGCCCAGACTTGTTCATCTAATAAAGGTGGTTGGCATCATTCTAAAGTTGAAATTTTATACAATTTTAAACTTCCCAAGTACTTAAGTTACTGATTTGTCTTTCACATAAACATATTGCATTAGTTTTAGAGTGGTTTTCATACAAGCCTAACCTCCATCTTTTAAAATGGCCAAGAGTGGCCTAGTTTCTAGCATACATTCAGCTATCCATGCCACATTGTCAGATTTTTTGAGCATCCTTGGGCTCCATGTGCCATCTCATATAATATATATTCTATACTATTATTACTTCATAGCTTCACTTCATGTGGCAATGATGAAGCCAAAGGGCCAACCTTTGTATTCTTGAGCCACCCATTTAGAGGGATTGGATACACAATCTAGACATCAATTATCATACTCATGATTATCTAGATTCATTTAATGGGTAATGATGGAGACAAAGGGCCATTATTTTATTCTTGAGACACCTATTAAAAAGGATTAGACACATAGTCCAAACATTGATTATAACACATAGGATCATTTATCTTCCCTCAGTGGGCAATAATGGAGCCAAAGGGTTAGCCTTTGTATTTTTGAGCCACCTATTCAAAGAGATTGGACACAAAGTTCACACGTTGATTATCACATGCATGATCCTCTATTTTCACTCAATGGGAAATGATGGAGCCAAAGGGCCATCCTTTGTATTCTTGAGTCACTTAGTTAGAGGGATTAGATACATAGTGTAGACATCGATTATCACATGCATGATCATCTAGATTCACTTAATGGGAGATGATAGAGCCAAAGGGTCAACCTTTGTATTCTTGAGCCACTTTACAAGGAATTGAGAATTAATCTCTATTCATGAATATAAATTTTAGTACAACATCATCCAACATAGTCTAGCATTACTCAGCCTTACTCAAGATTATAATAGGTTTTGTATTGATTTATATACCTGGTGAGGTATATTCATTCCTTTATATTCCTTTTTATTGTAATAAAATTTTATATGTTATTGTTTTATATCACATATAATAATAATTGGTGTACTTATTGTTTCATTTCATAGATTCATACTTGAATAATGTGCTCTCTATGCACCATTTAACATTACTCAACATCACACAAGCTTCATGGGCTTCACCTTTGTAGGTAAGTTTAAGTATGCTTCTATTTTTTCCTTTATCCTAGTATTTTTATTTGATATATAGATAGAATAAAGGGGGAAAATGTAGTCATATAAAATATGAAATTTGGTTACTTTAGTGTGGCTAATGACACCCAATCCATAGGTCTTCCTACTTACTTGCACAACCCTCATAGGTTTTTCCTTCATCGATTCCCACTCATCCAAAGCCTTTTAGACTTAACCCTTATAGATCCATGTATCTCTTTCAAGCATAGATCTATCCCCATAGGTCTCATTCCCTTTGGACAACAACACCCAACTTGGATAGGAGCATTGAAACCCAAGGTGTTTTATTTTTGGCACTATTGTCCAAGTGCAAATTTAGTTCAAACAGTCATATTTTATTGAATCCTTATCTTAGTTCATGTTAGCCTAATGTACATTTATTTATCCCAAGATAATTAGGTTCCCTATAAAAGGCCATTAAAATTCCATTTATAAGGGTTGCCACTCATTTACAGAAGAGAAGCAAAAATACAAGTAAGTACACTCAAATATTTTTACCTATTCTTTGCATACAACCTTCCAATATTATTCCATGCCTATTCAAACACTTGAACCAGTCCCTGGCCATCAAAAATATACCCAATTTTTCATCTAGTTTCATTTTCATACATAATTTCATCAAACACTTCAATGGGAGAACTAAACTGGCTTGATCCCTCTTCAGAGTATTGGTATGTAGGCAATGTGCCCACACACGAGGTGTAAAGTGCATATAGTGTATCCTTTACACTCTAACCTCTTATCTCTATTTCCCAAGTTGCAATTTAAATTCAATCATAAAGAGATCCTAGGGATTTCAAGATTGAAATAGACATAAGAATCTTTTTAGACTTTGGGCTTCGATATTTCATTGACAGGGTAGTACATACCTATCGAGTAGAACCCAAAAAACTCAGATCTCTTGGACAATAGCGTCAGAAAAGGACTACAACACTAAAAAAAAGGGTGTCCCACTTTTGATGCTCTTATCTAATAAAAAAACAAGGTTCAATAACTTATTTTTGACACTATCCTAGTCCTATACCTAAATGCTTAGACCATGTCTCAGATCGAATAACATAGAATAATCTAAGTCATATTTTCTCTTATTTATTACTATTTTTATAAAAGGAAAAAAAAATCTATTTACATAAATTAGTGGTTTAATTATTGCATGTTATTTACTAATTTACTTTACTCTAGACCTATTTATTAGTTAGGAATAAAATTCCATTATTCTAGAAAATAATAAAACATATACCTACCCAATAATAGTCCATACATGTTCATCTAATAATAGCCCAGACTTGTTAATCTAATAAAGGTGTTTGGAATCATTCTTAAGTTGAAATTTTATATAATTTTAAACTTCTCAAGTACTTAAGATATTTATTTGGCTTTCACATAAGCATATTGCATTATTTTTAGAGTGGCTTTCATATAAGCCTAACCTCTATCTTTTGAAATGGCCAAGAGTGGCCTAGTTTTTAGCATACATTCAACTATCCATGCCACATTGCCATATTTATAGGGTATCCATGGGTTCCATGAGCCATCTCATATGATATTTATTCTATACTAGTATTACTTTATATCTTCACTTCATGTGGCAATGATGAAGCCAAAGGGCCAACCTTTGTATTCTTGAGCCACCCATCTAGAGGGATTGGATACACAATCTAGACATCGATTATCATATCCATGATCATCTAGATTCACTTAATGGGTAATGATGGAGATAAAGGTCCATTATTTTTATTCTTAAGCCACCCATTCATAAGGATTAGACACATAGTCCAAACATTGATTATCACACATAGGATCATTTATCTTCACTCAGTGGGCAATAATGGAGCCAAAGGGTTAGCCTTTGTATTTTTGAGCCACCTATTCAAAGGGATTGGACACATAGTTTACACATTGATTATCACATGCATGATCATCTAGTTTCACTAAATGGGAAATGATGGAGCCAAAGGGCCAGCCTTTGCATTCTTGAGTAACTTATTCAGAGGGATAAGATACATAGTCTAGACATCGATTATCACATCCATGATCATCTAGATTCACTTAATGGGCTATGATAGAGCTAAAGGTTCAGCCTTTGTATTATTGAGCCACTTTCCAAGGAATTGAGCACTCATATCTATTCATGATATAAATTTTGGTACAACATCATCCAACATATTCCAACATTACTCAGCCTTACTCAAGATTACAATAGGTTTTATATTGATTTGTATACCTAGTGAGGTGTATTCATTCCTTTATTTTATTTTTTATTTTAATCAACTTTTGTATGTTATTGTTTTATATCACATATAATAATGATTAGTATACTTTTTTTTTAATTTCATAGATTCATACTTGCATAATGTGCTCTCTATGCACCATCTAGCATTGCTCAGCATCACACAAGCTTCATGTGCTTCACCTTTATAGGTAAGTTTAGGTATGCTTTTTATTTTTTCCTTTATCCTAGCATGTCACTTTATTGCATCAATAGAATAAAGGGGGAAAATTTAATCATATAAAATATGAATTTGGTTACTTTAGTGTGGCTAGTGACACCCAATCCATAGGTCCTCCTACTTACTTGCACAACCCTCATAGGTTTTTATTTCATCGATTCCTAATCATCCATAGCATTCCAAACTTAACCCTTATAGATCCAACCAAATTTTTTAGGCCCCAATTGATCCCATATATCTTATTCCCTTTGGACATCCTCACCTAACTTGGATAGGAGTGGTAAAACCTAAGGTGTCCTATTTTTTGTACTATTATCCAAGTGTAAATTTGGTTCAAATGGTCATATTTACTTGATCCTTATATTAATTAATGTTAGACTAACATGAGTTCATTTAACCCATGATCATCAGGTTCCTTATAAAGGCCATTAAAATTCCATTTAGAAGTGTTAACACTTATTTACAAAAGAGAAGCAAGAATACAAGTAAGTACACTCAAGAATTTTTCCCTATTCTCTAAAAATAGACTTTTAATATTATTCCAAGATTATTCAAACCCTTATACCATCCTTAGTCATTCCAAGTACACCTAGTTTCACATCTAGTTTAATTTTATTACACAATTTCACCAAACACTTTAATGAGAAAACTACATTAGCTTTGTTCCTCGTTAGATTATCGGTATGTAGGCAATGTGCCCACACATGAGGTGTGAAGCGCATATATAAAATATTTTACACTCTAACCACTTCTCTCTCTTTCTCAAGTTTCCATTCAAGTTCAAGCCCAAAGAGATCCTAGGGATTTGAAGATTAAACATATGCACAACAAGCTTCATAAACTTTTAGGCTTTGATATTTCACTGATAGCATAATATAGACCTACCAAGCAGAACCTAAAAAATTTAGATCACATAGATAATAACACCAAAAAAGGACTACAACACCGAACAACAAGGTGTCCCACTTTCAGTGCTACTATCCAATCAAAAAATGAAGTTTAGGAACCTATTTTTGACACTGTCCCAGTCCTATATGCAGATGTTTAGACCCTATCTTACACTGAACAACACATAATAAGCTAAGTCATATTTTCTCTTATTTATTACTATTTTTAGAAAATGCAAAATTACAATCTATTTACATAAACTAATAGTTTAATTATTTTACGTTATTTACTGATTTAATTTACTCTAGACTTATTTATTAGTTAGGAATAAAACTCCATTCTTTTGAAAAATTATAAAAGATGTATCTAGCACTTTTGTCTAAGTGATATGAGTTTTTTGGGTTCTGCTCGACAAGTATGTGTTACCCTATGAGTGAAATATTGAAGCTTGAAAGTATGCTACTCATATAGTTCACCAAAATGTTTTATTATTTTCAAGAATCTAGTGTTTAGATCCTAAATAATAAAGGTCTAGAATAATAGGAAAAATCTAGCTTAATAGGGAAAAATATATATTTTAAAAAGTAATTATACAAGATAAATAGAAATAAACTTATTAGGTTTTAGACTAAAACAAAGAATTATGAGGCTAGAAATGAGTTACAGGATTGAGACACTGCCAAGAATTTAAATCTAACATCTATTTTCTAAATAGATATGATTAATAAAAATAGGACACCCTGGTGTCCAGTGCTATAGTCCTTCTTGATGCTATTGTTCTAAGGATTTAAGATTTCTAGGTTTTATCTGCCTAGTCAATCTTAGCTTGTATACCAAATTTTAAGGGTTAGAAGTCATCAAAGCTCACTTTATGCCTATTTAAATATTCAATACCTATATTCATTTACACACATTTAAATAAAAAATAAATCAAAAATAAAAGGGGGATAAACTAGGTAAGGGGAAGAATGATTGCATAATAAAGAATGCATGTTATTTTGATTGTTGCCTACATTAATCCTCAAGCTAGGGTCTCAAATCTGATGTAGTTCTCCCTTATGGAGCATGCATAATCAATGCACATGATAAATGTATGAATAAATTTCACCTAGGCCTTTCCTTGATCAAACATACAAGTCTATGTGCAATGTAGAGAAGCTAAGCTATACTATTGACTAATTTTTATTATGTTTAATGTGCCAAAGTAGTAAGTGCTAGATATAAAATACCTTGTGTAGTCATTTATATAAGAGACTCTTTATTAAAAATTTGAGATTTTTATTAACATTTGGATAAAATTAGAAAAATTAGGAATGAAGCAATCAGGGGATTAAGTATCATCTAGTGGGAGAAAGTGACCGCTGGAATAAAATTTACATGTGGATAACAACATTGAAAACTAGACATCCTAGGTTTCAGCACTGCAGTCCTATTTAGGCACTATTATCTAAAGAGTTTGAGACCTAAGGGGATGGAATAAGCTTGGAAAGAGTGACCCATGATAGTAAGGGTTAAGTCTAAAAGGTTATGAATGATTGGGAATGGTCAAAGAGGTGTCTAAGGTATAAAACAAGACCAAGGAAATTAGAGAAACAAATATGGTTAGATGTGAATAAGACTCATATTCTCCAATTAGAGTCTCCTGTGAAATAACTATGAAAAGACATGATATGTGTGGTTTCTTAACCAATGTAGGGTGTATACGTTTTCCCCCTTTTAATCTAGTGATTCAATGAAATGAAGTACTAGAGTAAAAGAAATAAATATGATGTGTACCTAAACTTACTTGTATGGAGATAAGTGTACTAAAAAAAGGATCCAACTTCCTAGCTAGGGAAGTGGATGGATGGCTAAATAGTGATTGGAGAAAGAAGGAATCCCTATAATAGATGCCCCATGTACTAAATATGATTAGTGCATAGAGAAATAAGGAAACACTGTAATATATTCCCCCTATACTAAATCTGAATAATGCCTAGAGAAAGAAGGAATCCCTATAATAGATGACCCCTATACTGAATCTGAATAATGATTGAAGAAAAAAAGAATGCCTATAATAGATGCCCCTTGTACTGAATATAAATAGTGCCTAAAGAAAGAAGGAATCATTGTAATAGATTCCCCTTGTACTAAATCTAAATGAGAAATGATCGTAGGTCCAAAACCAATGTCTAACCTCTATCCCACATAAACTCATGTAATTAAGAACATGTGTATATGATCTATATGTTGTGAAGAGCAAGATGTATCATGCCCCCACTCTGAATGATATTGAATGGAAATGAGAAGTTCTTGGAGGTCTAAAACCAATATCTTCCTTATGTCCTACATAAACTCTTAGATTTGAATAATGTTATAGATCAACCACAATAGATGATCATATGATCTAACATGCTGATATCAAGGGTATGTCTGGGCATAATCTAAAATTTTTGGTAAATGTGTAAGAATAGAATGGCCTATCTTGCCTTTCTAATTTGTATAATCCTAAATTATAAATAACATGATCATCTATTTCATACCCCCAAATTTGGTATGTGACTGATGCATCTATATAGTGTAGAAATCTATATAACCATATGTACCAGGATATATCATGTCATATCCCATGTGCAAAACTAGAGATCAAAATAATGTAATCTATCTTATGCCTATAATATACTATCTATTCATGTAACTATGGCATGTTGTATGAAGCTATGTGTATCAAATGTGTAGTAATGTACATGCCCCCAAATCTTGTATCTGAGTCTAAGTCTATATTGAAGGCATTTAGAGTACATATAATATGAACCATTGTATTTAAATAGTATGTGTATCTGTAAACTGATGATGTATCCCTATAGATGTCTAAGTGATGATGAGTGACCCAATGTAATCTAAATCACTGTATAATTTTGATCAATTTGAGTTGAGTAATGGTAATCTATATTCTAGATGTGTAATAACCATGGTGTATTTATCTATAGGAGTGGATAGGTATACTAGGTAATTTATAGAGGTAGTAGAAAAAATGCCCCTCTTTTGGGGAGAGGGATCAGATCTATGATAGAGGGGGTTGAGCCAAAAGTGATGACTAGTGGTGTATGAATAGGAATTAGATTGGTATGTATTGAATAGATTTATAGTCTATTTGTTTGATTGGTGAGAGTTGAATTACTAGGATTGAAAGGTGTATTTGATTGATTAGAATCAAATCTTATATCTAGGTATAGTATAAATGTATAAACATTCATGCCATGGTAGGAAAATGAGGTATCAATAGATTGAATGGAGAGAAAATTTTATTGATTGAATAGGTTGGGTTATTTGAATGTTTTGAATGAATGTTTTGATTAATAGGTACTATTTTGTATGTTGGGGTATAAAAGAGGTATAGGGATATGTGTATGCTATAGTAGGAAAATGACATAGTGAGAGAGAAAAGGTTGTGTGATTTTGAAGGTATCATCTTCATAATTCTATGGAACCAAATGGTTTGTAAAATGGAGCTATGGCGCTCTAGTGATGGGAAATATAGTATTTTACTTTTGAATAGAAAAGTTAGTTGATATGGGAATTTTAATTAACTTAGGGTTCATTTGTGCAGTGACTAGTTTGAGATATTAGATCTCTAGAGTGAAAAATTCCTTGGAGATGAGTACCTTGCATTACTCATTTTGAGTAGATGGTATCCTAGATTCAGTTCAATGTAGAGATTAGCCTAGTGAGTAAGCTTAACACTTGATTCTTACCTATTTAGAAGCCTATTTTGGATATTTTTGAGTTTTTTTAAGTAGTCTAAGAAATTTTTTACTAGTTCCAATGCTCCTATCTTGGATTCAAGATTACTATCCCAGATGCAGTGCTACTATCCAAGTTCCAACACTATAGTCTAGTTTTAGTGTCCATGTACAATGCTATTATTTATTGTGGGTGGTTTTTTCAATTTTTGAGTTTTTCTTACTTTTGTACTTCCCAGCTATTTTTCTTGGCATCGTTGTTTGACATATAGTTTATTTTTTTAGTGTTTTTAGGGTGAAGTGTAGATATGAGAGTTCTACAGAGGTTAAGTGATGGAGACACTAAGAATGATACCATTATCTATTGATGAGCGTGTTGTTATGGATAAGGTGAGGTTGGGTCATGTATGTGACCTAGGTATGTTGTAGTGAGATAGGTACTTGATTATCACCTTATGTGAGAGGTATAATGCTGATACCTATATGCTTTGGTTTCCTACTAAAGAGATCACTATTACTTTGGAGGATTTATACCACATTTTGCATTTGTCAATTGGTGGGTGATGGGTGACACTACAGGATGACATGGGTGCTAATGTCATTGATCATGCATCCTTGTATTTTATTGGTGTGCCTTCAAGTGAACATTGAAGAAGCAATGATAGTGATGTATTACTATTGGTTATTGTATACTTGAGTGTTTTATGCCTGTGAAAGAGGTTAGCTATATTTTTGGCATCTTTTGTTGTAGTGGATGGAAGTGGGGTGTCTATTAATTATAAGATGCATAGGGTGCTTCATAGAATTGAGATGTATGGTACTATGCTCTTATGGGTTAGGATTATACTTGTTTATTTATGTAGGAGGCATTCAGTGATGTTGTGGGTGCATCTAATTTATTACTTTATTGAGCTTATGAGAACATAACAATTATGTGACTAATTGGATTACTGAGGGTGAGTTGGGAATATCCACAACCATTTGGTGATTGATGGATGAGTGATTTGGATATATGATCTCTTAGGATAGATCACTACAAGAGGATACTAGATAGATTGGTGGCATAAGATATCATATGGAAGCCTTATAGAGGATTCCCTAAATGGCCTAAGGATGGAGAGTAGCTATGGTATATGAGGGTTAGTTGTTGGTTACATGATCATTGGGCTGGAGTATATGAGTAATTTTAGTATGAGTGAATGACTAGGAAGTTTGGAGTTTGATGGGTATGGTTGAGGAGTACACATGCACTACATAGAGTAGGGGCTCATGTGAGACCTACTAAGGCTGAGTTGGTACCATTACCTTTAGATGTATGAGATATGGTTATAGATATTCTTGATGTAGATGATGTGGGATGTACTTAGTCATATGCTATATAGTGGATTAGGCATCAGTGGGCTCCATTATATATTTTGGATGGAGTAAATGTTCTTGTATATGAAGATCTTGAGTTGATCCAAATAATAAGAGGTAATCAGTGATTATATTTTAATTATACCTATATTTTTTATCTAGTTTGGATTTGAAATTATACATCTAATGTAGTGTTGTATTTATTATGTGTGCAGGTGGGGTGGGAGGTGCATAGGATGAGGCATATACCAAGGTGGTGAGAGGATATGATGGGTTCTAGGATACCATCATTGAGTTGACACTATGAGAGCTCATGTATCATGTTCCTAATGATGTGGTGGATGAGGCTTTGATAGAGAGAGTGAAAATTATCGCTGGCATGTATGCTCATTTATTTGATAGGGATACTATAGCTACAACTACATATGTTAAGGCAATAAGAGATAGAGATGAGCTTAGAGCTTAGTTGGATAGGCATATGATGCCTCCACCTAATTATGGCATGGTGAGCATGAAGATTGTGGATGACTATATGGATGTTTAGTGGTGATATATAGACTTACATGAGGAACATGGTCAGGTGTTGGAGAGGGATAGTCAATGCAAGAGGCATTTAGGAGCTCAAAGAGGTGTAGGGTCATTGAGTACTAGATAGGATTATGGGACTACTGCTAGAGGAGAGAGTTAGTCTAAGAGTGAGGACATGATGCCCATTCATGATTGATTGTATTTGACATAGTGTATGTGTATTTGAAAACCTGGATATATATAGATGTTATCTTGATTTTGGTTTTACTCATATGCATGTTATGGATTCTCAAATATGTTGGTATATTGATTATAGGTGGTTGATTTAGAAATAGCTGATTTGGTATTGATTTTGAATTTACATGTGCTTGGTAAAATAGTACATGAGATATGTGGTTTAGTTGTTTTAAAATGTTTAGAGGTGTTGTTTTGGTTTGATTTATAATTATATGTAAGAAAAAATTTGTTGGTTTTTGTAATTTGTAAATCATTTGGATAAATTGAGTTGGTTTTAATATTTGGAAATTATTTGGATAAGTTGATTAGGTTTAATAGTGGTAAAATAGGATCTGGTAAGATTTGGATTTTGATAGGCTTGTTTGAGATTGGTAACTTGTTCGAATTAGTTGATTGGGTTTTATATTGGTAAAGCATTTAGATAGATTGAGTTAGTAAGATTTATATTTTGATAGGTTGGTATTTGGATAGGATAATTGTTGGGAATTAGGAATGTCAGTTATTATTAGGGGGATGTAAGATAACATTATGTGTGTATTACTTCTCCAAGAGAGGCTAAAGAATACAAAGGGTAGTTAGACATTTAGCTCCATCATTTTCATACTAAGTGAAGATTACAAACTAAAATATTATGAATATGCATTTTATTATTCTATGTTGTATCATTATTTGAACCCTATCAACAAATTGAATAAGTGCCCATACTGCTCATGTTGTGTAAGAATGTGCTCTATATATGATACTATCTACTTTGTGCTAATTATTTCTATGTGTGAAGATTCTTAAAAATTTAACTTTATTGGTCATGTAGATGAAACTAGATGCTATGGAGGAGGCTCATCTTTTCATAATCATAGTGGATTTTTATGTGAAATAAAACCCTATGGTCTTTTTTATGATGTATATGACTAAGTAATAGATCAAGATGGAATTATGAAATGTGATGAGAGTTTAGATAATCCTAACCATACTGGGTTACTATGTGAGAGAGGACCCTAAAAATCTACCCATAGTGAATATTTCTCATGAGTGGTACTCTGATTTTGTGCTTGTGACTCTGCTAGATATGTATATGGAATTGCACTATGTATCCCTCAAACTATGGTGCTATATGTAGGTTGTTATTACTATAATAGTTTCTAAACCTTCTAAGGTGGTGGGATAGGAGATCTCCTATGAGATTCTATCCTAAAAATTTCATTCTGCTCATGATGAGTGATCAATGATTTCTGTAAAGGAATGTCCTAGGATGACTCAGTCATAAAGGAATGAGGTCTAGGGTTCCATAATGGAGGAGATATTTTCACCCCCTATGTGAATGTTATGATACCATTATCAACACATCTAATAATTCAATCTCTTAGTCCAAAATAGTTATTATCTCTATGTTCATGGATATGATGATAGTGACAAAAAGGTTGATGCAGTTATCTATGTAAGAGATGTGGATCTCATCAATGAATAGAAGGTAATGTGATCAACCTCCTATCTAGTAGTGCTGATAAAATGATAGATGGGTTATCATTGGGTTGGATTGTAGATGATACTCAGACCTATTTTTTAGATGGTCTATTCAAAGGGAATGAGACATGGAGGATGGATTTGGGCCTAAAATATTTTCTTTGGTCTATAAGGGTTAAGTTTGAAAGGTTGTGGATTATTAAGAATTGGTGAAATAAAAGCCTATGAGGGTTGTGCAAGCAAGTAGGAGGACCTATGGATTAGGTGTCATTAGACACACTAAAATAACCAAATTTCACATTTTTTAAAATGTTTTATTATTTTCAAGAATCTAGTGCTTAGATCCTAAATAATAAAGGTCTAGAAAAATAGGACAAATCTAGCTTAATAGGGAAAAATATAGATTTTAACAAGTAATTATGAAAGAGAAATAGAAATAAACTTATCTATTTTTAGAATAAACTAAAGGATTTTAAGGCTAGAAATGGAGGAGTAGGACTAAGACACTGTCAAGAATCTGAATCTGGCATCCATTTTCTGATTAGATAGGAGCACTATAAACAAGACACCCTAGAGTTTGGCACTATAGTCCTTCTTGACACTATTATCTTGAGGATCTGAGCTTTCTAGGTTTTGTCTTCCTAGTTAATATGAGCCTACATACCAAAGTTTAGGGGCGGAAAGTCACTAGAGCTCATTATATACATGTTTAAATCTTTAATACCTATATTCATCTACACACATGCAAACAATGAATACATCAAAATAAAAAGGTGGAAAATTGGGTTAGGGTAAGAATTATTGCATAATCAATAACCCATGTTATTCTAATTGTTTATTACATTAACCCTCAATCTAGGGTCTTAGATCTAATGGAGTTCTACTTTAGGGAACATATATAATCAATGTGCATGATAGATGTATGAATGAATTTTTACTAGGCCCTTCTTTAATCAAGCATGTCTATGTGTGATGCAGAGAAGCTGAGCTATATTATTGACTAATTTTTATTATGTCTAATGTGCCAAATTAGTAAGTGTTAGATACAAAATGTTTTGTGTAGTCCTTTAAATAGGATACTTATTATTTCAAATTTGGGAGTTTCATTAACATTTGGCCAACATTATAAAACTTAAGAATGAAGAAAATAAATGGGTAAGACTCATCTAGGAGGAGAAAGTGACCATTGGAATAAAATTTTCACTTTGATAATAGCATCATAAACTAGACACCTTGGTTTTCAATGTTGTAGTCCTATTTAGGTGCTATTATTTAGAGGGTCCAAGACTTGGGGGGATGGAATAAGCCTCAAAAGAGTGACCCAAGATAGTAGGGGTTAAGTCAGGAAGGTTACGAATGATTGGGAATGGTCAAAGAGGTGTTTAGGTTATAAATCAAGACCAAGGAAAATTAGACAAAAAGACATGGCTAGATGTGAATAAGACTCATATTCTGTAGTTAGAGTCTCTTGTGAAAGAACTATGAAAATACATGATATTTGTGGTTGCTTGACAAATTGAGGGTGTATACATTTCCCCCCTTTTAATCTAGTGATGTAATGAAATTAATTACTAGAGTAAAATAAATAAATAAGATGCATACCTAAACTTACCTATATAGAGATAAGTGTACTAAAAAAGGATCCAACTTCCTTGCTAGGGAAGTGGATGGAGAATTGAATAGTGCTTAGAGAAAGAAGGAATCCCTCTAATAGATGCCCTCACACTAAATCTTAATAGTGCCTAGAGAAAGAATGAATCCTTGAAATTGATTCCCCATATATTGAATCTGAATAATGCCTAGAGAAAGAAGGAATTCCTATGATAGATGCCCCTATAATGAATCTAAATAATTCCTAGAGAAAGAAAGAATCCATGTAATAAATTACCCTATACTAAATATAAATAGTGCATAGAGAAAGAAGGAATCCTTATAATAAATTCCCCATATACTAAATTTGAATGAGAAATGAGAAATGTTTAGAGGTGTAAAACCAATGTCTGACCTCTATCCTACATAAAATTATGTAATCTGGAATGTGTGTATAAGATTTGTATGCTATTAAGAGTAAGATATATCATGACCCCACTCTAAATAATATGAACTAGAAATGAGAAGTGCTTAGAGGTCCAAAGCCAATGTCTACCTTTTATGTTTCACAAAGTCTTGTGTCTGAGTAATGCTATGGACCAAGTGATATAGATGATCATATGGTCCAACTTGATGACAACCTAGGTATGCCTAGGTGTAATCTAATTTTTTTGGTAAATGTGTAAAACTAAAATGTCCTATATTTGCATTCTAATTTGTATAATCTTGGATGTTGAAGAACATGATCATCTATGTCATGCCCCTAAATATCATATGTGAGTGATGTGTCTAGATAGTTTAGAAATTTATATAACCACATGTGTTATGATCTATCGTGCCATGTTCCATGTGAAAAAATAGAGATGAATACAATGTGATATGTCTTATGTGTAGAATCTAATATTTGGTAATGTAACTATGTCACATTATATGAAGATATATGTATGAGACATGTAATAATATACATGCTCCCAAATCTAGTATCTAAGTCTAAGTCTATATCCAAGGCACTATGAGTCCATATAATCTAAACCACTATATCTAAATAGTTTGTGTATCTATAAATTGATGGTGTATCCCTATGGATGTTTAAGTGATGTTAAGTGAACCAATGTAAGCTGAATCACTATATAATTTTGACTAATCTAAACTGAGTAATGTTGATAATCTTGATTCTAGATGTGCAATAACTATGGTGTATCTATCTATATGAGTGGATAGTTATATTAATTAATTTATGGAGATGGTATGAATGATTCAACCCTTTTTGGGAGAGGGATGAGATCTATGATAGATGAGGCTGAGCTAAAAGTGAAGACTAGTGGCATATGAATAGGAACTAGGTTTGTATGTATTGAATAGATTGATAGTCTATTTGTTTAATTGGTGAGAGTTGAATTACTAGGATTAAAAGGTGCCTTTGATTGGTTAGGATCAAATATTGTATCTAGGTATAGTAGAGATATAAAAAAATTCATACTATGGTAGGCAAATGAGGTATTAATAGATTAAATGGAGTGAAAGGTTGATTGATTGAATAGGCTGGGTTATTTGAATGTTTTGATTAATAGGTAACAATTTGTATGTTAGGGTAAAAAAGAGGTATAGTTATGTGTGTATGCTATAGTAAGAAAATTACATAGTGATATATTAAAGGTTGTGTGATGTTGAATTTATCCTTCCCATCAGTTTGAGGTGTTCCCTACTTATATGGATAGGGTTAAAATGAGAATTTTTTGACTATTTTTGGTGTTGTATGGGTACGTAAAGGTTTAAATAGATGAAATAAAATGTGGGAGAAGGATTGAGACTTTATATAACACTTTATGTCAATTTATTATATAAATAAAACTCTTACTTGATTCTGTAAGTGCCTCCATCTCAACTAGTCAAAACTGGCAAGGTGAGCAAGATATTGAGAAGGGTGAGAAGTTCAAGTGGGAAACATTTTAAGATGTACCTGATGAATCTAATGATATGGGAGGTCTTGAAATGTGTCATTTAATTATTTTTATATATTTTCATTGAAAATTTAATCCAAATTTGAGGCCAAGTGTGAGGGGTGAATCAAACAGGAGTTACTTAGACTGCAGGTAGTGATGGCTCATCTCTAAAAGAATCTTGATGATTAGGGATGAAACCAATGCATGGTATAACATGTATAAAACCCTTCCACATTAGTGAAATCATAAATTTATTCACTATTGAGATATAGGATGCTCCAAAAGGGCCAAATTATGAAGGTATTTTTCTAATCGAACAGAAGGAATCCTATGCCACATTTCATGGAGTTTCATGCCATTGAGGGCCATTTATCCTATCAAACTTTACATGGTATATCTCAAAATCCATGCAAGGTTTGATAAGACAGATGGAACTCGAAATAAACACATATATTTGGATATTATATCTTCTCTCTTTGCATGACACATGTCTTAGTGACTCTTGGACTTCTCCCTCCAATTCTATAAGTAGCAACATTTTTAGCTCTTGTAAGCTAATACCACACCACGTATGGGGAAGCCATACTAGAATGACATTGTATTTTGGATTTGAATATTAATAAAAGTATGGTTTTGAGTTCATGAATATTTTTATAAGTGTGAAAAATGATTTATGGTGGGTTTAATGATAATTTATATCCTTGCTTGCCCTATCCTTTCATGTTTATGCAAGAATTCCTATTCTAACAAGTCATATAAAGTGTAGTCAAGTATGTTAGGATCCTTTAAAGTGTATTATTATTAGAGTGTGTACTATACCCTATATATAATTTACCTTGTGTTTATTTCATACATCTCACCTTTATGTTGAAATATTGATTTTATAATCCTTTAGGACTTTGAAGCTAGTTTGTATTCCTTGTTTCGTTGTGATAGGAGTATGATGGTCATCTAAAAATCATCTTGGTGTATCACCCCCTTAGATTAGGCTCATTTCATGAAAATTATAACTCTTTTCCCATAATAAAGTACTAGTTTACGTGATAATCATTTCAAGATACATTCAAGGAGATAGCCCTTAAATATAGAGGCTTACTTCCACCATAGGTACACCCACATACATTGAATTATTCCCATGTTTCGCAAATATGGAAGAGGATTGAACACCCTATTTAGGGTAAAATATTTGGCAACAATAGCAAATCAAATTATATCCATTGTGATAGGTTTAAATATTGAGAAATTTACACAAAATTAAGGCAAATTTACTTTTACAAGTCTATAACTATATAAAACTAATGTGTACCTAAAATAATCTTAAGGAACCAAATTGAGTTCTAAGAATAGTGAAGGAAGATTTAGGATTAAAATGATGAGTTTTAGGTTTCAATGAAAAATAAATTAGTAATAGTTATGAAATATAATAGTGAGGTCAGGAAGAGTATTAGTAAGGAGAAAATTCAAAGAACAATCACACACCTAGTTCAATCAATAGTCAAGAAAGTAAACTCGCAGTCAGTTGTGTACCATAATACATGAGTAAGTTAGGAAAGATTTTAAGTATCACATTATTAAAATTATTACAAGAGGATAAATAGGTTAGTTTATACATTTTCAATATAATATCTACATACTCATTCCTAAATCTCTAAAATAGTCACCTATATCCATATAGGTGAATAACATAGTCAACTTTTGCTACGTGTATGAGATGTTTTGTGTGAGAAGGTGTAGTGAGAGGTTTATATTAATTTATAATATTATAAGAATAATTAATCTGAATAAAATACATTTAAATAATTAAATGGTTTATTTAAGGATCCATAAGACACCTATAGTCCATACAAACATCATATGCTCACCTATAACTAGTGACCTACATGAAGTCTTTGAATAGAGTGACAAAGGTCAAGGGTTATACTTGTGATGGTAAGGAGAGTTAGGATGAATTTAAATTATCTGATATTAAGTGTTTAATGGGATATATTTCCATTGAAATATTTTGAGAATATCATATAACCGAGAAGGAGAATATAGTCCACTAAATCAGTTCACTAAGATAGTCCTTTTAGAACCCATAGGAAAAATCATAAGCATAATGAAGAGAGTGCCTATCTAAAAAATTAGGTATGGAATTAAATATGGATTATAAATTATTCTTAGAAATAAATTCATAAAATATTAGATCATGAGATTGGAGAATAAACTTAGTTTACTGACTTCTATGGTCAACAAGTCAAATTTGGCATAAAACCCTTAATAGAGAAGAATAAGGTTTTATACTTGTGATAAAGGTGTATTAAGGAGTTTGATGTCAAATAATAATTTAATAATGAACTATATTAAATTTTACTAACCTTTATAATGTATTATTGCACCTATTTCTCCAAATGAGCAAAGGAGACATGCTATCAAACTTGTAACTGATTTATATACCAAGAGCATGAAGAAAACTTCTACAAGTAAGAAGGTGAGAGTTTATATACATATTAAAGGTGATATAAGGTGGTATAGGTTTTTTAATACCTATTTAATGTCTTTATTACACTCAATTTACTCCATTGCAAGCTATGAAACCAAGGAAAACACCTACAACCAGTTTTTGGCCATGATCTTCTTTGTGCATAGTGTATAAATGAGGTCAAATGGTCTTCTCATGAAATATACTTGTCATCAAGGGGTATAATAAAATGTATTAAATTTTTTTAAATTTAATTAAATTATGATTGACCCCTCATTATATGTAAAATTCAATAATATATCAGTTAGGGTCAAGAGTGTTACTTGGTGAAGAAACCATCAGTCTCAATCAATAATGTTACAGAGGATCAAGAAGGAAATAATAATAAATTTAACCATTGGATAAGGTAAAAATGAATTTTTTATACCTCCATTAATTTTTATAACTAAACAAGAAACTCCAAGATGCAAAAATAAGCTCATTTCTCTCCTCAACGTCATAGAATACAGACAACCCAGTCGAAGAGGTACCTTCTTATACTCATAATGCTACAGACAATTTTCATGGGAGAATAATATATTTATAGGTTTTAGGGGACATTTTTAAATTATATATTCTTTAACTTTTTTTTTTAAGGACATAGGCTTTATGAACTATAATTAATAAGTTGAGTCGCTTGCAGGCTACTAGAAAGGCTAGTTTTGACCAATTTTTAGAAATTAATATCTAAAACACGTAAAATTATCTATGATTATTATAAAAAATCTTTAAAATTTTTATATTCTATAAATATGTTCTCACCATGGTACTTTATTATACCTACACCTATATAGATTTGAGGAAAACTATACTTTTTAAAGATTTTAAGGCAAAATGGTGGTGTTGAAGTGTGTATAAGGATTAAAACCATTGGAATAGGTTTATTAGGATGTATTTAACCTATAAAAGTCTAAAAAATTTAAAATATAACTTTTAAGTGCTCAAATAAACTTGATTTTTGAGGTTAGTCCAAAACAGGCTTAAGGGTTAGGTTTTTGGCCATTTCATTATTTGACTATATTCACAAGGTTCTAAAAGCCTAAATTTGGTATGAAGTATGGTCTTGAGAAAGGTAAAGTAAATTAAACACTTTTGGAATGTTTCACATGTGTGAGTGGTCATTTGGTCCAAATTTATCTTTCTAGGCCTAGGAGGCCTAATTAGGTGTCATTGGAGAGAGAAATGACATAAAAGAGATGCTATAATTTTAGTGAAATTTTGCTTATTATTGGAAAGGGAAAAGAGCAATAAAATAAGTATGGGTATGGTTGAAAAACCTATTTTATTATGTGCATATATAATAAGAATATTGTGAAGATATCCTCTTCGGCTTAAGAGGATGACCTACATATAATAAAGAACTAAAGAAAATTTGTTTGTTAGATAGATAGTTGAGTGGATTGCCTATTGATAGCGAGATATTAGAAGCAAGAGATTATTTAGGGGATTTCAATCCATAAATTCTAATAAATTAAGATTATACAATATAATAGAAGGTACTTGCATCAATAATCAAAGGTACTAAATTTTAACACAAGAGCACTTGCTAAGAAATATAGATTAAAAATGATTAAAATAGTGATAAGATAATTGATACTAGTGCTTAGTGATTAGGGTATGATCCAAAAAATAAAAAATAGGTTTATGAATAGGTAGGGACACATAAAATCACATTTGGTTGGGGGTAGGTAGGTGAAAATAACTTGTTGACTTTTACTACCATAGTGACCATTGATGGTTGGGATGACTATTGGTGGTTAGGGTGATTATCGATAGTCAAGGTGACCATCGGTGGTTGGATAGATTATTAGTGGTTGAGAAAACCATCAATGGTTATTGTGTATATATCTAGGTTGTTAAAAAGGTTGATTGATGAGATCTCAAAGTGAGATTTTAGGAGTTGGGTAGATGTTGGGTTGGATATAAAAAGCAAATAAAGTAATTAAATAATGAAAATTAAATACTTATCTTACATAATGTGGATTGGGTGAATGATTTAGGTGGTTGACTCATTGGTGGAGTCTGGTATGATTCTAATAGAGTAATGACACTTGGAACTCTGGTAGAGATATGGAGGCAAGTTAGCTTTCTGATGTGGTAGCTTGTTCACTAGATTGCTAATGATGATTGGCATACAAAAAGATAATTTTAGATGCCCAAGATCTTGATAATAATTTTAGATGATTTCACCTCTTTGATCCTTTCCTCTTATAGGTAAGGCAAGATATTTTTAACAACACGTGAACTATGTGTCTTATTTATAACTCTCTCATGAAATAACATTCACATGGATGTAGACAAGTTATTTTTAGAAAATCAAGGTGGGTGATTTGCATGTTAGTGTTTAAATTGGTACACCCTGACCACTGATGCTCAAGGTGATTGTTGATGATTGAGGGTGAAGGTTCAAAATAGGTAAAAACTAAGGTAAATACAATTTATTCAAACAAATAATGGGTTAGGTTTAGTTAGGGGTTAAAGGGTTATATTGGTCCCAAGAGGGTCCAAAGGTGATCAACACATATTTCAAGACTCAGGATTGAAGTACGCAAATTTTTAGTTTCTAAATTTTACACCTTTTTATTATGTGGCTTGAATCAATAGGCTACAAAATAAAAACCTAATGCTAGCCAAAGGTCTAGTTGCCCAAAGTATAGGAGGATGTGTTCCCCATAAAACTAAGAGTTGATGAGGTAAATTAGAATCAAGTGTAGGGTTTGATAAGGTGGATGAAGGTGGATGCTAGGAAGGTAGGTGATAGGTTGGGAATTAAAGTGCAAACAGGTATGTAAAGTGAGACAAGAGGTGCGATAGTTGAGATAGTGTAAAAGATGAGGTTGTCATAGCTGATAATAATAAAAGTTAGTGATAGGAGGATAATGGACAAGAACACCACATGACCATGTTTAGGCATGGTAAATGGGTATACTTGCAAGTCTCTTAAGTGATGTTTGTGTTTTAGTGGGTATCCAAGATAGGAAGTGCTCTCAGTGAAAACATAAATTGATCAAGTGTCATGGGTATCTAAAGTAGTAAATGATCCCAAAAATAAATAAAATGGTCAAGTATAAGGTGGTGTAAGGTCAAAAATGGTCAACATGGAAATGTTTTCACTATGATCAATGGACCAGGTAAAATATGTCATAAAACATACACTAGATGGGCCAAAATGGACCAATGGTGAGATGATGAGGTGGTTAGGGTGGGTAGAGAAGGTAATATCCATAGGTGGGTAAAATGGGATGGGTTTTCCAGAAAGTAATGCTCCTAAATGTGAAAGTAACAAAGGTAGGCCACTTGATCACCAATGGTTAGGGTCCCCAAGTACAACCATCGATGTTCACCCTGACCATCAATGGTTAGGGTGGAAACCCTATAAATTTGTGGGGTAAAAGTGAAAATAGAATCACTTTTCACTCATTTTAATTTTGTGATTGGTTGACTTTGATCTCTATATTTTAAAATTTTATGGAAAAGGTGATTGCTAAATATAATTTCTAAGTTAGAGGTTAGATCGTTAGCTAAGGTTGACCAAGGTGACCAGTCAAAATGTAGGGAGTAGGCTTATGGCCAATTACATGGTAAAAATCATGAAATAAGGTACAAGATGTCTTGAATTTCATATCTTAGCTTTAATTTATGAATTTTCATTGATTTAGAAGGTTAGTGTAGGTTTGAATGGGTGGTTTTTCACTAGTATGCCGTACTTAGGGCTTTTCGGGAATTTGGGTAAATTTTTATGTAAATTTAGAAATTGGTAGGGTGGGTAGATATCTTAGGTTGGGTATGGATTTAGGTTAGCTAATTAGGTTGTTTATTTGACTATTTAACTAGGTTTGAGGGTAATTTAGGGTTTAGGTGTTTTGGCTTAAGAATACCCATAGTGACCATCGATAGTCAACTTTCTTAGAAAAAAGGATTCCTGACCATCAATGTTTTCCATGACAATCGATGGTCAACTAGGGCAGAGAAGTTTTTTGCTAAGTGTTTACAAATTATGGAAAATGGAATCTTGGTGAGTTAGGTATAGGTTGGTGATGAAGGTTTAGAGAGAAAACCTAACAGGTATTGGATAGATGGGTAGGATGGGTAATAAAATGGGTTCAATACTTAAAGGGTAGGGTAGACAATAATGGTGTAGGTGACTAGGGTAGACAATAATTGTGTAGGTGACTAAGACATGTTTTCAACTTGGTACAGGCTAGGGAGAAGATATAGATGCATGATTGAGTGCCACATATATTCAAAGAGATCCAATAAGGGATGACCCCAGTTGGCTAGGCTTACATGGAGGAGGTTGTGTTGGGAGATATGAGGTACTATCAACATATGCCTCAATATGCATTCATGGTCATAATTTTAATTAAGAGATGGGATCCCTCTATGGATACTTTTCCATTATCAACTAATGAGTTGATTATCTTTCTTGAGCATGTACATAAGATCACTCAACTTATGCTTCAATGCAATCTAATCTACCATATAGAGCATGAGGAGTGGGATGCTCACATTGAGATTATATATAGGGATACTATTGATCAAGTCAAATGGAATGATGGGGGGTTTAGGTATAGTGATTTATATAGGAGGGCTCTAGGTGAGAGGATATTCATGACCATGCTCATTATTATTATTATTACATGCTTTAAATTTCTTGACTTGAGTAGCAAAAAGTTCCAATACTTGCTACTGGGGGTGTTAGTCAAGCTATTACTGGGTCAAAATGTATTCATTTGGGTGTAATTTCTACTTATTCATATATATAGGGATGTTTTGTGTTTCAAGGCCCACCTGAGGTATGGCATCAATGTTAGCTTGGTTTTGAATTATTAGGTCTATGAGCACATTTAATTATTGAGGATGATAGGATTACCATGGGCAAGGTTTAGATAGATAGAATTCCCTATTAGCTTTATGTGGTGTAGAGGGTATTTTTATACATTAGGTGTAAGAGGTGGTACACACAATGTGTAGTGGTTTAGGGGTAAAATGGGTGCACTAGTGATAGGAGATATCACCTGGAGGCCTTATGTCTAGTTTCTAGTGTGACTAGGCTATAAGAGGTAGATACTCTTTCTTTAGAGATACAGATGGATACTTGGTAGGTAGGATGGGGAGGTTGAGATGATCCCGTTTGAGAGGGTGAGGAGGTAGTTTAACTTGGTACTAGGTATTCCAAGTCCTTTCCCTAGGTATAGGTGAGAGTATTCAAAGATATTATTACCAAAACCACATCCTATGCCCTTTTTGCTAGACTTTGAGGAACTACCAGCTAGAACACATATAGATGATGTTAGCTTTATAGATGGGTACATGGCATGGTACCAACCTATATATGTAGCTACAACATTGGTAGGGATGATGGAGGTGTGAGGTAAATGGATGTGGATCCATTTGGCCATGATGGATAGGTATGTGTGGATTTAGCCCCTGCACAAGGACAAGTTATAGTGCTATAGGGATAGGTGGTCACATTGTAGGGCCATATTGCTACACTAGAGGGTCAAGTTGCTACTTGGATAGGTGAGAGGCATAAATCTAGGACTTCACTAGGATTGGTGACCCATGAGAGGGACTCTTTAAGGTAGAGAGGTGGATGAGTAACAACATCACATATAGGGCCACTAGGCACCATCCCCATGGCATGATACCTAGTTATAATAGAGGAGCTATGGTACTATGAGGCCACAATTTTGACATAGTGTCCACAAGAGCCTTAGTAGGGTGAGTGGAGGGATATCTTGGTAGGTGATGCTAGTGTGGTGACACCAAGGTAGTTGGTAACATCTATATCTAGAAAAACAAGGATAGTTTGGGGGTTGGTATGCACAGTAGGTGGGTAAGAACTAGGATACAGTGGTGCTTCAAGAGGCAGTGTTGCCTTATATAGCTTGATTATGACACTTTATATATCATTTTTATTTTGGCATGCGAGCTGATGCAATGAGATGTACACTTTTAGAGAAACACATGTATATCTTGTACACATTATTATGTTATTTGATTCATGAGTTATACATATGATCATTACTTATGCTCATGTTCATGGTTTATGGTTTGATGTTGGTGTTTAATGCTTATGGATGTGATATTTATATTACTTATAAATGATGCTTATGTTATGGATGATAGACATTGATATAGGCTTAACTAGGCATGAGATGATTTTGAGTTATGGTTATGCTTATGACATGTTAAATTTTAACAAGTATATACTGCATTATTGTATACTTAGACATGTGGTGAAATATGGTTGGTTGTTTAAATGCTCATGGATGGTATGGTATTATAATTCTTGGTATGGTCATGCTTGTTGTTAATGTTTAGGATAAAACAAATGAGGTAATTTAATTAACAACACTAGATAAGAGACCAAAGAATATAATCAAGAGACAAATGTCACAATGAAAATATTAACTAGTCATGATAGGATAAGAAGAGGGTATGATGCTTCTTCATTGATAAGGACTGGAACAAAACCAAAGTTGAATTGGATTAATTAACATAATCCCTTTGAATTATTACCATTAGTATTTTTTATTAAGTTAAGAAGATGTCTTGATCACACAATGCTAAGTGAGCTAAAAAATCCCTAAATTATAGTGAGTAAAGGGGAGATGGGTGAAAATGGAACCTTCTTGTGAGACTAGCATGCCTCTTCTATATGTGTCCAAAGAGTCAGTATAAGAAATTAAATGCCAAAATGTGTATACTGATCAATGCGGGAAGTCTACTTGTGAAAGTTAATTATGGCTTCTACCTTATTTTGCTGCTTAAGAGTCAATTAGGGATTTCAAAATTAGTTTGTTTTTATTGTGATTAGGATGATGGGTCTTTTGATTTGTTTTTGTATAGGGGAAGTTGATCAATGTAGGAAGCTTCCATGAAATTGATATGATTTTTTTAAAAATTATTTACTTATCCTTCGTTCAAGGGATTGGTCTAAATTTATTTATTTAGTTCAATGCTTTTTGATAGATATCCTTCAAGGTAGTAGTCAACATTACAATTTGGCAATTTCAAATAAATTTTTAGTAATTTCCCTTCAAGGGAATACTCTATAAATTCTATGAATGACCCATGATTTATATTAGTGTGCATTTTTATTTTGCTTGTTTGATTATTCTTGACATAGACTTTCTTAGGTTGGCTTAGTGGTTAACCTTTATGAAGTCAAAAATAAAAGCACAAGAAGGTTGATTAGGTGTAAATAGGTTTAGGTGATAATGACCATAGGAATCCATCATGTAAAGGGCTGGAAAGTACCATGAGAACTATGCCATGGGTAGAGCCATGATACCCATTATTTAAGATAAGGCTTATGCTAGTGACATATAATCACATGATTTAGCTTTAATCAGTTGCCCATAAAATAGGGAGATGGAATGTAGGTAGGTACTAAGGGATGAACTTAAGTTAAATAAAAGGTGAACATAACCCTTATTTAAAAAAAATGAATGCAAATGTGAAGTGTTGAGGGGTTCAAGTTTTGGGTGGAGAGAATATAACTAGCAAGCTCTTGATCCATAGTTGTGGGTTATGATATAAGGTCCAATTTAATTAAAAGCAAACTTGCCCTGCTTGTTTTTCTCCATATTAGTGACATGTTGATTTTCCTTTAGGATGAGATATCCAATATTGAATTCTCATATTTTAAGGTAATTTTTATAGGCACATTTGATGTATTCTTGATAAACATGGAGATAGGTAAGGGTTAATAAATGATGTTCTTCAAGTAACTTAAGTTGGGATAAATGGTAATGATTATAATCGTCCTTAAAAATAAGGTCTTGAAAATATAAGTGAAGAGATGGGATTTAGACCTTGAGAGGCAAGATGGCCTCTAATCCAAAAAAGAGAGAGAAAAAGTAGCACCTGTAGGGTTCTAATGCTAGTATGATATGATCATAAAGTGAAGGGGATGTGAAAATTCCAATTCTAAAAAGATGCATTGACCATTTTAGTTATCATGTTATTAATATTTTTGTTAGAGGATTCTACCTATACATTAGCTTTATGGAAATAGGGTGAGGAGAAGCTTAACTTGATTCCAAACACATCACAAAGACCTTGTACTTGCTTGTTCTTAACATATTTACCATTATCGATGATAATATTATGAGGAATACTAAAATGATAAATAATGTGATGGTTGTTAAAGTCAATCTTCTCTACTTTGGTCGAGAATAGAGGAATAACCTCTATCCACTTGGTAAAATACTCAGTCATGGTGATGATAGAGTAGTGTCATTATGAGGAATGGGGGTTAATTTCACCAATGAGGTCTAGATCCTATTGTGAAAAGGGCTAAGAATTTGTGGAAACTCAAAGACTATGGTTGGGTGCATGATGAAAATTAGCATGTTATTGGCACCTAACACACCTTTTCAAATAATCATATTAGTATTGGTTAATAGTAGGATAATAATATCCAAGGATAAGGATATTCTTAGCTACATCAAGGCCACTAAAGTGGCCTCCACATATTCTATCATGCATTTGCTTGATAGCATGAGAGGCTTCTTAACTATATAAACAATGGAAGAGGAGACCATCAAAGCCAAATTTATAAATAATTCATCCCATGATGGTATAACATGAGGCACTCTAGATAAATTCTCTTTCAGTATTCTGAGAAAATCCAAAAGGAAATGTGCCAAGGTTAAGATAGTCAAAGGTTTGCTGATACCAAAGGTCAGGTTGGGTGTTTTCCATAGTGATAATAGTGGGAGAATATATTTTTAAATATGAAGGCTAGGTTAGCCTATGAATAATGATAGATAACTTAGAATATAAGGGTGAAAATGGTATTTGAAAATCAAGGGAAGCCATGATGTCAATGAACCTCTTAGTATATCGAGGGGTTGATTAGATGCAGTAGTGTTCAAATGATGCTAAGAGTTCCTCAAATAGTTATTTATATTACTCCAAAACATCATTATTAAACTAGTAGGATCCATTGATTTGATTGACCACAATCTAAGAGTCACCAAAGATATTGATCATTTTGACTCCTAGGGCTAAGGCAGTTTGAAGGCCTATCACTTAGGCTTCATACTCAGCCATATTGTTGGTACATTAAAAAACAAGCTTTAAGGATAGAGGAAGAGGTTAATTATCAAATGGGATAAGGATGATCCCTTCTACCCTACCATGTTGACACTTTGATCCATCAAAGAACATGGTGACTTGATAGGTAAAATCTCCTTGAGAGAGGGTTATGATGGACTCATTAAGGAACTCAAGGTTAAACTCTACTAAGAGCATGATCCACTTTTCCATATGGTAATTTTGGTATGGGTTAGAGTGCATGTACTTGAGTGGGTTAGTATTGGTTATGACATAGGTTTTATGGTTAAGGAGGTAGTGGTGAAGTTTGGTAGCAATGAAGACTAAATCAAATCAAATTTTATTATTATGGGTATACCAAGTCTTGTACTCTATAAGCATGTAGCTAATGTAATAGATATCTTTCCCTTTATGTTGATCATCTCAATGAGCAACCATTCTCCCTAATGAATGGTCAGTGGTACAAATATATAGGAAGAAATGTTGGTCATCCTTGGGAAGGGTAAGTACAAGTGAAGACAAAAGGTAATTTTTTATTGAATCAAATGCATTTTGGTAGTCATTATTCCACTTGAAATATATATCCTTCTTTATCATGTGATGGAAGGGTTGACATCAATTTGAAAGCTAAGAGATAAAATGATGAATGGATTGAATTTTCCCTTGAAAACTATGGAGTTTCTTGAGGTTTGTCAGAGGAATCATGTCGAGTATGGATTTGATTTTGGTAGGGTCAACTTCAATTCTATGAAGGGAGACAATAAATCCAAGAAGATTTCCCAAAAAGACCCCAATAATGCACTTCTTAGGGTTAAAGTAGACATGGTAATCGATAAGTCACTAAAATATGATCTTGAGAATGACTAAATGGTCTTTTTTAAGTTTGGATTTTTTGAGAAGGTTTTCCAATAGTCCTCTATAAACATATGGATAAGGTCATGGAAGATATAGGTCATGGCACATTAGTAGGTTACACCACTATTTTTTAACCTGAAAGGCATGACCCTATAGCAAAAGGTTACCATGGGGTAGTAAAGTTGGTCTTGCATTGATCTTTGGAAGAAATTTATATTTGATTATAACTCAAGAATCCATCCATCATAGATACCATCTCATGTCTAGTTATATAATCAACTAGCTGGTCATTTTTGGGTAGAATAAAGTCATATTTGGGGCAAGTGAAGTTGAGGTCATGAAATTCGACACAAATGTATATTCCCCCTATGGATTTGGTGATAAGTACAACATTCAAGACACATTAGGGGTAGAAAATGGGTTGAAGGAAATTAAAATATATGAGATGTTAAAGTTCTTTTATAAGAAGGGATATGTGAGGGTATACGTATCAGAGTTTTTACTTAATAGGTTTGGCATCAAAATTGGTGACTATATTATGGGTAACAATGGTAGGGTAAATTCCAATCATGTCTCTATAAGACCAAGCAAAGGCTATGCTATAGTCTTGGAAGAAAAATGGGAAGTCTTAAAGCTCCTCAAAATTTAATGATTGGCTAAGTTTGACAATGTGAGGGTTGTTTGGAGTGACCAAGTTGATATCTATGGTGGATTAATTCGACATGGTTGAGGTAACAAGAGGAAGGGATTTTTGGATGGAGGAATCTAGGGCACTAAGGTAGGTGAGAATGGAATCATCATCCTAGAATTAGATAGTGTTAATGGTAGGAGAGTCTTCTCCTATCATCTCAAGATGGGTCAAAGTGATGGTTACAGTCACCCCTTAATTTTGATAAGTCAAGTGTCTTAATATGATCATGTTGATGAATAAAAAGGTAGGTGAGATGATGTCATCATCCTCACATGTAGGCAGAGGAGAGGTTAGTGACGAAGGGGTATCTTCCTCAATAATAGTAGTAGTAAGTGGTTTGGGTTAATTTTTTTTAGGTAGGATAAAACCAAGGCCATGTTTCTCATGTGGCTTCTTAGTTTCAATGGTGACCAATTCATATGGGCCATGTTCATAACACCCAAGTCTAAAGCCTTTCCAAGAATATTGATGGAGGTATGTGTTGGCAAAACTTGGTTTATATATGTAAGATAAACCAATGGTAAATGGCCTAGGTAGAAGAGAGGTAGTAGAAGGGCCAAGCGATTTTTTGAGTCCCCTAGAGATAAAATGGGTCTAATAATGGGGAGGTTCAAAGGGAATGATAGTTATAAAATTGGGGTCATATCTTAACTAGTTGGTTAGTTTCCCATAATCATAAGGAGTAGGGAAAGCATCAAGGGATAGAAGGTGATACTCCCCTAGTGAAAGGTGATGGAATGTTGTTTCCAAAGGGTTGATGGTGGGAATTTGGTTCAAAGGGATATATGAACTAATTGATTCTTCTTTGATGGAAAGGGATATGATATATAATTTGGTGGTTTAAGGTTGGGTTTTGGCTACTGAGGGTGTACTAGATGGGGATATGAGAACATAATTTGGGTGATAGGTCATGTTTTAAGTTGACAAAGACCTTGGGTTAGCTTAGATGGTGATGACCTGGCCTTCATGCTCAAACTTAATGTAATGAGGAAGGGTGGAGGGGACATAACACATGGAGCAAATCTAGTGTCATCCCAATAAAACATTTTATTATAATTCTCCTTCCACTACATAGAAAAGTTAAAAAAATGTGCAAGGTCTTTAATGGATATGGAGGATGACATTTCATAAAATAGTGGTCATGGTATCATTGAATGATCAAGGTTTTACACATGACATTATTAGACAAGTTGAGTTGGTTGTAGGCATGGGAGGAGATGATGTTAATGTTAGATCCCCTATTAATCATGACCCATTTGATGTGGGTTTGGTTGATTTAAGCATCAATAAAGAGATGGGGATATAGGTCCTCAAGATGAATAGAGTGTATTTATAAATCCTTTAGAGTAAAAAGGTTAAAAATTTAAAAGGAAACAATAAATGTTGCTATAGGTTGAGGGTCTTCAAGTTAGACCTTAATGGATTGCAAAGCCTTTATTAGTGCATGATAGGGATGAAAATAGGTAGATATGAACCCATATAAACTCATACTTTTTAAGGTCTGATGAATTTACTTGAGGATAACTCTCCTGATGGATTTTAAGGGGTTGGATTGGGAGGCACCTAAAATAGACACCTTGGGTTTGTTTGAGGATGGATATGTTTGGGTGCAGGTTGCTTGGGAGTTTAAAGAGGGATACATTTAAGGAATAGACACATTAGCCTTCCATTTATCCTTATACTATGATCTTGTGACCACATTGATAGTATAGATTGAATGAGAGGTTGGGATAGGAGATTGATTAGACTCATCTTCACTTTGAGGTGAGAGTGGAGGAGTAGGCAAGCATTGGATAGGTATGGTTGTTGGTTGGATTGGTATGGGGACCATAGGATGTTTGTTTATTATTATTTCATACTCATTGTAGAGTCGATGGATAATAGTTTGGAGAGATTTAAAATTCTTCATGTCATGGTTGGGTGTCTTATGATAAGAACACACTTAGTGATCATTGTACCAAATGAGTTTTGAGGCTAGAGTGTTAAAGGGCCTGATGGAAGGTAAGGTTAAACAAGAGGTTCACAATAACTTATGGAAAATGGTTGAGTAAGATTTAACCAAAGGTGGTAAGGGTGTAGTGGTTTTTGATCTGATGGTTAGGGTAGAGGGTTGTTTAGAAATAGGTTTGGTGGTAGGTGTTTTAGGTAGGGTGGTGTGCTAGGTTGATGGATTTAGTTTAGGCAAGGATTTTGATGAGCTAGTAGTGGAATATGGAAAGGTAGGTATGTTAGGTTTTGTTGGTATGGTGAAGAGGGTGTATCAAAAAGCAATTGTGAAGGTGTAATCAAAATAGGTGGTGGGGTCTTGGTAAAAATAAAGGGATTCCTACTTAAGGTAGAGGGATGAGGTCCAAAAATGGAAGGTAAGTTTAATGGTGTTAAAAGTTGGGGCTTCAAAAAATTTAGTGGTTTTACCTCTTTGGTTACTTTAGTTCAATGTTTAGTTTTAGGTTTTGGTGAAGCAAGATCCACCTTTACAGATGGGTGACTAACACTTGTTGTAGGGAAGGTGCCAAGGTTATTTATAGGTTTGGTCAATTTGGTTCAAGAAGGCAATTTGGTCACTTGGGGTTTGGGTTCCTTAGATGGCTGAGAAATTTTTGGATTGGTAAAATTTTTTATTAGTTTGGTTGATAGGGTAGGAGTTTGTATAGCATAAGTAATGGGTTAGTTCATTAATGGTTAGTTCTTGGTGATATAAGGTATCCCTAATTGCTAATAGAAGGCGGATTGATCCATGTCAAGGTTGTAGATCAATTTAAATTTCTACACTAGCCTAGAGAATGATTTGTAAGTTAGTTTAATTCCCTGAATAATGGACCTGAAAGATAAGCCCCTAGGTGGAGACATAGGGATGGTAACCTCATCCTCTTCCTCCATAAAAGGATGTAATTTTGAGATAGGTGGATCCTTTTTAGGAGGAGTAGACATGGGGGTTTTTTCCTTAGGGATGATTTATAAAGGGGAAGTGGTTTTATCAGTAGTTAAAGGTGAAGGTGAGGTGGTGATGGTTGGTTGTTCTAGTATATAGGCTAAAAGAATGGTGAAGAAATCCACTACCTCAATAAGTAGATGTGAATAAGATGGAAATTCATCAGTTTGAGTGTTCAAAGGAAGGGAAGGTAAGTCCACCATATCAATAGATAGAGGAGGTGGGGGACTGGAAGATTGGGTACTAGGTGGTTTTTTAATGAAAACATCAAGGACCATGTTAACCATATGGGTATCATGAGAACACTCAACATTATTGCTCTCATTTTTGGTAGCATCATGGTTTAGGAAGGGTTGCCTAAATATATGAAGGGCTTGGTTTGATGGTGCATTGGGGTTATCCAATGTAAGATCCCCTTTGTCAATAAGGGATTGGATAAGGCTCTTGAAGGTGTTACACCTATTAACATCATGTCCTATAACCCAATGAAAGTCACACAAATAATTATTGTTGAACCAACTAGGTGGAGGATGAGAGGCATCAAACTATTGAGGAGGATTGATAGGAGGAGGTTAAATGATGTTGGATTTCAATAACTTTTCCAAGATAGAGGCATAGGATTCTCCAAGAGGAGTGAATTTCTTTTGGTTGTTCTAGTTTTGGCCCCTTATTTTTTGCTTTGAGGAACTAGAGGAATTTAGTTGATTGACAGAAGGTAGAGCAACTTTATGGACAACCACATTTACAGTTCCATTAATCTTGGTATTGGTATTGGATTAGTTGTTTATCTTGGAGGAAAAGGCCTCATTAGTTTTGTGGGTTGAGTTCTTATCTTTGAACTTTAGCTTTCCTTCATCAATGGTGAAGTTATCTAACTTATGTGCCATGGTAAAAGCTTCATCAAAGGTTTGAAAGCTTTTGACACATAGTGTATAGGAGATATGTTTGGCACATGCTCAAGAAAAGATCTCTATGAGTTTGGGTTGAGGTAGGGAGAAGGAAAGTTGGTTAATTAAGTTTATATAATGGGCTACAAAATTAGAAATAGATTCATCCTCAAAGTACTAGATAGAGTAGAGTTTAGTGATAGACACTTTCTAGGATATATTGATCAAAATGTGGTCCAAAAAGGTTTGATCTAGTTGAGTGAAGGAGAAAAGGGAGTGCTTGGGTATGGCACTATACCAATCTAATGCCAGACTAACTAGAGACATGGGGAAGTTACATAAAATAAGGCCATCATCATAGGTAATGAGATAATAATCATGCCTAAATTACCTAAGGTGTTTTTGGGAATCCTCCTTACTTTGAAATTTAGAGAACTTGGGAAGTTCCCATTAGGGAGAATATGGCTTGATAGGTATGGATGGGTGGATAGGCTCATTACAAATTTGGTCATATGACAAGATGTTGTTAGCACTTGAAATAGATGACTCTAAGGTGGTAATATTGTCTATGATCATATTCATTAGGTCTATTTGGGGTTGTGCACTCACAAATTTATAAGATGCATGTTGTTATAGTGGTTTGGAGAGGTACTGCTATTGGGTAGAAGGTTGGGAGGCTATCACATATTGGTAAGTGTATGCCAATAATTGGGTGGAAGATATATAAGGTTAGGTATATATATGTTATTAGGTAGTGAGTAGGGATACATGACCTTATAAGCTAGGGACATATCCAAATTTTGATGTAAGGGGTACTTTCTGGATAGGAGTGGTAGTTGGGTTAGTGATTGATGGAAGGATGGTGACCCTTGTATTGATCAATGGTAAGGTAGAAGTTATAGACACCACAAGGATTTGAATTAGAGTAATTGTTGATGGATTAGGGGTAGCTAAAGGAAGGTTGTTAGTGATAGAGGTAGGTACTCCCATGGTGGAGGAGTGGTTGGTAGGAGTGGAAGGTTTAAGGGAAATGGTAGTTTGGGTTGGTTAGTTTTCTATGGTAGTCTCAAAGGGCTTGTTGGTTATTGAAGAATCTTAGGAAGTCAATGATTGGGTAGTAACCATGGTAATAAAGGTATTATCTATGAGGTGGATAGGCATGGGATGAGGTATAATTATGGGTGGGGATGAAGCCAGGGTATGGTAAGACATGGTTATAAGATAATGTTGCAAGGATATGAGATTATTATATATGAAAGTGGTAAAGTTTGCATCTCCTTGAGGAACCTCCTGATGGAAGGTAGGAATTCCTGAGGGGTGAAGAGAGTGATATTTTAGAAACATATTCCATATATGAAGAGGTAGAAGAGGTAGGTTGGATTTGTGATGGTTTTTGATCCACAAGGTCTCTTTGTTGTTGGCGAATGAGAACCATATGAGAAAGGGGAGATAGGAAACATAAAAAAACTTACTAATAAAGCAAAGAGAAGATAAGAAAATGATAAAAGAAATAAAATAACACTCTAAAATATATGTTAATTCCTAGAGTTTTAATTAATATAACATTTTGCTTATGCCTTAAGAAGGTATGTGACTGAAATTAGCTTGTAGGGTGGGTACTAAAGATCTAGTCTAAGGTTGGTTTTAGGTTGTGTTTAGGTTCTCAAAAATTATTTGTATTGGAATCAATATGTGGCTTGGTATTGGGGCCAACCCCCTCACTTCACACACCATAATGATAAGGGTGTCAGGTGATTAGATAATATATATTAATATCTAGAGATTATACTCAACCAAAGAGCTGAGTTGGTTCTCCCCTTGGTAATGACCTCCAAGTAGGATTGTCAAGAAAGGGTAAGGTTACTGTTAGGTGATGAAATCATAGTTAGGCCTTGTATCAAGTTTGTCTGATGTTTAATTGATGAAAGTGGTTTCATTAAGTGTGTGCAGTAAAGAGTGAATCTACAATAGATTAATTTGATTTTAATTTAGGCTATGTGAACTAAACTTTCAAGTAGTCGATGTATACACTTGATTTAAATCCCAAAGGAAACTTTCAATTTCATTAATGAGCATAGAATAAAGAGGGAATTCAACTAAACAAGAACCCAAGTAAAGACACAAGGGTCCCACTGGGTGTGCTAAAATGTTTTAGTGATTTTCTACTTATTATTGAAAAGGGAAAAAAAGAAAAAACTACGTATGGATATGGTTGAAAAACCTATTTGATTATGTACACATAGAATCAAAATATTATGAGGATATCCTCTTTAGCTTAGGAGGTTGATCTAAAAATAAGAAAGCATTAAAACAAATATGTTTGTTAGAGATAGTTGAGTGGATTGCCTAGTGATAGCTAGATACTAGAAGCAAAATATTCCTTAGGGGTTATTAATCCACGTGTTTTAAATAATTAATTTTATAAAATAAAATATAAGGTACTTAAATCAATAATCAAAGGTACTAAAGTTGAACACAAGAGTGTTTTCTAAGCAATATAGACTAGAAACAATTAAAATAATGATAAGCTAATTGATACTAGTGCTAGGTGGTTGGGGTATGCTCAAAAAAGTTAGAAAGAGGTATATGAATAGGTATGGACATTGAAAATCAAGTTTGACTGGGGTAGGTAGGTGAAAATAGCTTGCTAGTTTTTACTATCATGATGACCATCAGTGGTTGGGCTCACTATTGATAGTTAGGATGACCATCGGTGGTCAAGGTGACCATCAATGGTTAGATAGACCATTAGTGATTGAGATAACTGTGGATGGTTACTATGTATGGATTTAGGTTGGTAAAAACGCTGATTGATGAGATCTCAAAGTGAGATTCTGGGAGTTGGGTAGATGTTGGGTTGGATGTGAAAATCAAATAAAGTAATTGAATACTAAAAATCAAATACTTATCTTGTAAAAGGTGGATTGGGTGAATGTTTGAGGTGGTTAACACATTGGTGGAGTCTACCATGGTTCTAAAAGAATAATGATGCTTGGTGAATTGGTGGAGCTATTTCAATAAGTTATCTCTTTGAGATGGTAGTTGGTTTTCTAGATTGTTGATGATGATTGACCTATAAAAAGAAACTTCTAGATATCTAAGCTCTTGATAATAGTTGCAAATGATTTTACTTCTTTTATTCTCTCTTCTTATAGGAAAGGAAAGAGAATTAAAACAACACATGAATTGGTCCTCCTGATTATAACTCACTCATGCAATAGCTTGCATGTAGATGAGGATAAGTTATAATTAGAATATCAAGGTATGTGACTTACATGTTACTGGTAAAGGAGGTGTACCCTGACTGTCGATGGTCAAGGGTGAAGGGTAAAAATAGTTAAAATCTAGGGTCAATCTATCTTAGTCAAAATAACTATAGGTCAGGTTTGGTTAGGGGTCAAAAGGTCAGATTGGTCCTCAGAGGATCCTAAGGTGGTCATGGGGTATTCTGACACTTAAGATTATAGTGTACAGATTTTTGGTGTCTACAACTTCCACTTGAAGTTGGCTCATGAAATTTTGTAAGAAGATGTAAGTGGATAGAGGGTACAAAAAATGTTTTCAATTTTCTAAGATGGTTTATAAATTATGATAGATAAGGATCTTTACTAGTTTTTAGGACTATAAAGAATGAATGGAAAAACAAGAAAAAGTACATCTTATATAGGGTTTGATGGCTCTAAATGCTTTGCTGAAAGTTTAAATTGATGTTATGGATCCATTAATGGAGAAATTTTGCTTGGTTCAAACTAAAGCCCATTTTTATCTCTCGTACACCTCTTTGCTCATGTGAGGGAATCAAGTGTTCAAAACACTTATAGATGCATAGAATTCTTCAAAGGATTTATTGATGTTTATCTCTCCATCCTAAAACTGTTCAAGTATGGAAGAAGTTAATTTTAGTCAGAAGAAGGTTTCAAATTTTGAAAAGGTCTTAAGGAATCCTATAAGGCCTTCTTTCCTTCGAACACCTAGGGTGTTGAATGAGTCAAACAAGAATCAATATGCTCTATAATAGTCCAGTAAAGGTGGAAAGACCTCATTAATGTATTAGAAGAAGGTTTAAATTAAGGAATTGATCAAAACATGATGACCTATTTTCAAATAAGGAGACTTATTCATCAAGGAAGAAAAAAAACCAAGAATATAGGGTGTGTAAGTAAGGCTGTAGGTACTTCAGCTGGTCAAACATCAAAAATCAATGCCCAAGACTACTTCAAGCTTCCAAACAAGTCTCCTTACAACCTGTATGCCAATTTTGTGAAAGAATAAAGAGATATTCAAGGAATATTTGTGTAGGATTTGATGAAGACTAAGTAAACATCATATTTTCTAGTTTTATGGTTTTTTCTTTCACTCTTTCCTCTCTCACTTTATTTATATGTAAGCCTATTTTTTAACATATGAAAAAATCCTTAACCTATGTTTCAAAAAATCCATGCTCATAAAAACACTTGTAGTTACCTCATTTGAATGAATAAGATATAATCCATGCCTCTTAAAAGCTTGTGACTAGTGTATGTTAATGGTTAGTTGAAGAATGGTAGTGATAGTGTATGATTCCTTTAATTTTTGTCCTTTCCTCTTTACCTATTTATATGTGTTAGTTCATCTTTATAAGTTACATAATGTGCTTGAACAATCTTTTATGTATGGAAAGTGTTATCTTTCCATAGTGTCTTTGAAAAACCTATCAAATAATCTACCTTAGATCATACATCAAGCTGAATCTCTATATGAAAAATTGATATTTGGAGACTTTAATTTGGGAAGTGAAATCAGTTAAATGTCTCTAATCATCATTCTTAGTGCATATTAGAAAAGTGGAGGACAAATATTGGTGTATGACCTCATCTAGATAGGTTTTCCTTAAAGTTTTCCTTCTTCTCTTTTTCTTTTCAAGCTAGTAGTGTAATGTAGAGATCTTAACTATTACTTCAAGGGGAACTAGTCCTTTGAATCTAGCTATTAAATCAATCTATTAGGTCACCCATAGTCTAATATTTTTTCCATGTTACTTTAGACTATGAAGGATTTAAACTACCTTCACAAGGTTGAAATTCTAGTAGATAATAATTTCATGACATGAATTTCATTTTTTTGGATTTGTAAAGTGTCATTTAAGGGTTATTTAACTACCTTTTACTATCTCATTTACAATTTATTTTATTTTACCTACTAGGTTAGAATTTCTTCCTATAGATCCCTATGCCTCATTTACATTAATGTTTTTTCCTTCATCTTCTTGATTTAACTGAAGACCATTCACCTTCTTCAAGTTTTATTCCTATTTTACCTATTAAAGAGATGGATAATTATCCTTGTTCAGAGAGACTATCTTTAATACCCAAGGACTTATAATTTGGAGAGGAAAGTCACCCCTATATGGGGGAACCTAATATTGATTTAGGCTGAATGGGTAATAAACTTGAGGTGTCTTTGTTGGCCCTGTAGATGAGTGGAGAAGGGTTGGCTTAGGCGAGATCAAACTTGACAGGTACCTAATGCAAAGGAGGGGAGGAGGGGGATAGAGTCTCATCCTCAAGGGGAGAAATAACCTCACCTCTTAGGGGCATATTTGAAATGAGGGGAGGGGTCAAAGGGGGGAAGAAGGGGATGACACTAAGAGGGAGGAAAGGGTAAGGGTTAGGCCAAGTTAGGGATAAGATATCCACTGAGGCTATTAAGGAAGGGGGAGTGTGGGATTTAAGGGTCAAGAAACATAGGAATGATGGGGATCAAAGGCTAGGGCATTGTCTAGGAAGAGAATGGAGGGAAGGAAGGGGTGGTTTAAGGACCCAAGTTGTTTAACATGTGGATTTTGGGGCTTAGACTGAGCAAGAGGGTATTCCTTATACAAGTGACTAAATATGTTGCATTTATTGCAAAAAGAATCAACTTTTTCATATTCAATGGGTTGATACCAATCAAAATATTTTTATTTGATCTTGGTATGATGAAGTAGAGGTTTGTTAGCTAGGATGAAAACATGGAAGCACACATGATTATCCTTCTTCTAGATCTAGAAATAGGGTCTAGAGCAATGGGTTTTCCTATCACTTTTACAATACCCATGTTCACCTCTGGTTCCAAAAAATCCATGGGTAGCTTAAGTAGAATAACCTACATAGGGATATATTTAATGACCAAGCTACTTAAATTCATTGTCAATTTCTATTTCATTAACCTGAAGTTCAATTTTCCCATGAACCAAGGGCTTTTTGTGAGTACTCTAAAGTAGTCTTACTAGAGGTTGAAGTTAATGAGGAAGATGTTTCTACTAATGGCTACCATCTCCAGTTGACCTTTTGGGAACCATTTATTATTGGTCCACTTCTAAAAATAGTCAATATTGGGATGGAAACCTTTGACTTTTGAAATGGAGTTTGCTAGTTTATTTTCTACCTTTTCTACAACAACATTTGGGATGTTGATGTAGGTCTCATCATTTTATATGGTGGGGTCAATGTAGAAAACATATAGTTCTTGATCCATGGGCCTTTTTCCTAAACACATTCCTTCCATGAGTTTTTTGTAGGGGATTTCATAATGGTTTATGGGGCCCTATTATAGGATTGATTAGTTAGCATTGAAGAAATTGTAGCTTTATCACCCTGTTCTCTTCTCCTGGTAGGGCATCTATGATTATTTCATCATCAACTAGATTTATGTTTCCATCTATAGGATCTAAAGTTTGAAAATTTCCCTTATTTTTTTTTCCTTTCACTCCTTTCTCTTCTTGATCCATCAATTTTTTTGTCCTTTATTCTAATTATTAATTATTCCTCAAAGGAATAAATAATATACTTTAAATAAGTCAAAACTTGATTCTAGAGTTGTGATGTAAACTAAAAAAGTGAATAAAATCAAAAAGCTACCTAGAGTGAATCTAAATTTCTATTTTTACCAAAAAATTTAGAAACTTTTCAAAGCAAGCTATGATGGGCCTAATAATTTTACCTTATTATATAAATTCATAAATAATTCCAAAATGTGTCTTTAAACTCAAATTCACACTGATTTACAAAAAAATCAAATCCTAAAAATTATTAAAAAAACTAAACATAAATTAAAATGTAATTTATGTCGTTTAGATGGTTGATTTTAGCCTTAAAATTTGTTAAAATGGTCACTAAGTGGATATCAATCTTTAAATTGGTTAAGATATAGTTTATATCTTGAGTTTAAAAAAGGGATAAAATGAGTTTCCTAATCAAATTTTACAACCTTTGCAAAATAGGATGTAACATCATTTCAAGTCTTATATGCACTAATACTCCATATTTATAGACGTTAAAATTAAAATTAATACTAAATTTTCATGGATTCTAACACACAATGTGTGGGGAGACATGAAAAAAGAAGAACATAGGGCATATGATACCCAAATCAAGGGTCACAAATTTTCACACCATAATCATAAAAATAATGGTCCTAGTACACTAAAACTATACATTATATGATTCAAGGCAACATGCCCAAAATAAAAATTAAACATGCATGAAGGATAGATAAAGAGGAGAGAGAATATAAAATAATGGGAATAGTGTATAATAGGACTAAACCATAGTTAAAATGCACCAATAAGTGCCTAATATAAATCAATAGTTAAAAAAACACACAAGAACCATAAAACAATGCAGTTCTATGCTAAAAATAACCCTTTAACAAAATTTAGTGTCTGCTAAAACTTTACCACTTATATCATATTTTTAAATTGATAATTGTTTTGTACATCGTCTTTGATCTTTGTAAAATGATGGTGCCACAAAAAACTGAAATTAGAAAGTGAGTAGAAAAATAAAAAAATAACAAAATAGAACTAGCACTATTATATTTAGAAGTTTTAATGTGATCATTTGCATCAATTTTGGGGCTGATTTATGTTTAAAACTAGATTCTTGTTTCTCGACAGAATTTTATATGATGCAATTTATGTAAGAAATGCTAACACAAATTGGAAATTTTTAAAAGGAGGCTTTGGTAACATTTTTAATGAAAAATATGACTAAAACATGTCACATCAATTTACTTTTGCATTTCAATTTTGTATTTTTCCTATTTTTTTTTTTGAATTTTTGTTGCATAGGAAAAATGTGTATTAACATTTACATCAATAAATTGGCATCAGATGCACAATTTAGTTGAATTTTTAGGTGTCATGATTTATGTCAATATTATATATAAGGAAATATAAATAGTTCAAAAAATAAAAAAATACAAATACATGTAAATAATATAAAAATTTAATTTATTATTTTTAATATTTTTTAAAATAGAAAATAATTATTAAATTTATACAAAAACATTTAACTAATGTTTTCCAAACATTTAATAATTTAAATTTACATTTACATTAATATTTTTATTATACTTAATGACAATAAAAAAGTGAATTATTTATTTACATTACTAAACAAAAATTTAACCACAAACACATCAATCATGAATATTAAACAATAAAATATTCCATATAAAATATACACTCCAAGTATACTGATATAAATTGTTTTTTTCCCATTAAAAATCATATAACATAGTTTGTGAGTTTAATTGATCCCAAATCATAAAATCATATATCTATCTAGCTATTATTCATACTTTTCCTCATCTTCATTTTCGTTACAATCATCACCACCACTAGAGCTAACATAATAATAATCAACATCATTAACATCCTCATCATCATTATTGTCATTTATATCCTCGTGGTTGGAGTGTTATATTCCCTAAAAAATGCAATTATAAGTTAGACTTGAAGTTAAAAAATATAATAATTAAAATACATTAATACAAGGTTTTTCTAGTTAATTGATAAATATTATGTTTTTTGAAATCAATATTTGGTGAGTTTATGGGGTAGTTGATAGTGCAGAATCACCTAAATTTTATGGGTGGTATTTAATTTTGATGATTGAATCACCTACTTTTAAAAATATAATTCTTCTTATAAATTTATGTCATTAGTACCTCAAAATCCAATTTGATCACATTAATCACTATATAATATACGAAAGGTATATGGACAACTACATGATGCTAATACACCTAAATTTAAGTTAATTTCTTGATAGTAAATTTAGTGCCCAATAGTATAAGGTCAATGGTTTCACTTGATAGTAATTTTGATTTATGATGGAACCATAAATGAGAAAATTCAATGTATATGACTGATAGCTATGCTTTGTGAAGCAACCATTAATGATAAGGGAAATGTAGATGCTTGAAAACTATGTTAGTGAATGATAGGTATGTTATCACTAAATAACAAATCTATCATTCAGTAACTTTGTCATAGCTATCATTTGACAACATTACTATCAAAGGGAAGAATAGTTATCAACTGACAACATTTACTATTGCTCAAAAATAATGCCACTGAGTGATAATAGTGTTGTCAAGAGAGAGTAAATGTTGTCATCCAATAGTTATTTTACCTATATGTACCTAAATCTACTCACCCTAATAATCCTATTAAACCCACTAATTTAACTCATAACCATAGCCCTAGGTAATTAGATAATATCCTAATCCTAATTCCTACACAAAATTACCTGCATCTCATGAACCTTACCATACCTGTATAACCAATTAATTACCCCATTAACCTATTAACTGGCCTACTTAGCTACTAATCTACCTGCTAGCCCACTTGACAATTTAAAATTCCTTTTATTCACCTACCCCCTAGCTTCTCTATCACCTTATCCTTTCCTACACCCCTATGAACCCTAACCCTCATTAACTCCCACCTAAACCTCCATTATTCCTAAACTAATCAAGAAACCTCTAGAACTAGGGAAAATCCTCCAAAGTTCTAAAAGTTGTTATGCCTATTTTTCATACCCCTTTAATTTTTTTGAAATTAAGCTCCTTTTTGTGATATAGATGACCTAGTCATAAAATCTAAAACTATGGTCAGGGACCTAAGTCAATTAGTAGGATATTGGATATGCATGTTTTTAATTAATTAATCTGTTGATGATTTTTTCATAAATTCATATATGTATATATATATATATATACATACATATATATATATATATATACATATATAGATATATATATATATATATACACACACACACACACATATATCTATATATATATGTATATATGTATATATATATATATATATATATATATATGTATATATACATATATATATATATATATATATATATATATATTGTATATATACATATATATAGATATATATATATATACATATATATATATGTATATATACATATATATATATACATACATATATATATACATACATATATATATACATATATATATATATATACATATCTATATATGTATATATATATATACATATATATATATACACACATACATATATATATATATATATATATGAATATATATATATATATATATGAATATATATATATATATATATATATATATATATATATATATATATATAAAATTGGTTTCAAAAGACATAAATGTATTTATCATTTTTGAATGTTTATGTTTAGTCATGTGTTTTCAATTTATAAATTTAATTAGATTGTAGTGGATACTATAGAGTTTCAATTTAGAAAAAATGGTGCTCCCTATGGTTTTATAAAAAATGAATGAATTATATATTTTATCATGATAATATTCATTTAACTACATTTGAACTTCAATATGGATTTCCCATTATGATTATCAGATCATTCATATTTAAAATTCATTACGAATATAGAAGGTTGACATTGTGTAAATGGTGACATGAATAGTTTTGTTTAATATTTAAACAAGCTATTTCCTAATATTATTATTTATCCTAAAGTGGCCTTAAGTTTTTTTAATCTATACACTATCCTATTTTTAATACTCATTAAGGGTTATGAACCTAGTTTGAAAACTCTAAATGGTCATGGGGTGATTTTTGATTTAGAAAGTTATTTTGAATTAATTTATGTTATTTCGAGGCACAAAATTTTTATGGCATAAGTGACTTGTTTGATTTAAATGGTTAATTTAGATTAAACCATTCTTTTATTAGTCTTGAGGATCATTATAATGTGGTTTGGATGGTACATTAATTGTTTAGTAGTCCAGCTGTAGTATAGTTGGCAAGAGTAAATATGAAGTATGGTAGAGGCTTTAAGATTTCAACGAGATCAAAGGTGGTTCAAAGGACTTCAATGTAATTGGTATATGCCTCTATTTATGGAAATTTTTTATGGTTAGTAATCATTATGTTCATGACTTAAGTTTTAAAAAATTTCAAATGAGTTGGCAGTCTGCTAAATACGTACCTTAATTTGATAAGCTAATAATATATGTGCATGTAGGCACAAGTAGTTAATTCATGAGACTTGGGTTAAAAATAAAATTATTTTTCAATTTTTTGGTCATTTTTTGAATCTCACCTATAGAAGTGGCACTCACCCAGATTGGATTTTTTGAGTTTCTTAAGGAAATTATAGACATGAAATTGTAAGAAAGCATAGACAGGTACACCATGATTAGAAAATGAATAAGTTTTAAAGAAATAGTTTTAGTTTTCACTGTGATTGGTGTAATGAAGAAATATAGTGTTTTAAATTTTTATGAAATGGTTTTGATAATTTTTCATGGAGAGAGGTTATTTGTCTTAAATCTCTTTGCATGCATGGTTTTTGGAACAAGGAAGTTGAAAGGTTACATAGTTTTGTTTTTCTTGAAAAACATTATTTTTCTGGTTTATCATATCTTTATATACATGAACTATCGATGATAAAGTGGCTTTCATTTGATATAATTTTTTCATCTTGGATTTTATAGGTTAAAACTATGAAATACCATGATTATCAGTTTAACATGGTATTCTAAAAATCAACGTGGAGATTTTTGTGAAATGTGATCTTCAATTTGGGTTTTTAGTTTTTAGTTTGACACAATAGATATTCTTGTCATTTAAGTTTTGTGTCAAGTTATGATTAAATTCATACATGGGTTTTTGATGTTTGAACTCTACATAGTCATTTTTATGGAAACATAATCTATTTAGACTATATATGTGTTGATGATATAAAATTGCGCTTGATCTTAATCAATCAGCAATGGGAAGTTTTAAGCTGTGGGACATTGTGGCTTGAAACAACCTCCAAATTTTAGAGAAGCTAGTCTCTTCTTTTATATCAAGTGTTGGGGGAAAAGGGATAGGAGATTAAAAACAAATGCAAATGCAAGAACTGAAACCTAACTATGGCGATGCGCCTGAGTGTAATCCTAATCCTAACCTGAGCACAGTGAAACTATTATAGGATTTAATTACATTTAAGATTAGACAAGTGCATGATCAATGTAAAAGATTAAAATAACAAAAATAGAGGCTCACAATAGGGAATTCTTTTGCTGAGATATAGAGAATGTCAAAAAAGGCATAGTGTTCAATTTTCTTAATAGAATCTTTCAACCACATAAGAGACGCAAAAATCACGTACAGTTATGCAGAACTTTCGATTCAAGAAAATGAGACAAAATCAAATGACACTCCTAATCACAAATATAGAGAATCTACAGTATAGACTACTTTGCAAATGACACAAATAACACCAACCAAGGCATGGAGCTCAACCTTCTTACTTCATTTAACCACATAAAAGGCACAAAAACATGCATAGTTATATCAATTTTACAACTCAATAAAATTGAGACAAGAGCAAATGATATTACCAGTCAAAACTCTTGAAAGTCTAAAACTATGGAAAATACCCCCCTTCTTTAATTTTACAATTCTTCTTATATAGCCTTAGATGTCTCCTTACATCACTCTCTTTCCCACACAATTACATTTTGTCCTGTACTCATAGGGGGAAAATAGACGGCACTTTCAATGCCTTGGATGCATCCTAGTCTTATCAAGAACTACCCTAACTACAGCATGGCGATTCATGTCTAGTACCTCCCTTTTTGCCTAAATTTCTCATTCCATCAGCTGTTTGGCTGCTCACCTGTCTATTCTACCTCCGCTTATAGGGGACAAATAGATGGCCCTTTAATGCTTGTAAGCCCCAAAAATCTACCCGGTGCAGTGTTCTATCTACCAGGAATAACTCTCACCACGTTTCCCTCCATCTTTGCTGTAACAGATAGATGGACATGAGGACACTTAGTTAATCCATGAAAATTCTCTTTTTTTTGGTCTAGAGGGCACCAGAGAATGACACTTGGCTGCTTCCACTTTCTCTATATTCTACTTAGGAATGCTCTGCCTTCAACACTTATCACAATCTGCTTCCTCGATACTTTGCCATTTTATCAAAACAAAACTCACTGCATTCCTTGCTCTAGCAACTCTTAAGAATGGGATGGATGCAGGTGGTAGGCTTTGTATGTTGACACTTGGCACTTCCACAGA